>CM051398.1:3026006-3626006 GCA_028052125.1 Melia azedarach | reverse complement strand
CCAGGGAGGATCTGGGTTTGCTAGGAAGATCACATTCCAAGACATTACCCTTATTGCAGCTGATAATCCCATCGTCATCGACCAATATTACTGTCCCCATGATTACTGCAGGAATCAAGTAAGAACAGATTTCATTATACTTGATATTCTTTTTGTTTACATTTTTGCTAATTTTGAAAACATTTTGGTTTGATTAAACAGACAAAAGCAGTTCATATAAGTGATGTTTCATACATTGGAATTCATGGAACATCCATTAAAGAAGATGCAATCGCCCTGGATTGCAGCCAGACTTCAGGCTGCTCCAATATTTTGCTTGAGCACATCAACATAACTTCAACAGAAGCCAATAACAAGACTTATTCATCTTGCACAAATGCTCATGGAAATTATGATGATGCAATCCCTCCTGTGGATTGTTTGTTATATTAGCTTAATTACTATTTCACTAATCTTAATTGTAGATAGTTAATTACTGTACTGAGCTTACAAAATACGAGAGAAAGCAGAGCTGCTAGCTCTTACCTAATGATGTAACACATTACCATATTGTAGTAACTATATATATTATGAACTTAATATAAAAGTGGTAAGAAAAGCTTATTTAATATTTTCCTATCCAATAAATGAAGGAAAAAGCCGAGGTGCATGCATGTTATTCTCCTTATGTAAGAGGGTGCATGTACATTAACTAATGGAAGCATATATATGCTTCCATTATGTGTAATATATATTACACATAAATAAATATATTATTAGATGTATAAATTAATTGATACTAATTGATGTGGTAGTATTGTAATAAGTCTTATATTTTTATTAAAATAAAAGAGAAAAATTTGTGAATTAAATAAAGAAAAAATATATAATATTATATGTCATGTAGAATATATTATCAACATAAAAATTTATGTATGTCATGTTACATTAGATTTACAAACTTTGTCATGTAGAAAAAGTTTCTATTTGTATAGGACGATATATAAGTTATATAACAATAGAATATATCACGGTTATGATAATAAAACTCATTAGAAAACTGAAGATATTGAAAATTTTCAGAAACCTAGAACTTATCAACATTGAAGAAATTTTTTTCAAAATCTTTATAAAGTATAATATTGATACATTTAAATCATGGTGAATCTTTTATTGCATTTGCCATTAGGAGACGGTAGAAAATTAAAAATTTGAATGAATTATATAACAACCTGTAGAAGCAGTTTCGACAGAAACTTTCTATAAGCAGGAAAATGTGCCAAAAATAGCTACCAACCTAGCAAGACACGCTCTTTGCCACCCAAATCCTATGCCCCTCTCTCCCCTTCCCTCTCGTCTGGTTTCATTTTTTGTGCATTCTACCTTGACGGCCAGCCGCCATGGAGAATAAGCCGTATGCTCCCGAGCCATGGTTGGCATGGCTCACGCCGGTGATCTTCGTGGCGTGCATTGCCATGTTTGTATACACTATGCATGTCAATAATTGCCCTTGGAATACCGGAGCTGACAAATGTATATTGTCTAGGCCACTTGGGAGATATTCATTCCAACCCTGGTCGGAAAATCATCTCCTCGGCCCTTCTATTAGCACGTAAGATTAGAACTCCAACTGTTGAGAAAGTTTTCGTTTCATCTTGTGTTTAATTGGAAACCATTATAGTTTTTTTTCTTCTCCCAGGCTCTCAAGTCTTGGTGGTCTTGAGCGAAAAGATGTGGTGGAGAATGGTGAAAAATATCGTCTTCTCTCTTGCATGTGGCTTCATGCTGGAGTAATTCATTTGATTATCAATATGACAAGCCTTGTACTAGTTGGTTTCCGCCTGGAACAGGAATTCGGATTTTGTAAGTGCCTGATAATGCAGATATAAAACTGAGTTATTGAATGATAAATTTCTAATCATAGTAAAAAACTCTTGGATATGGCAGTGAGAATAGCACCATTGTATCTGCTTTCTGGGGTGGGTGGGAGCATTTTATCTTGTGTTCATCAGGAAGGAAAAAAAGAAACTGTTTCAGTTGGAGCATCCGGCGCACTCTTTGGAATGTTGGGAGCCATGTTTTCTGAGCTCATTGCAAACTGGACAATCTATGCAAATAAGGTAAGTACTTTTCTAATTGCTTTAATTCTTGTAAACGTAAATGGAAGAGTAACGTTTAGATACTTCTCTCATACTCCCTGGCTAAAATACAAGCAAATAGACTCCTACATTTTCAAATTTTAAGTAACCTCCTTTGCAAAAGAAATTTGTCAAAATTTTTCTAAAACACAAACACCCGGCTTGTATTTAAGTCATAGTGTTGAAGAAAAGCAAATTACAGAGATTTCTCCCAATTTAAATCATACAAGGTGGCAAAGACTAAGTTCTAACTCTTATCTCTGTCCAGTGTATGGCATTGTCTGTTCTAGGTTTTGTTATTACCGTGAATTTGAGTTTTGGATTCATACCTGGTGTGGACAATTCAGCACATATTGGAGGATTCATATCTGGAGTTCTTCTTGGATTTGTTCTTTTTGTACGTCCCCAATATGGATATGTGAGCAAAAAATACATTGCTGCAGGGTATGATGTCAAGCACAGGAAACCCAAGTACAAGAGCTATCAACTATTGTGTTGGATTATATCTTTAATCCTCTTAGTTGTCGGGTAAATCACAAGATTATTGTTCATGTCAATCATTTATTGAAGATTTCACAATTGGGGTGGCCCAACTTAAGCTAACTTTTGTCAATGTACCAGATATGCACTTGGCTTGTCTAAGCTATACAAAAGCAATGGCCCAGAAATGGTACCTCCCTCCAATTAGCTGATTATTCCCGCATCAGCTTAATTGCAAGCTCTCCATGTAACACAAGTAGGGTACTAATTCCGCACTTCATACATTTAAATCTATACAAAAAATACCCATGTTTATGCAATAGAGCACATGATTATGTATGTAGACATTTATTTGACGATGCATATACAATTTGGTTCTTATTCTTTGAATTTTTTTTTAAATCATTTTAGGAGATGCCTTCTTGAGTGTAGCTGAGGGAAGGCAGACATGTACTAAAACAGTTAATTCACATATAATAAAGGATGTTTGATATAGTAATATTACGGACTAACAATAGATATACAGTTCATCAACATTCTTCCTTTGCAGTTTCAAAGGAGTTGAAGGAAAAATACTTGAAATATAAACTTTGACCATTTGGAAAGTAGCAGAAACAATAAATTTCTGATGCTCACAGACCCTCTAGGCTATTATCCAAAAGCACCACCTTGATCTTTCTTCTTAAGACATCAAGTTACCCTGGTTTTACTAATTTCCAACATAACAACAGGATGTAGACCCTGGAACAAAAGAACTCAAGGATTTAAAATACCTGAATGCTTGCAATAGAGCCCCAGCCCTCAAAGCTCTGAAGGGCATCAGAAAATCTAGCTTATGCCCAAATAGCTTTCCCTCTATGTAAGTAATCACTCGATTATAAGTTCGAGCTGCTAAATTCTACACTAGCTTGGGGGTGCGCAAGTTTGCCATTCTATCAATCACCAGTAAAGAACAGGACAAGATCATGAAAAAAATGTCCATTGGCGTAGTGAGGTGAGACTTATACAATATTGCCCCAGAAAAATTTGCAAAGCTGGGCTTGCATTTTGGTATATAATATATCAGAAAGTTCATGTGGAAAGTTGCACAAAGGAACAAGAACTTGACAATAAAGTAAAGATATATGTTATAATAAAGCTCTGATGTAACCAATGGAGCAACTATGAAATCATATAGAATCAATCATGAAATGTATTCACTTCCTATGCATCAATAATAAGTAGGAAAACAAAGAGAAAATTGGATGTTTTTTATCAATTTAAAGTGAGATATGTCAACTGACATATATATTCAACATCATATCCTATTTCCACAGAACAAGCATTCATTGACTACATTAAGATTCCTCATTTCCGGAGTTTCTGATATATACATATATTTGTCAACCGTAACGATCGGATATCCCTAATTGTCATATAACTCACATGAATCTGTGCGGCCAAAAATGTTGTAACGGTTGATCGCAACGTTGTCATATGCAAAATCTCTTACAAACCTGCAACCATCCATAGCATGAATATTAGAACAATAAATCTTCTCTTGCTTTTTTCCATTAGCTTCAAAACTAAGTAACACAGTCGCTTTATAGTAACGAAAAATGGATGACTTACTGGGGTACAAACTGTAAAAAGAATGCTAGCTGAGGAAAAGGTAAGCCTATGTATTCCATTATCTTGAGAACAGCGTTCGATTTGATATATGATCTGAAATCAACCATTAATTCTAAATCATCCTGATGCAAACTTTGCTACTTGAAAAAGACAGAAACAGATATGGAGGCAGTTATGATGCAGTCTTTTCTGAATTAATCAGAAGACAGAGATGTTGCAAAAATACAGAATGTTAGTTGAGTCTGGATTTGTCAAACACATAAACATCCTTTCATTTTCCTGTACCTCCTGCACAATCACATAAACTGACGAGGAATTTTTTAAGCTAGGAGACTATTAGATATGTACCTATCCTTTTCAACGAGCACAACACTTGAAATATCATCAGGAGCTCTTCCTGACCTCCTCAGTAGATTCTTACCTGCTTCACTCTGGAGAGCTTCGTACCTAACTCTCCTGTGAGTTGAAAGAAAAAGAGGAAAAGGAATCAGTCATCACGAGGAGAAGTATAGCTAAAATGTGGTGAAGAAACTATATTTCAGAAACACCAAAAGGGTGAAGAGATAATTACATTTTCTGTGGAAAAAAAAAAAGGTTTCACATTTTTCTTCCCTTTGGCTTTTAATGAAAATACCAAGAAGAAATGTTTTCCTTTGGCAGTTCATAGTTAATTTTTGTCTTTTATTGTGCTGAGGACTAAATAGCTTAGATTACGCACAAGGAATGATCACAAGAGTGAAATGACAATTTAAAAGTCATTCATAAGTGATAGTAGGGGGAGAAAGCCGAGCATGTCAATGATTCAATCTTTTCTCCTTTTGATGGTTATTCCATCAAATTAACTTCATATCCATCTTACAACTACAAGGACTTCAAGAAGTAATAAACTAAAACATCAGAAAGAAAGGAAGCCATTTGTTTTAGGGCTAAAAACACTTAGAATAGGTATTTGTGAAATGAGCTACAGGACACATCTGATACTGCAAGTTCCCCTGCAGAATTAGCCCACCTAGGAATATAGCCAGTACCAAAAGCAGCATAATTGATCAATATGAACAATTTGGCTTGAGGGTATACATTTGATTTATCATTTCACAGAAGATGGCAAGATCAATAACAATTGAATCACACAAGTCAGCTCATCCCACTTCTCTGACTTGAAAACAGGATTAACTAAATTGGTGTATGTATTTGATACTGCCAAAAGCCTAACATTGTTTATGACAGAAGTTTCATAGGAAGGGAGAGATCGCTGACCTGTTTCGGTCATTATCACGCACAAATTTCACGCCTCCATTACACAAGTTGCAAACACCTATCAAATAAAGTTAAAAAGAAAGCAACTACATCAGTAACCCCGCTAGAAACTCATAATTCCGGATTATTTCAAGCATAAAGAGGGGAAACAATCGATACTGATTCTTGTGCTTAATCTTTAGCAGAGACGACGATGGTTTATTCAAGTTTAACTAATGGTAAAAAAGCAGAACTGAAGCTAGGAAGTATGAATATTTCCCTGAAGAAAAATGCAGATGCCTCCTAAATTCCTCGTAATATGTTAAATTGCAAGTAACTGAAGTCTGCTGAAATTCAGAAATTCACTCAGCAGTCTCTAACACTACAGTGAAGCAACTTCATGTAATAGTCCTTAAGACAGTAAAATTCGACTTCTCGGATTTCTTGATGCTGTTAGATAAGTAGGAACATTTATAAGAGCTTACCGTCATACAACATGATAGGTCTTGAGTCACGTTCAAAGAAGCTCGAAGTTGCCTCGACCCAGTTAACTTTATCGGGTTTAGGAGGAGATAGAGTAGCAAATATGGCGGTTCTCAGCCCACCATGAGCTGAGCGTGGCGCGGCGAAGCGAGCACACCCCCCAGGAACAGGAAGCGCCATGAAACAGTTTTGATGCTTTTCTTCTGTCTGAAACTGAATGAATATTAAAACCAGAGTTCTATTCGTTTTTTTAGGGAAAAATAAATGGCGAAATTATTTAGTTATCCTTAATCTGTCGACGATTTACTTCATGATGTCTGCGGAAAACTTGATAAGAAACCGAGAGGAGTGTACTTTCGTAATTACCGTAAAGCGTGTGGCGCAAAGTTGGCAATTGATTCTTTGTTTGACGTGGCTCCACCAATTGTGTGCCACTTGGAAATTTAAGTACCACTAAAAGAGGAAAAATCGAACCCGGTTGCCAACTGGACTCGGGATGATTTTATTACAACCTAGTAAACAAAAAGTTCATTTATTATTATTATTATTATTATTATTATTATTATTATTGTTATTGTTATTGTTATTATTATTATTATTATTAAATTTATATTGAAATTTTATCTCCAAATTCCTTAAAAAAATATTATCAAATTAATCTTTATAATTTTAAAAAATAATAATTATAATTTATAATTATATTTATACAATCATATATAAATTTAAATAATGTATACATTTAAAATATCCATATAAAAATATTTTAAAAATACTCACATTTTTTTAAAAAACTTTTTCTCTTTATTAGTTGAAGAAAAAAAAGAGAGAAATTAAAAAGTTGAAATGCTTGTTATTGTTACTAGTCATAAAAATTCTTTAAAAAAAAAGAATTTTAAGTATAAAGTTTTTCTACAAGGAATATATTTAAAAAATTACATAATTTTCATGTATGAAAAAAATTTCCAATCATATGGAGGACAATTTAAATAAATAATTTCTTAAAAGAAATTATTTTATAAATAAAGTATTAAATAAGTAGGCAGCGTCACTATTTTAAAACTTTAAATCAAACAGAAATATTTAATTAATTAATTATTATATAATTTAAGATTAAGAAGACATTTTAATATAAAAATAGAAAAACTTTAAAAGAAGTTTGGTGGTCAAAATAGGTATTTCACATCCAAAATTACTGTCATCCAAAAAAAAATAAAAATCTAATATTCCATTGAAAAATGTTGTTAGGGACGGGGAGCGCCATGACCCCTTTATGCCTTTGAAAAGCTTCGATTTTGATTGAAGCCTTAGCTTTTGGAATTAGTCTATACATGAGAACCACACATTTTATTCTCTTCCACAAACTTTATTCTTTTTTATTTTAGGAAATGGCAACTACTGTATGAACTTTCTTCACGATTTGGGTACTCATCCTTGCTTAGCTTGAACTGGAGGTCTTAAGAAGGTGCTTCTCAAGGTGAGATTCTTCCCTCAAGGTATCATCAGTTCGGACATCGTGGACTTATTGCAGTGTCATGTGTCTAACCATTTTTTCTCTATATGTCATGTGTCTGATTGTGATCTTGTCTCAAGCATCTCATGATATATATGGAGATGTAACGAGAGAATAATAGATAATTAAACATCAACCAAACAAACCCTATAAACTTTCTTTCACTTTTAAAATATACCTCAGGTTATTTTCCTTTATTGTTTTGTTCTAGTCTGAGACAATCACATAAGATCTTTTTTATCTCAGATCGGGGTACTTAGATACTCACACTATAGCATCATTTTTGTCTCGGATCGAGGTAACGAAATTCTAACACCACTTCACAATTTCGACAAAATTTTTATAAGTATTGAAACAAATATAAAATAATTTATAATTAAGCGTTGTATTCTGAGTTGATCTTGTGTATATGTCTTCTTTGGCAACAACTTATAAGCAAAGCTGAATTTCATTGAATTTTGGAGAAAGATTCAGTCAAATTCTGTATTTTAATTTTATTTAAACTTTAAACTAAAAAAATAAATATTACCTAATTTTTAGTAGTATTAAAATATGTTATTTGTTTCCTTCATCAATTATTAATTATTATTGATAACTCTATATTTATCTTTTTTTTTCATGTTTTTAATTATTTACGATAGCTAGAAGTAAATTTTTAATAGTAAATATATATAACTATAGAATATGTACTGATTATGTATGAGAAACATAAGTTCAATCTCTATACTGTACTAATTATACTAATTTACTGGTTGCTGTTGTGGTTGTGTACCTAAATCCTAATCCTTTAGCTTGTGAAGAAGTATGATAAGTTATGATTTGTTTATGACACCTTCAAATTTTTAATTATTTTTTAAAAAATTTATTAAAAAGTATGATAAAATAATAATTAATATTAGTGTGAGCTATCAAATTCTACATCTTTATTTATGTTAACTCTCTAACTAATTAATGAGACCATTATTATTTTCAATTAAAGATGAAAATAAAAAACGAGAAGAGAAGATAATGTAAAACAGTAAAAGCAAATTCCCATGACTCTCTCTGAGCGAGTGAAAATGGACAATATTTACTGTGCTCGATCTAAACACAAAAACATGCAATCAACATTTTTTTTCTTTTTTTCAATTAAAGATCAAGAAAGAATTTTGACAAATATTGATTACATAATTATTATCCCAAATACTATCTCAAATTATCCTTCAAATTTTGCATGATTTATGATAAATATGGCAATTATCTTCAAACATGTCTTCAAGTCCATAAATTAGTGATCTTAATTCATCTCCTTAATTGAACTGCAATTGATCAAGAAAGTCATCTACTTGAGAACAATATATTTGATATTTTAGGACAAAAATTTGAAGCATAACATAAATGAAATAAATAAAATAATGGGGTAGAATTTATAATTAATAACCTAATTAGGTATGTGACTTAGTGTATTATTATATTTCTCTGTCACATTGTATGATTGTGCTGCACCGAGGTTGGGCATTTGCTTTGTATCGAAGCTTGGGATAGGTAATACCACTCTCTCCCCTTTGTAAAGCTTAGCCAATCCAACCATGTACCTACAAATTCATTGGCAAATGTAATTAGAATTCAATCATGGAAATTTACAATTATTTACAAATAATTTGTGATTAAATACCCGATGATTAAGATGACAAACGATAAAACCCAGAACAGTTGTTGATGCAACTGGTACTTGGGTTTCTTACGCTTGAGATCATGTCCTGGAACAATGTAATAATATGCCCCAAAATATCCATACTGAGGACGAAGAAGAAGAAGGAAGCCGAGGAAAAATCCAGCTAGGAGTCCCCCTATGTGTGCTGTACCATCCACACCAGGGATAAATCCTATCGTCAAGTTCAGGGCTATAACTATGAGTAGCGTTGTAAGTGCTGCACACTGAATGAAATTAATTAAGATCCTGTGCGGGCTGATATGAACGAACTTTTATAAAAATTAATTTTTCCGTGTATACAGAAGTACTGGTCACCTTATTTGCGTACAAATTCCAGTTTGTGATGATTTCGGAAAGAGAGGATCCCAACAGGCCAAAGAGGGCGCCTGATGCGCCAACCGAAATTGTTTCTTCTGTTGCTGCTTGACGAAGGCAAGATAAAATGTTTGCACCAAGGCCCGAAAGCACATACAACAACCCTATTTTCACTGCAATTCCACGTTCAAATGGTTAGAATTTGCTCATATACAAGTGTGTATCTAAAGACAAAAGTTTTATATGGGAATAAGTTCTTACAGAATCCATAATCTTCTTCAAGCCTAACACCCATGAGTAGAATGGCTAAGACATTGACAATCAAATGAATAACATTACCATGTAGCCACATGCATGAGAAGAGACGGTAATTTTGGCCTTTGTCCACCACTAGATTACGATTAAGCCCACCAATTTCTTTAAGCCTAGGAAAAAGGAAAAAGAATTATATATCTCAACTGAACAACAAAAATGAAACTGAAATTGATTTTATTGGAGAGAAGAGATTCCTTACGTTTTAACGGAAGGGCCAAAGAAAAAATTTTCGGACCTGGGTTGGAAAGAGAACCTTCCCAATTCATTATAAAAAACACAATTACGAGCCCCAGTTTTCTCAGGACAATTATTGACGTACATGGTGTAAACAAAAACAACAATACAAGCCATAAAGGACAAGGGCATGAGCCATGGGCACCACGGCTGAGTACCTCCATATGGCATGGCGGCAGACGGTGAGCTAGAGCTCAACGGAGAAATTGTCTTGTGAAGTAGAAAGAGAGGAGGAAGAAAGAAGAGAGACAGAGATTTTGGTTGGCAGAGAGAGAGTCTTGGTGGGTTAGTAGTTTAGTTTAGATATTCTAAATTTCTTGCTAGCTTGTGGGAAGCTTTGGTACGTCAAAATTGGTCTTTGTAGATGTGGCTATATATGCCTTGGCTAATTAATCCGATGGCTCTTACAATTACATCATTTCCTTATTTTGTTATTTATGGTTTTTCTTATTGCTAATTAATTTACCATAATGGTTTATATTAGCACAAATTAGTGGAAAAGATGTTAGATTTGTTACAACTAAAAAGTTACATATTAATAATAGTTTACTCTTTTAGGATAAAATAAGCTTTAAATGATAAATATAAATTTAATCTTAACATATATATATATAATACCAATAATATACTCAAAATATAATTTTTTTTATATATATATACAAAACATTTCTACAAAATAACGTGGCAAAATTAATTATTATTGTCTAAACCATATATTTGTTTTTCGCTCTCTCAAATTCTTTCTTACTTGGATGAAATACAAGATATGTGCAGACTGTTGTTACATTCATTTAATTATGTAAATGAGTTGGTGTACATAACAATAAAGATATGATAATTATTAATGTGATAATCATTGTAAATATTAACTACTAAATAAAAGTAAAAATTTATTGAATATCTTGGATGCTGCTTTTTTAATAAATTGAATCACAATATAAACACATTCTTAGGGAAACGTTATTTATTGAATAAGATTATTACCTGTATACTCGGCCATAAGAATTATAGGGAAAAACGTGACAAGTGGTAATGTTGTATTTGAAAAAAATTTGGTTATGCAAATAAAAGAAAAAAATAATACGACCTATTGTGAAAGACAATCTACCGATGGAAATAATCGACCATATAATTTTCCATGAGCATTGATGCAGGAGGCACGAGTAATCTTTCCTGGAACTGAAGATGTTATGGAGATGTCATTCAGCTTAATATTAGTGCAAGCAACACTTTGACTGCAGCTTAATTGAATTGCCTCTTCTGTGCTCGAAGTACCACGAAATCCGATGTAGGATACATCGCTCACTTTAACAGCATCAGCCTGCAACAATTGCACGTACATCAAAATCATCAATAACAAGATAATTAGATTATACATATTAGGGCTATGTGAGGTATGATCGATGTACCTGGTTTTTGCAGTTGTTATCAGAGCTACAGTAATACTGGTCTATGATAATAGGGTTTGCAACTGAATCAAGTGTAATTTGCTCAAAGAAAATCCTTCTGGCGTATCCAGACCCTCCCTGAAAACAAGCATCGATCACAAATTTTTCCCAATTACTGAACTAATTTGAGTTAATCAATGAGCATTCCCTCATTTATCTGTATGATCAATTACCTGCCATGTTTTAATTCTTGCTCCATTTGTAGTTCCTTTGAACGTACAGTCACTAACCTGTACACCTTCCACCATACTTGTCTCCCCATTTGCTCCCAAGCTTCCAATACTACAAATTAAAAAGTATGTAACATTGATGTTGATAAAAAAAATGTAAGGAGAAGATGAGGGTTACAGCTACTAGCAGACCTGATTCCATGTCCTGGTCCGCATGTAACGCGAGTAATAACGATGTTTGATGAGCCGGTACCGATGGCAACGCAGTCATCGCCTACGTAGAACAATGTGTGTTAAGACTGAGGAAAAGAAATTGATCTATGAATTTTATGAAGACGGTGAACAAAGTTCTGGAGAATGAACTAGAATGTACCGGTTCCAATGATGGAGTCTTGTATTTGAACATGGGTTGAGCGACTGATATCAATGCCATCAGTGTTGGGGCTTGATTCTGGAGCAAATATATGGAGATTAGAGATGGTTACACCATTGCAGCCGTATACACTGATATGGTTCCTTGGGCTGTTGATATGTGTCAATCCAAGTAACTGAAGATCGTTGCAGCTACCAAATGCCAAAGCCTAGCCAAAATGATCACCAAAATAAGTACTAATTTTAGTCTTTTAACTATTGATTGAATGAAAATTCTTTATACTTACAGAGGGCCTATTCTCAGGTTTATCTACTTGCTTCCACCAAGCTGCCCCTCGTCCATCTATTTTTCCATTTCCTTTAACGCTAAGCTTGTTCACGTTCGAAAAGACAAGCCATTTTTCCCTATCGGTCCATGCTCCAATGTCATCAGGAGCTACTATAGTTCCTTCAATCTGTAATCCAATTTCACAATTTAATCATATCATAAAATTATATATCAAGAATTTTATCATTTTTGTTCATATATTATGAACTAATTACCTGAACATTGATGGTAGAGGACATGCATGGGCCTTGAAAGCTAACTGGCTTCAGAAGGAATGTTCTCCCATCTGGTATAACCAGAGTTGAAGATTCTGCTTTCGTTCCACAAACAGCTTCCCAAGCTTTCAGAAAAGCCTTCAAATTATCCATTAATTTAATTACTTAAACATTATACTTTGATACATTACACCAACAACAATTACGAGTAAGCCATAAGAAATAATTGAATTTACCTGTGAATCATCTGTTTTTCCATCTCCAATGGCTCCAAACTGGATAACGTTAACAGGCGCAGCATCAGATAAAGTTACTAGAGATGAATGGATACTTGAACCGCAGCTGGTGAAGAACAAAACCATGAATATGGTAAACATTTCCTGCAATATTAGAAAACATCCCGAATTCTTTTAATAATCTCTTTGTTAGTCTTATAATATTTGGCTTTATATATATAATACATAAACAAAAATATAATACAAAATACATTGTAATTTTACAAGATAAGAAGATATCAAAGTGCTTACATACCATGATTTTATTTTACAGAGAAATTGGATTGATATTATTAGAGGAAAAAGATGTGGTGAATCGAATGAGCAAGTTTTTGTGAATTCAAAGATTGTTTTAATTAGCTAGTGATTTATCAGAGGCACGTGAATGATATATATATATCACTAGTGTATTATATGTATCATTTATAGGATTTCAATTTCATTTAAGACCATAATCAATGGGATTGATTCCCCTAATTACCTCTCATAAAATGTTGAAAATAGATAAATTAATTCTTTAAAGGGAGCAAAAATTACACATTTAGGTTAGGCAAATAATTAATTGTTTCCATTAATACCAACGAGTATGCCAAATCATATCAAAGAGTGTCTTCCTAATTAGTTAAGGTATAATTGCTAATTGGAAAAAATTAACAATTAATGATTAATTGAATACATGAAAAGCTAAATTATATAAGTTTATTGTACCAAATTGATAAGTGTTGTCGTTGACCTTGAAAATTAAATTAATTCCTTACTTGCTATATATGTATTCCTTGTTAATCAATATATTGCTAATAGAAAAGATTTTAACTCTTGATTTAATTCCTCACATTGTTCACATTTATTTTTTTAATTTGTTCAATTTATTAACTAAAATGTTTTCTTTTTAAGTAGTAAAAATCGAATTGCATTATTCATTTAAATTTATCTATTTTAGGTAATTATATATATGTGTGTATGTTTACTTTTTTAACATAAGAATAATTTTAAGAAACTTTTTTCTATTATGTAAAAAGTTAAAAAAAAATTTTCTTTGGGAGTAAATTTGAAAATTTTAACTAATTTTATTATATATCTTTATATACATATATTTAAGACAAAAAATAAAGAAACTATTTAGATTAAGAGATTTAGTTCTATTTAGAATTTAGTTTATTCGAAATTCAATAAAACAAAAATAAATAAATAAACATCTGTCACACCATAAAATATCTTAGCCGGTGCTAAATTTAAATTTCACATACAATCAATCAATGAAGCACACATATATATTTCCTAGCCAAATAAACATATAACTATGACATATATATAATTATTAATTTCATTATTTTACCAAAAGAAAGAAGAAAAAATTAGAAACTATTACAATTTTATTATCACTATATTCAAGCTAGTAGTACATATATAACCAACGAACCTGTGAGAAGAACACAAATATTCTATGTGTGTGTGTAGAATTGCTTTTGATGAATTACGTACTCATGGAAGGAGACAAGATTTTGGTTGTACAATTCCTTTAGCTTGTCCGAAGGCATTGTTGCAGCTAGACACAACTTGTTTCCCCTTATCTGCTGATTCCAATTGAACATTGTCTAATCTGATATCTGTGCAAGCAACATTCTCGCTGCAATTCAGATTGATAGCCACATCTGTTGCCGATGTTCCAAATGCATTTGAATACAGCACATCGCTTATATGAACTCCTGTCTCCTTTTGAAACAGAAAATGATCGAATAGCTTATTATCAGTTGCATTCTTGAATGAATCTTGACAGTGAAAGTTATATTTCTGAGTTTTGTTTGTTTTAACTTACTGTTTTAGCACATTGGCCTCTGATGTCGCAGTAATGCTGGTCTATAATTATTGGATTTTCCACTTCTGTGAAATTCAGATATGAGAACTCTACATGTCGAACCTCACCTTTCCCTCTCTGCTTCAGTTTATAGACACATTTAACATGTAAAAAGAAAAAAATAAAATAAAATAGGACTCCTACTTTCACAGAACCCATTGGTATTTGATTGAGTGAAATCCAACCGTTTATTTATATATTGCATGGATTAATATGAAAGGAATGAACATACTTGCCAAGTCTTGATTCGACCTCCATTGGTAGACTTGTAGAAATTAATGTGCTTTACTGTGATGTTTTCTACGTGTACCACATTTCCATCTTTGCCTAAGCTTCCAATGCTATATAAACATATCATCACCAATGGAATAATAATTAGGCTGAATGAAGTAATTAATGTTACTCTTATTCTTCTTCTATCATATAAACTTTTGATTTTAAAGGATGAAGTTCGATTTTATTGGTTTCTGATTGGAACCAAAAAAATCACTTTTAGTTACCTTATACCATGACCAGGTCCACAATTAGTATAAGCAACTATAATATTTGTACTGTGATCTCCAATTGAAACGCAGTCATCACCTGTTCATCAACAATTAGTAACTCTTCAAGTAGTCTTTATTTTTATTTTTTTCCAATATTTTTAAGAGTTTCGTTTAAGAACATGTTACAAAAGAGAAAATTGAAGAACTGAAAAGTGTAATAAAGAAAAAATATATATACCAGTTCCAATAACTGAGGCCTGTACAGTAACATGGTCAGAATGTGAAATATGAATTCCATCGGTGTTGGGACTTGCTTCAGGAGATTTTATAATCAATGATTGGAAGTGAACATCTTGGCTACCAAACACAAGCACATGGAGTTGGGGACTTTGTACAACATATATCTTGCTCATACTCACATTTTTGCAATTTTTAAAACTTATTGCCTGCGATTAAACATGGAAGGAGAGCATTGAGAACAAAAATCTGTAAGAATTTCTGAAAAAATAAATTAACTTGATTACATAGATAACAATATATACACAATGGACTTACAGTAGGTGCATGTGTGGTACAATCCTTAAAAAAATAAAAATAAAAATGTAGTCAATCTTTCTTGTAAAATTCGGATAGAGAACTGATTACTATAAAAATAAAAATGTGTATGTATGGTGAGAAAATACCTTTGCAGGATTATATTTGCATGATTTATCCCACCATTTTTGCCCATTTCCATCTATCTGGCCAGAACCACTAATGTTGAGTCCTGTTATGTTATCAAACTGTAACCATCTCCAGGTTCCATTTGTCCATTCACCAGTTCCATCAGGTGCCTTGATTACTCCCGACAACTACCCAAATAAATCAAATAAAAGAAGAATTAAAATTTGATCGTATTTACATGTTGAATGAAGCAATGAATGATGCTTAATGGTTCATTATTAAATCTTCTTTTGGCTTAACCTGAACATAGATGTAACTCTTGCAAGGTCCACTGAAGTTTACTGGAGCCACCAAAAATGTCTTTCCTATGGGAATAATCATTGTAGGAGTCTCTGCATTCGCGTTACATGTCTCAGTCCATGCCTTTGTAAATGCCTATAATTCACAGATATTAATTAAAATTCACCTTAAAAGACAGGTAATATATATCATCTGTAGTATATGTATATATTATACTAGATGATATATATATGTAGGTAGATATTACCATGGAATCATCTGAGTTTCCATTGCCAACAGCTCCAAAATCTAGAACGTTAAATGTATTCTGAGCAGCAATCACATTCATTTGAACTGACCATGTTGCTAAGAACAGGCTTAAAATACATATTTTCCCAATTAAATCCTGAAAAGTGAGAAATAAAAAAAAAATAAAGCTTATAGATAATGCTCAGTGTTTTACTGATCACGTTGTTATGTTCAGAGCAGTCATGCACTAAAATAGTTTCATACCATTTCAATTTTGAGCAATATTAGATATGAAAGTAGAGTGAAAACCCGTCACTTGTATTTGGTGTATGATCAACAGGGTATTAATATGGTTTTTTTCATTGGCTATGCAAGGGAAAAAATTGAAATGTATTTCTCTTTGTTGTCTCAAGTATCATTATTTGATATGGCTAACCATATGAGGCAACTGTATCCATGGCTACAAGGAAAGATTGACAAGCCTGGATTTTACTTGACAATTAAAAAAGGTTTCAAGTTAATGTTTTCCTTTTACTATTGATGATCATCCTGATTTGTAACATATTTGCTTTGCCAAGTAATCGACTATTTTCCTCTATACACAGGAAGGCCATCTAATACCAACCAAAGCATTACTATTTACCATATAGCACAAATGCCAAATCTTGAAATCAATCTACTTGGATTATGAGGCTAGTTCTGATATTTTTCAGTATTCTTACTGTAAATGTACATGAATCAAGGATTGCAACCCGTCAAGTTCAGAAGTTACAGTTACTGGCCGATATTATTTATGCGGAACACATTTTTAGTATTTAATATTTGAACTTTTCACAAAACATATTCATAATTTATAACATCATCAAAGGGCCAACATCAATAATTATTTGAGAAGTGTAGTATTCCTCATAGTACTAGTAAGTGATGTATAACGCAACTTACTCGTAATACAGCTATATTTGGAATATCCTGAAGATATCAGCCGACATTATTTATGCGAATAAATTTTTAGTATCTAATATTCGCGGTGCCATATTCATAATTGACAACAACATCAAAGGGCCATGTCTACAATTATAGGAAAGTGTAGTATTACTCGTAATACTAGTACGTGATGTGTGTAGTTTACAAGGGTTTACAGCCCAATACTCACATATTGGTTAAGGAATTAATACTTGCTTCAGAGGGTATATAAAGCCATGTGAAAGAGATCTGGACTCTATACCTACATTTTTTTTTTTTTTTGGTGCCTGAAAATGATGTCCTGTGAAAGAGGTCTGGACTCTATTCCCAACTCTTTGTTTTTTTCCCCTGAAAATGAATTCCTTTCTTTTCTCTTGTTGGAAGTGACAGATTAAGAACTGAAACAATACATGAAATTTGAACAAGCAAATCGTTAAAGTTCAAACACTCTGAGATTATAGGATAAAACTGATAAAAAAACTTGTTTGATATATAAATTCCTACAACACTATTACAGAATATACGTAGTTAAAAGCAAAAACTTAAAAATCCAACCATTTGGTGTAATAGACGCAGGTTTTTAGGGAAATTATGCCATCAGGGGTACAAAGATTTATCTGAGGACAAACTCCACATGGAAGGAGAAGCCAAACCTCCTAGCTTTGTTTCACCTCCACTGCCTCCCTTGCTCATGGTTTTTAAAACTTTTCCAACTGGAATATTTGCAAATTTCCCCTGATCCGCTACTCTTCACTTCCAAGATTTCATTATCCAAAACCAAAGCCCTCACAATCTCTTCAATTTGCTGTTTCATGAGGTCATCCTTGAAGACCCCTCTCCTTTTGATGGAATCTGTAATTCCCTCCAATGTAGCAACCTTCAACCTAATTATGTGCTTTGTACATTGGTCTTTCACAACTTTTATGAAATCTGTATCTAGGTTTCCCTCAACATACCACGCCCCACCAGAGATTTCCTTTGAGGGCTGAAACTCCAATGCCATGAAGTGCTTCCTTCCCTTGTTCTGGATATTAACCACCTCTTCGATCAACTTCTTGGCTTGAAGTGACTTGAGGGATTTAGTAACAATATTATCAGGGATATTTGTTTGTAATTCTCGTTTCATGTCTCGTGTCCATATGCCCATATCTTGTTTGCTCCTAATCACATCATAGATGATACGTTCATGTTCTGCTAGAGCGTCAGCAGGTAAATATGAGTCTGGTCGTTTGCCTCTTACTCATACCTATTCAAAAAACAGTCAATGATAAGTATAATCCCATACATCAAAAGCAGTTTAGACCAAGAGTAATGACTTATTTAATAAAGAATAAACCTCGTAGAAGAAATTCTGTATGTTAACCATATGCTAGTTAGTAGTACTGCACCAGCAGAAGGGCCATTGGTGGCTCAAGTTAATAAAGAATTAACTACATAGAAGAAATTCAAGTGTACTGTAGCAATGTCAATGACCCTCAAAAGACGAAATCAATGATACCGTATCAAAGAGTTCATGTTGTTGAAATGGCCACGGACAACAAAGATTTTATACTCTTCATTGAGGACTTTCATCAGGATAGAAACATAACCATGAAAAGAAACCACGATTCAAGCCTATCCTTAAGCAAATAATGTATACCCATTAATTCAGTTGAAGTATCCAGTGAGATAAACACATCAAAATCAAGAGCAGTCGACTTAAACCACATCAAAAAATAAAAATAAAGGAAATAAGATACAACAAGCAATCACATGAGTGCATTGATCACCCGGTAGAGAAGAGAAATTGCTAGGAGCGAAACTTGATACAAAAAGCTTACCGACAGAGAAAGAAAGCAGAGCGGAGAGGAATTACAAAACTTGGTAGGCCTTTTCCCACGGTTTCGTAGTAAGCTAATGGCGGTAAAGTTACAGATGACGAAAACGAATCACCGATTGATTTCGGTCAATCTTTTCGGTCTGAATTGACTGGGTCGGTTGAAGTTGGTTAAAATAATCGGCCATCGATCAAACCCATCATATTGGTTATTGGTACAGGTTGTGTTTAATTGCAAATTTGAGATGTTTCCAATTATTTTTTTAAAATCAAAATATTGAAATTTTTATTTTTTAATATAACAATAAATATTATTAAATAATAAAGAAATCTCTAATTTATAAGATTTTTATGATAAAATCATGTTACCTGTGGAACTCAAACTTTATACCCTAATTCTATAAATGCAAAATGCTTTTGTAAATATTACATTAAACGCGTTTCTTTGCTTATACTGAAACTATTTCTTTTTTCCATTGGATTTAACTTACAATTTCAGTGCTTCACTTTCACTTTTCACCCTATAATAAGGCTTTCAATGAAGTCAAAAAGCTAGCAAGGAGGTAGATCAATAATCCCGATTAAACAAAGTCTTCTCAGATTATAGTAAATGGTCTAACAGAATCATCTATTGCTTAACTCATCATATGAATGTTCATTGTTGCTCTTTCTGTCTGGTATACAACTACAGCAAAACAACAGATATATCGGTCAATCCTTTGAAGTTATAACGAGCAATCCCAATGCACCGATAAGAATATACTGCAAGAACAGAAGTTATATTAGAATGACGTTTATAAAAGTTGTTACTAAAGGAAAATGAATTAGCAGTAGAAATTGAATATTGCCGTTCCAGTTTTTGCTGAAAATACTGTGAAGAAAACTAGCTGAAATAGAATGAATACCTTGATAATAGGCTTTTCAGTCATGATAATAGTCACCCAGCCAACGTAAGGCAAGAAACTGTAGACAACAGAAAGTAACTAAATCATTAGTTTATTTCCGATGTTCTGAAGTAAAAGACATATTTAACTACTTTTCTTAGAAATATTTTAGATTTATGAAAAAGGAAAAAAATGTGTAATAACCAAAAGTCATTAAAAAATCAAGAACAGCACTGTAAAAGCCCAGGCATGGTGATACTCGGAGATGGTAACAAGGCATGTTTGGGCCTTGCATGGAGCAACATCATACTAACTCAGCCCTGAATGACAAAGTTGCTTTTCTAACCGAGCGAATTCCCAAGTCAGGATGACTAGGACCATATCAGATTAGTAAGAATTCCTAGGACCTTGAACATCATATCCATCAACTAGTGTCACCCTTTACTTACTAACCACTAAAAGCAAACTTGCCATTACAAATTCCATAACATCAAGACAATACCACGAAAAAAAAAAAAAACAGGACCTTCCTTACTCCCCCTCTACTTTTCCATCAATGAGAAATGATCTACCATAAATCACCAAGATATTTTGCCACAAAATAAAAAATGAATCCATTTTATCTAAAATGAGTGTACATCAACACTCTGCAATTCCAGTCACCAAGTCAGACTAAAGAATAAGATAATTTAATATAAACCCAAATCCGCACTGAAGTTACACTGTTCCACTCTCTCCGTGTGCAATGCAGAATACGATATATTCTATAATTACTTAATGTAGTCTTACAAAATGATAAATTTTCCATGTAAACAATCCAAGAATTCCAAAAAACAGAAGGTTAATGTTAAGAGTTTTTACCCCACAGCTCTGCCCATGATATGATGCCGCTGAAGCCAGAGCTGACCTTGAGCATACAAAAGCCTATCATCTCCATAATTGTTATCACCTGAGAAAGAAAAATCGGCAAAGGAACAGCATTATACAGTGAATAATGGAACTTCGTCAATTTGAAATAAATTAAACTTTATTTCAAGAAGTTGTCACCTTTTGTTAGGACGTCAACTTCCCCGGTATCTTCCCGTTCATGAACCTGAAATATAACAAAATGTTACAATCAATAGACAAGAAGGGGCAGTTATTAGTTCATTGAGTTCCAACAACAACAAAGAAACAAAAGGGTAGAGAATCCTTTTAGCATAGCAAGTTTCAAGGAGATGGAGGATCCTGAAAAAACTACAAGAATCATGAAAGTAAAAAATGCTCAGTCTATCAACCACCTAGTCCTAACATAGAAATTTACAAGAAAATGTTGTGCATTAAGAATAAGGTCAAACACACAATAAGCACATATAACCATCAGGAAAATATTTGCAAGAGCAGATAAAGCACACAGTAAAAAGCTAGGTAATATCAGCAATTCAACGAAGAATATGGTCAAGCATATATTTACCTTTATTACCCGATGAACAATTGGAATTTCCCGGCCCTGAAAGAAGGAAAAACATACTTAGAAAACATTTAGCATGTAAAAAATAAAAATAATAACAATAAAAGTAAGACAAAGATGAACACAGTATAAGTAAATATGTATTAAAGACATAAGCATCCAAACAAAAATAAGCAAGGGTTCACCTGTAGTAAGTAATATAAAAAATTAAATGATCACCATAACGTCAACAATTATCTGAAACCCAAAACTTTTGCACAGAAGACCAAAACAGAAGGTCTTGCACATACTTCTTATACCACTGTAACATTTTACTTTTGATGTTCATCTGGTAAAATCCTGATTAATTTTTCTATTTGGCCACATAATGGCTCTACTAAAAAACTTCAGAGGAGATACGTAGTATATTCAGTGTATGACAAGTGGAGGCAGAAACTCAAAATGTGTTTCACAAAAACTATAAGAAAAACTTTGCATGAAAAACAAAGGATGCCTTCCAATTATGAATACTGAATGAAACTACAGTGAACCAGGTTGAAAAATAAAGAATTACACTAAAAAAGGCCACTTACATCAACATTAAAAACAACAATCTCTCCAGCACGAATAGGATCTTTACTCATATGCAAGAACAAAATATCTCCCTGTTACATCATAATGTCATAATTAGTTAAGCAACTTCAGAAAAGGTATATGCAGAGGGAACATAAATGGGAATATAAATTTCATAAGCCAATAAAATAAAAAGAACCAACCACGTAATAAGGGAATATAATAATATTTTTTCATTAGAGTATTGCTAACCAATCATATAACCAACTGAATCACTGTACCGACTAGTTGCAAGTATGATTAAATTCAATTTCAAATAGTCACATGGTTTGAAATCGAGTGACTTAAAATGGTAAAATATGGTTGATAATTTAAGACCCTTTTTATGATACCTTTTTTGTATCAAAAGCTGTCAAAATCGAGAATAGTGGCAGATATAGGGAAAATGTAGTTAGGCAAGAATAGGTAGCAGACACAGGGAAAATGTAGTTAGGCTAGAAGGTTTCCCTCATATTCCTTCACTTCAGCCAATTAAAGTCCATACCACCGAGCAATTCCTTCACTTCAGCCAATTAAAGTCCATACCACCGAGCAGTTAGTGAATTATTTTTGGATACCCACAGCAGCTAGAGAATTTCAAATATTATTTTCGTAATTTTGTTGCTGAAGCACAGAATCTGCTTTGAAATCAGATTTACACAATTGGGGTTTAGGAAAGATCATATCAGGATCCACTTAGAATCTTATCCACCGATGTCTTACCCCATTCCACACCAATTTTTCCATTAAAAGTAAACCAAAATTCAAGTGAAACAGAAGCAATCATCAGAAATGCATGTTCAGATGGCTGCAACTTGTTTATGGTTAAGTCTGCAGGCTAAAATGTCCTCCTTCTGACATAAAAAAAGGTGTAACACCATAGACAACAACTCACAGAGCCTCCAGCAGAAGATACAGTAACTCTTCTAAGAAAGACCTCAAGTGCACAAAGATGGATACAGTATTAGGATACGTAGATAATTTAAGAAAGAATGTGCCTTCCTCTTTGTTCACATAGACACATGTGATAATAGTTATACACTAATGACTTTGAAACACAAAAACTACAGAAAATACTTATCAACTGAAGCAAAATGTTAGAAGAATTACAGATAAAAATGAGTTACCCTCTTGAAGCCAGGTTCCATGCTTCCAGAAAGCACAACAACAACAGGGGATTCACTGCCAGTAATGCACATCAATGCTTTCCATATAATTAGAGCAGATGTAACAATCATACCTGAAACAAAAGATGAACGCTCTCATTAACATATATTTTGGCATACTAGGGACCATATTGCAGCACTAATGACATAACCTTAGAGATACAGCTTCCTATTACAACTAAAAAAACTGCAGTCTCATCATACTAACAGTTTATTACGGCCTTATACTTGGGCTGACAGTTTATCTTAAATGTTTCTTTTAATCACCAGGACAACAGGCACATAAAAGAAGCATTTGCTTTCTAAAAGCATTCAGAATCGAAATTGTACAAATGAGTACAAAAAGTATAGAAAGCTTGAGTGACCCACATTCCAAGGCCGCATTGACTGAGAAGCCAGTCTTGCAAGCCAACTTTGATTTACTTGAAAATAGAAGTTCATACCAAATTGATTCCAGTTCAATAAATCAGAAGAAAAATACGATTTTCTTCAACTTTAAAGCAAGAAAGAAGTTAGTGACCTATAACTTTTGGCAGAGATCAATCAGAATAACATAAACAAAATCCAAAACTGACATTTCTTTCTATTCCTATTATGATTCTCGCCTCTAAATGCAGAGAACGCGATTTCGGTGAAAGAGAAAATTTTCCCACATCGAAACTGATTCATAAGTCTCAAAATTAGCACAAAAAAACAAATTTTGATCCCATTAGACTCAACAAGTAGAACTTTTATTCTTAAAATTCCCAATCAGTCAACCATCAAGCAATCGTAAAAAGCAAATTTTCGTGCACGAATCAAGCAGCATAAGAGAAAGAGAGAGAAGGGGTTTAAGGGACAAACCCAGACTGACGGCCTGGGTGAGAACCTGGCGGATCTGGAGCGACTTGATGGACTCTATGCTTTCTCCCGATCCACCCCATTTTCTTTGTTCCGTTCTCCGTCCTCAGTTCCCTCTGTTCTCGTTGTCCTGTAAGTTACAACTCGCGAAGTCTCAATCCTCGTATGCCTGTGTTATACTGTTATTTAAGGCATTAAAAAATTGAAATTAAATTGTAATTATTATAGAAGGAAAATAAAATAATAAATTAAATTTCGCCAAATCTTCATTGTATTAACTTTTTTTAATATTTTCGTGACTGATTAAAAAAAATTAAAATTAATGTTAGAATGAAATTATGTTATGCTTCTATGCAAATTTTTGATAATTGTAACGTTAATTATTATATCAGTTTAAAAAAAAACTATGATATTATTAATTTATTTTCAATGTTACAAGTGTGGTATCTCATGTATTAGAACACAAACCATTGTATAAATAATATTTTAAAGATTTTTAATCTTTCTACACAATAATTTGTTTGTCTCTAAATTTTAAATTGAGGTAAAAAAATGAGTTTTATATTTTAGGTCACAAGAGAACATGAATATAATCTTAAAATTAAATTAAATTATAATATTAACTAGAAAATACAACAATTAAAAAATAAAAATTTTGAATATTTATTATAACATATGAGTGTATATATTTTATTATAAATAAAATAGATAGAAAGAATAAAATATATGGTATTTATTAATATACAAGACTTATTATTTTACCGTTGGCTAAATATATGCATATACATTATTTATTTAACTCATGTAAGTACATTATTTTTAATTTTTTTATCATAATTATCAATTATATAATTAATTAATTTTAAAGTGAATAGATAAGTGGTTAAAATTTATTAGACGAATATATGGGGTAAATTTTTTAATTTTAGATATATTTTATTTAAGATTTTTTTTAAAGAATAAGCAAAATTAGACTAATACTTTTAAAAATTTAGGAAATTCTTTTTTATATTTTGTATAAAATATTTAAGATTTCTAGCTTAAAATTATTTCTAGACATTTTAATGAAACAAATATTATTTAATGAACCGGGTTCGTATTCTAAGCCCCTTTTTTATGAATTTTTCAGGGCGATATTTCGACACGAATCACGATGCAGATTCTTTCAATTTCAACCAATCAGCTTCGACAATTTGAGCAGTCCACACAACTTTACTATACAGCCGCAGTCCATTTGCACCGAGAGTCATTTAACAAACTAAACCAAATGCAAAACCTAAACCCCAGAACCCCAGTAACCAGCACGCGTAGCAAATGAGCTATCTTTGTGATCTGCTTCTGTCTCACTATTGCTATTCTTTTCGTTTCTCAATCTTCCTCCTCTTAACTATTTCAAAACAGTGGATACATATATTCATCCACTGTATTTATTTTGGGTATAAGAATACATCCATATAATTCTTTTCTTCCTATTCTTTGATTTGCTTAAAGTTTAGCAGTCTTGATTTTGAGGATGATTTTGTTGTTGGGTTTTTCAATTTGGTCAATGGGTATGGAAGGTTTGCTCAATATGGTGACTCCAATCATGGTTTCTTTTAATGGGCATTTTTCTGTTTGATGAAAGTTCTCAGTGAAGAGTTCATTACTCGGGGTCGGTATATGGATAATGGAGATTTGTTTGAGAGGTTCATTTGAATCATAGATTTGGTTTACGGGTATGGATTATTTTAAGTGTTTGTTCCATCTTTTTCATTTGCAATTTGTTTGATGGGTTGCGAAGGTTTTGTAACATTATTGTATAGAACCTTGATTTTGTTATATGGGCATGTTTCAATTTGAGGTGAATCCCAGAATATGCTATCTCTGCGACCCATTCGCAGATTTTGTAACACTGCTGCTGCCATTGCATCGACCAATAGTCCTGCAGTTTCATTGAGTCAATTTCAAAATACAAAACCTTTAGTGGATAAACCCTTAGAAGAACCTGCCCTTGTCAGGCTTAAAGCTGAGAGGGACCCTGAGAAGTTGTTCCAGCTGTTTAGGGCTAATGCTCACAATAGGCTGGTTATTGAGAATAAGTTTGTATTTGAAGATACTGTTTCCCGATTAGCTGGGGCACGTCGATTTGATTACATAGAGCATTTGCTTGAGCATCAAAAGACTCTACCGCAAGGTAGACGTGAAGGGTTCATTATGAGAATTATAATGTTGTATGGTAAGGCTGGAATGATAAAGCATGCTGTTGATACTTTTAATGATATGCATTTATATGGGTGTAAAAGGACTGTTAAATCCTTCAATGCTGCCCTGAAGGTTTTGACGGAAAGTCGTGATCTAGAAGCGATTCAGGCATTTCTTTTAGAGGCACCACAAAAATTTGATATACAGTTAGATATTTTTTCAGTTAATATTGTTATTAAGGCTTTTTGTGAGATGGGTATATTGGATAAAGCATATTTAATCTTGGTAGAGATGGAAAAGCTTGGAATAAAACCAGATGTGATTACATACACAACACTTATATCAGCATTCTACAAGAATAATAGGCCAGAGATTGGCAATGGGCTGTGGAATCTTATGGTGCGTAAGGGGTGTTTCCCGAATCTTGCAACTTTTAACGTAAGGATTCAACATGTGGTTAACAAGAGACGGGCATGGCAAGCTAATAGTTTGATGGCTTTGATGCAGCATTTTCAAATAATGCCTGATGAGGTTACTTATAATTTGGTGATCAAAGGGTTTTGCCGGGCTGGGTATATGGATATGGCCAAAAGGGTCTACTCTGCTATGCATGGTAGGGGTTATAAGCCCAATGTTAAAATTTACCAGACTATGATTCATTATCTTTGTAAAGGAGGAGACTTCAATTTGGCATATACAATGTGTAAAGACAGCATGAAAAAGAATTGGTTTCCAAATGTGGATACCATTTATGCACTACTTGAAGGCCTTAAAAAGGATAATCAGCTTTGCAAGGCTAAGATGATCACGACATTGGCTCGGAAAAGAGTGCCTCCTTTTTCTTCAAATCAATTGAGTTCATTTCAATCCATTTTTTCAAAGCGTTGAATTGAAATGGACTGAAACAAATACTGATCCAGTGGAGCTAAACAATGGTTGTTATTCTTTTCCTCGATTCATTTTAGATTTCACAATTTGTGGGACCAGATTGTCTAACATCTGGCTAAAGGCAGATCTGCAATATTGAGTTAATTTGTTGTATGACCTCAATAAAGTGCATCATGAAATGAGAGTTTTACTGGATTGTGGTGACCCCTAATTCTTGTAAGTTATTGTGCACTCTCTCTTTCTCTCTCCCTTGTCCAAATGACAACCTTTCTTACACATGGTGCACTTGTAGTTACAAGTTTTCATGTATCTATTATTTGAAAGTAGTTATCCTACTTACAATTTGCTGTGATATTCCATACTTTCTGTAAAAGTGTTTGTGCCTGTCCTGACGGATTGTATTCACTCTATCTTTTATAAACTATTGCACCATCCCATTCTATTTTACAATTTGCATGTGCATTTTGATATGTTCATGTACATCTTTACACCTAGCTATCATATTCCTTTTATCTTTTACAGCAAAGGGGCAAAATTTCCTACTATATATGTAACACCATTCTTATGTTCCTTGTTTTGATATTGTGATGGTTTCTGAGGTTTTCCATTTCCGGTTAATGTTTCAGCTTCAGTGGTGAAGAATGGAATGACCCTCAAAAGAAGGCAAACTCCTCCTTGTTATATATTGGTCAAATGCTAAATAAGTGAGTATCACATATTTTGTTCATCCTTTGTAGGTCAAAGCATATTACTAAGTCTATGTTTTTTTTTTGCTTGTAGTGACAGTATTCTAGCTGTGTCTTTGTATTAAGGGTGTGAAACTTCATATAGAGAAAGTTATGGTTAATTGTTGCCTATGGGCTCAACCAAGAATAGTTTAATCTTTTTCATTTTGCTGATGACAAATCATTTAAGCTGAAAACTCTGTCAATGCATTTCATTGTATGATGTCATCAATCTTTGTAAACTTAGCATTAGGCCATGTTGTTATATTACACCTAGATGCTGAAGTCATGTTACTTCAATGTGCACTAGTAGGTTAATGTGCATGGGCAATTCTTTATATTACTGATTGGGTAATTGGCGCTGTAGCTGATTCGTCAACGCTGAAGTTTCAATGGCTGGTCTCCATGCACAACTGTCAAACTGAAGTTATGTGTATATAGTTACCTGTAGCTAGGGATTAAGTTAAATGTAATTCTTATATAATAATTAGTTGCTATCCCAAGAAAGTTCATTGGCATTTTTCTTTTTTTGCTGGGTAGACAGAGGAATACTTGATGCCTTCTGAATTTCTCATTGAAATTTTAGCTAGATTAAGTTTTTGCAACTTTGAAAGCTGTGTCCAAGTTCATTTATGACTTGATGCCTTCTGAATTTCTCATTGAAATTTTAGCTAGATTAAGTTTTTGCAACTTTGAAAGCTGTGTCCAAGTTCATTTATGACTTCCTGAGGTGAAATATCTAGCAACTAGATATCTAGTCACTGCTGGTGCTGTTAATGAAGTGTCTCCATGGTTAACCTTTGTATGCATTCTATATGCTTCCCCTACCTTATCAGAAGCTACAGTTATGCAAAACTCAATACTCTTAGTACCAAAGTTCCTTACATTTGGTGGTTGACCATGAGTTTGATATAGTTATGGGCTTAAGAGGGTGACCGACTGTGATATGTCTTGCAGACTCGGTCATAATTTTACCACTGAAATCATGCTTAAGGAGTTCTGTATTATCATTACCTCTAAAAACAACCAGAAATCTGGTCCTTCCTGTCAACCAAACAGCATGCCGATATGCCCAACTAGTCCTCTATCTTTTTCACTTGGGCTAATGCAAGTACATTCATTTACATTTGTTGCTATCCTAAAGGATTCTAATACCTGGAGAGCAGAAACCAGGCTGTTGTTTTGTGATTGCAACGGATTTCTAAATGCATTTCTATGTTCTCAGAAATGCACTGCCTGCTCAAGTTAGGGAATTTGTAACCTTTTTTCTCTGTCATTTTCAGTGCACGATGGGAGTTTCAAGTCAACCTCTGCGCTGACTGGAAATAGCCCAACAAGAAAAAGCGGCCCCAAGGAATTTCTTTCAGGAAGGCTTCTGCCATTAAAACCCATATGGCTGAATGCACCCTTTAAGCAGCTAGAGTGCGAGGGAGAATTGATGCCATTGATCAGGTTTGCTCATAAGCTTACCTACGGCTCCAAGATAAAAAATTTAAGCTATTTGTGGCTTCTAAAACATACAAAAAGTTGTGTAACTGTGAATAGATGAACCGAATATTTCTAAACTTTCTTGCTTCCTCAACAAAATAAACGTTACAACATAATAACAAATTTCCCATTTCTTCAGAAATTTTGTAAATTTCAGTCTGCTCTCTTGTTTCTTGCTTCTGCTCCAAAATGTATCTGAAAGTTCAAAACATTGACAGTACGGAATAATAATACATTAAAAATCTTTTAAAATGTCATCTCAATCAAATAGCCCCTTCAGGGTAAGATTGTTCATGATTTATCTCACATCCAATTATATTACTTAAAAAAGTAAAATTTAGTTAAAAATGCTTCATGAATTGTTAAAATATACTAACAGGCTCTGCTAAAATTTACTGAAAATTTGTCTTACATTAATTGCATTAGTTGGTGTACTTGAGTGGCCTTGCATTTTAAGTACGCGGGTTGTTTGCTTTCCTGAAAAGTGAAAATGGATGGAATTTAACTCCCGCCTGCAACGAATACCTGAAAACACCTAAAAAAGAAAAAACGCTCCTTTCCCATGTGAACAAAACCCACACACAGAACCCCAAACTCCCCTTCAACCATCTCTTTCTCATATGTCTAAAACCCTATTGTCCCGCATTAAACCCCTTCAAAACCGAAAGTCAACTTCTTCTCCATTTGCCTTAACACCTCGCATCAAGAAACTCGTAAATGAAACCATTGAAATCCTCAAAACTCACCCAGAATATGAGGATTCCCTCGAAACTCGTTTTTCCGATGAAGAAATCCACGTTTCAGAGATTTCCCACCACGTTTTTGATAAAATTCGGGACGTAGAACTGGGTTTAAAGTTCTTTGATTGGCTATCAAAACGACCAACAAGTTCTTCCTTCAAATGGGCATGCATGTTCTTCGTTCTTGAAGCTATTGGCGAAGTTTAGAGTGTTTTCGGAGGTTGAGTTGGTTTTAAATAGCATGAAATTGGATGATATAAAGCCAACACATGAGGCGTTGAGTATTGTTATACGGGCGTATGCGGATTCTGGGTTTGTTGATAAAGCTCTTGAGTTGTATAATTACTTGCTTGAATTGTACAATGTTGTTCCTGATGTTTTTACTTGCAATTCATTGCTTAATCTGCTTTTGAAGTGTAAAAAACTTGAAATTGCACGTAATTTGTATGATGAAATGTGTAAAAGAGATGGTGGTTTGGATAATTATAGTACTTGTATTATGGTGAGGGGTTTGTGTAAAGAAGGGAAGGTTGAGGAGGGTAAAAGATTGATTGAGGAGAGATTTGGAAAGTGTTGTATCCCGAATATTGTGTTTTATAATACCCTCATTGACGGGTATTGCAAAGTAGGTGACGCTGAAAGTGCTAGTAAGCTTTTTAGGGAGTTGAAAATGAAGGGTTTTTTGCCTACATTGGAGACTTACGGGGCAATGATAAGTGGGTTTTGCAAGAAAGGAGATTTTAAAGCAACTAATGCACTTTTGATGGAAATGAAAGAGAGAGGCTTAAATGTGAATGTTCGAGTTTATAATAATATTATTGACGCTAAATATAAGCATGCTTGTAAGGTTAAAGCGAAGGATACTCTTAGGTGGGTGATTGAGAGTGGTTCTGAGCCTGACATTGTTACATATAATACTTTGATTAATGGGTTGTGCAGGGATGGGAAGGTTGATGAAGCTGCTCAACTGCTGGAACAGGCAATGGAGAGAAGATTAGAGCCAAACAAGTTCACATATACTCCTTTCATACATGTCTACTGCAAGCTGGGGAAATATGTTAGGGCATCAGATATGCTTATTGAGATGACAGAAAGAGGACATAAACCAGATTTGCTAGCTTATGGAGCTCTTATTCATGGACTTGTTACTGTGGGAGAGGTGGATGTTGCAATGTCAATTCGAGGATAAAATGGTTGAAAGGAGAGAAATGCCTGATGCTGCTATTTACAATGTTTTGATGAGTGCTCTTTGCAAGAAAAGGAGGCTTCCTGCTGCAAAGATCCTGCTTGGGGAGATGCTTGACAATAATGTACAACCTGATGTCTATATTTATGCAACTTTAGTGGATGGCTTTATAAGGAACGGCGATCTTGATGAGGCAAAGAAACTATTTGGGCTAACAATTGAAAAGGGAATGGATCCTGGTGTTGTGGGGTACAATGCCATGATAAAGGGTTACTGCAAATTTGGATTGATGAAAGATGCGCTGTTATGTGTCAATAGAATGACGGAAATGCATCATCGCCCTGATGAGTTCACTTATTCTACTTTAATAGATGGCTATGTTAAAAAGCATGACTTGGATAGTGCACTAAGAATATTTGGACAGATGGAGAAGCAGAAATGCAAGCCAAATGTTGTTACATACACTGCTTTGATTAATGGGTTTTGTCGCATCGGAGATTCTGATAAGGCAGAAAAGACTTTCAAGGAGATGCAATTTCGTGGTTTGGTTCCTAATGTAGTGACATATACCATCATTATTGGGAGCTATTGTAAGCAAGGAAGAGTCACAAGAGCTGCTTCCTTTTTTGAACTAATGCTGACAAACAAGTGCATTCCAAATGATGCTACATTCCATTATTTGGTAAATGGATTTACTAATAATATTCCGACTGCAGTTTCTTACATGGAATCTGAGGAAAACAACAAATCTATATTTCTGGAATTTTTCAGGAAAGATGATATTGGACTGGATGGGATCACAGGGCTGCCGCCTATAATTCAATCCAAATCTGCCTTTGCTGTCATGGAATGGTTAAAACTGCTTTGCAGTTGCATGAAAAAATGATGAGTAAGGGCTTTATTCAAGATCCCATTTCTTTTGCTGCACTGCTGCATGGTTTTTGCTTGGATGGAAGATCGAAGGAGTGGAAAAATTTTATCCCCTGTAATCTGAATGAACAAGAACTCCAAATCGCTGTCAAGTATTCACATAGCTTAGTACACTGTCTGCCACAAGGAATGACTTCTGAGGCTCCAATTATTTTGCAGAACTTAATTGAAGACCACAAGTCTCAAGACCAAATCTGGATGACTGCAAGCTACTCAATAATGTAGAGTAGGTGGAAAGTGTATGCAAACTGCAGCTAGTTTTATTGAAAAAAAGGACATCATTTTTGGTTGGTCTCACAAGTGAGTCCTCATTAATGCTTCATTTCTTGATGAGGGTCTGTGTTAATGTCTGATTGAGACAAGTTCTCGTCATTCTCTTTTGCTGATGGCCTGAGGAATAAGGATCTATTCTGTTCTCCAAGATGTTATGGCAAAAACTATGGTAGGTAAATTCTCGAAGGTTCATATTTGCATATTCAAGGGGTTTGTAATAACACCTTGTGTTAGTGGGCTAATCTCTATGCATGCAACTTGGCAGACAGTTCAATGCTGTTTGATACAGATGGATTTGTATCAGCCATAATTTTCTTTAATCGGAGCAATCATGCATGCTTGCAGGATATTGACTCTGCTTTGGAGGTATTTACCCAGTTTCTTTTTGCTAATGTTTATGATGTGTGATGTTATACACTTTGAGGAAAGAAGTCATTCCTAAGTAAGTTTAAGGTTTTCTCTTCATCTGATTTAGTTTTGAAATACTTTTGAGTTTCTCAGAAGACTGATCTTAAAAACTCTATTGGACATGTCAACTATAGGTCCCAAGAATTCAGCATTCTTTCTGTATGATTTTGCATTTACAAATGAAAAGTTTTAGCATGAGTGTGCTATTCAAATACTTATTTCTTTGACAGGAATCCTCCACCGTGCATCTTTGCAGAAGTAGTTGTATTGTTTACAAACCAACAATAATTGCCTATTACATGACAGAGTGCAGTTGTGTGCAATACGCCATATGGTATTCGACTTTACTCCTTTTATTTTCATGAGTTTATCATGGTACAACTTCTTGTTAATTGTCAAAATCATTCAGACTTGAAAGTAACCTTTGCATCACATTTATACATGGCTTTCTATATTTTTCCTTCTCATGATTGTACTCCCAATGCAGAAGTTGGAAGCGCTCTTGCTCAAATCCTGTAAGAATATGATAAGCTCAGAGATGGAAGCGAAATAATTTGAACTGTGACACATGATAATTCTTTCAACGAGATAAAGATGCATAGGAAAGAACATACTGTATATATTCCACATTAATCTTATTGCCATTATGGTGGGAAATGGCGGCGAAAGCGTCAGTAGACATTTGAATGGTAGAGGGGCAGGGTGTCTTAGGGCAGAAATCCACTGACTTTGACTTCAATGGTTTGATGCTTACATGGTCAATTGGCCCCACTCAGGCATCTCAGTTTGTAGATGGGAACTGATCTTGTCTGTTTCCGCAGCACCCGGTAGCTGCAAAAGTTGAAAACAGTAAGTGTCATGGAGAAACTCATAAATTAATTTCTTATCTAAAATCCTTGCAAACCTTGATGCAGTGCAATTTACTCACAAATGTATAGTGGATTATAGGATGTTGCAGTGCCGATATCTCCATAGACCACACGTAATGAACTGCACAGTAAGGCGATCACAATTGCCGAGACCGAGAGCTGCCCCATTGCGAAGAAGTAAAGGAGATCATATTGATGCCTTCACTTGTGCCAAATTTATAAAAGGAAAACCTAGGTGTAGAAAGGGTTTTCAAATTTTGAATTGCACAGTTACATGAAAATTTTGCTTCAACGACAAAACAAAAGGTGAGATGCATCTTACAATATGTAACTTGAGGGGTGGGAAGATGTGATTGAGTACTGACTTGCTGCGTTTTGATTATTGTTACTTGCACTCTTTTAGATAATAGCATACAACAGTTCCGTACTGTTACGTGTACACTTTTATGTCACCAAGGAAAAATAAAGTTCTATTATCATTTTAGCTCACAATAGCAAACGCCCATTAATAGCTGATGATTTGATATATGCCTTAATCAATATACAGACTACATTTTCTTTGGCCAAAAGAAAAGAAAAATAGTACATTCCTTTCTCCAACCCACTTTCATTAAGATTTTGACTAGATGTATCCTCAGTCAGTCAGTCAGTCAGTCGTCTTAACTTTAATCCCTCAATTATCTTAAAATTTGTGGACTCTGATTAATTGAGATTACCGCAACATAAAAAAAATAAGATTGTGGTTCTTTTTACATGTGGCTTCCAAGATAACAATAGTGCAAAATTGTTAGGCATTCAGTGTTGACTGCATAAATATAGAAGGGCCTGCCATAATTAACAGATTTTTTTTCTTTTTCACTCAGCAAAATAATTTCGTAACGTACATGCTCACTAATCAATGAGACACTTTGCATTTTGATTAATTTCCCTAAAGTACGTCCACCGTTCTCAGCCAAACGGGTTCTTGAACCCATCTCAAGTTACAAAATAATGTCAATCAGGATACAGATAATCTTGTTATGGCATCAGTGTAAAAGAATCAAAAATGGAAAAACATAATGGAATGTGAAGAAGGCCAAAATCCCAGAACATGAAATCACAACTTGAATTCACAAAAGCAGTCAGGCAAAGCAGACCCCCGACCCATGGCAAAATCATCTCTGTGTACCTTCCATAATTCTTGCATCAACTCCTTCCCATCCAAGCCCTGATAAGTTAACTCTGCAAAAGCTTTTCTGCTTAAGAAAAGAGTTTTATACAACCCTCTAAAAGCACGCATAGCCGCAACCATCTTATCCATGTTTCCAAAATATGTAGCCATGTATGAGTCGCTATTGATGGATACATAATAATCCAAGGCAGCTTTAGTGTTCCCATGCATGCTTGTGAAATCCTCACCAGTAAGAAGGGCAGACTTGGTGACTACATTGGTGTAAACAGATGTCAACCCTTCGATTTCCATCAGGCCATCCCCTGCAGCAAGATATATGTTTGTGTTTGTTGGAATAGAAAGTGCCTGGAGTATGAGGGCTGTTTCATTCGGTGTGAGAGGACATTTTCCCCGTTTTCTCCAGATGCGGGCTAACTCTCCGGTCCATGGTTTTCTATCACCTCTTGCAGCTTCAATGGCTTGCATGGAGGAAGGAGAAAGGCCTTCGTATTCACATTGGCTGTAGGCAACCATATCGGGTTCAAACCGAAGGTGAAGTGAGAGAAAGGGTTTGGGTATGGCTTCAAGAAGCTCAGAGGCTTTGGTCTCTAAGGATTTAGTAAGACGTAATGCATTGTAGCATGCTTGACAAAGGGCAGCTTTTGCATATTGAGGATACCTAAGAGACGTAAAATAAGCACAAGATTCAGAGAAAAGTAAACAGTATTCATCCATGGAAATGGACCTCAAGTATGATGAAATACCTGTCCCTTCTCTGACTCATTGCCGGTGTGAGTGAGATATAATGATGTTCCAACAGAGATGGAAGAACACTTTGAACATAATCAAATTGGCCTTTCCGTTTGCTACAATCTACATGAAATGGTTCTTTAGATGAAATTTCCAGAGGCAATTCTTTGACAACTTTAACAAAGCCATCCATCTGTTGAATGAAGTAGTCGACATCAAATACATCTGCAAAACCGCTGCAGTAAAGCTAAAGAGTTATAAAAGAATAGCATCTGTATAGAATAATAAAATTGGAATCTTAAAATGAACTTGATAATTATTAGCCTCTAACTATATTACATTATATAGCTATAAACATCCTGAAATAACTCAAAAACAACTAGCATGGTAGATGTTATGAGAACAATAAGACCAAAGATAGCATTAATATGTAAATGCGTTAACTAGCGCCAAGGAAACCAGCAGAACCATTGGTGATGGCTTAAGCATCTTTGCACCTACAAGACTCACTTTCAAGATTACAGTATATCCATGATTATCACAACACCACTTTTCAAGCTTAACAACAGTGTAATAAAAATTTTCAAAATTAAAGTCTACAGGTATATCATATAATGTGCGAAAGAAGAAAAAGATAACATTTACATTGAACTTCTGTGAGTAACTATTTAATGAAATTATTCAATCTAAAGAGAGGATGCGCACTTGTACATTTTTTATGGCTTCAAATTTTCTGACAAGCAAGTTGAAACATTGATTTTATGCAATTCCTACTCCCTAGAAACACCATGATGATAAATAAAATAACCACATCTCACCTAGATTCATTCCAATAAGCAGCCACTTCAAACTTTGGCAGAACTAGAGTTGCATTTAGCAAACGTGCAATGCCAACACCATCGCACAACTGCATAAGTTGTTAACAAGGTCAAAGTCCTATCTTTAAAGAAGCGGCAAACCAAATCAGAATATCTATCAGAAAACTAAAATATCCACCCACATCTCTTCTCATCTGATTGAGGCCACCATAGCAATCCACACGGATATATCCATTACTCTTCGCTGGCAAAGCTGCAGGATTTCAACAAAAAACCAATGCAATTGTCTGCAATGATAGCCAATTAAAATGGACTCAGGATATCAAAAATGAAAAAGAAGACTTGAACTCAATGCCAACTCTGCCCGCAAACAGCTGTACCCCTCCAAATTGTACCAAGGTCTTTCACCCAAACTTTCTATTGAGCATATGAAACTTAGTATCAACTTTAACACTATTTACTGAATGATAAAATATCCTCTTTGTGTTTCATATTGAAGATAAATTATAGTGCTTATTCACCTTTTTACTTAGTAATTGAAACAAAAACAATGCAAACTTCAACCGTCTATATATTATTCATCAAATCATTATCGACTCAAGGCTTAAAAAATTCAGTCCTTTTCCAAAGTTCCAAAAAGCTTCAAAACGAAGAAACAAAATCAATGAAATACAGAAAGAACTACTTACGAGTCAAATGTCCTTGAAGCCACCATTTGCAAGGCCTCCACTCTACCATCCTCCTGACACTCCATATTTCAGATTCCCCTCTATATACAATACAAATCACATATTCGGCTAAACAAGATTAAAAATAATAATAAATGAAAAACTATACACGACAACAAACAAAATGTACATATCTATGCATTACTTGGATGGTAAAACCCATAATCACCAATCCAAAGAATCACGCAATACATTCACAAGTAATGTAGCTTTTACTTCCAAATGAATCTATAAATCTAGCTTAAAATCACCAGTCAAAATCTAAAATTAAAGGGGAAATCTTTGGAACAAAAAATATCCAGTAGCCGAAACAATATGCAATGCTCCACTGCGAAACTCTTAATACTCATAAACACAGAAAAAAGTTTCGTTTTTTATCTCTTGTATCTCTACAGCCAATAAATTTGCAAGAAGCTGAACTAATATGAAACAAAATAAAGCAATAGGGTGAAAGTTTTAAAGAGAAATGAAGTTACTTACGTGGGTGAAACTGAAAAACTGGAAGAAAGCGATAGAAAATCAGTATAAGGAGACAGCAAAACGACGGCGAGAAAAAGAGAAAGAGAAAAAACGATGGCAATGAAAACGGGTTTCACTGAGAACAGAATCATTTCATAATTTTAGATCTAATTAATTGAAGCTTCGGTACGACATGCAATCAAAAGTTTTAGTATTCAAATCGAGTCCAGGAGATATAAGGTTTTTGCTTGTTATGTAAGAGCACTGGATTTGAGAGCGGCGCATCAAGATGAGTACGACAAAGTCTGGTTATTGTAATGTAAGTGAATCGAACCGGATGAACCGGGTTTGTTTTACTGATTTTCTTTTTATTTTATGTTTTTTAGTTACAAAAATTTATTTATAAATATACATTTAGCTATTTAAACTTTAATTAATGAATACATATCTTAAATATATATATATATATATATATAAACTCTAATAATAAAAAAATATATCTTTTAATAGAAAGTATTAATTTCTAATGTTTATTATTAGATATAAAATGTATTAACTCCAACCCTTATCATTATATATAAGAGGTACTAACTTCAACTCTTATTATTACAATGGTAAAAAAAAAATTTCATTCTAGGTGAAATCTTTAATGGGAAGTGTTAATTTCAACTCTTACCATTATATATAAAATGTATTAACTCTAACTCTTATTATTGTATATGAGAGGTATCAACTTCAACTCTTACTATTTTAATGGTAAGAAAATTTCTTACTCTAGGTGAAATTTTATGTTGGGTTCACTACTCATATTCACTTTAAATAAAATTTATAATATTAAAGTGTTGATAAATTTTTTTTCGCGGTTTATTATTTATTTTAAATGAAATTCACCGTATTAGAGTGTGGATAGACTTTTTTCTTCGTGAGAGTAAGAGAATTTCTCAATTTAGGTGAAACTCCACTAAATGTGAAGTTCACTATCTACTTTAAATAGGGCCTACCATATTAAAGTGTAAGTAGACTTTTCTTTTCTGTGAGAGCACGTATTTCTTCTTTGTGATATTGATGAATTGCACATGTAATGTGTAATATTCAAAAAAAAAGAAAAAAAAAATATTCTAATCTTACTAAATGTATTTCAATCTTTCATTAGCTGAGTATATACTTCTAAACTCACAAAACAAAAAAATTTGTACTCTAAATTCTAAGAGGACCATTTAGTTACTTGTAAAAATAAAAAGATTTGAATTCGTTTTTATAAGTTAATTTTCTTATCTTTTATTTTTTGTCTTTCAAATTACATCATTTTATTTTTAAATATCTATTATTATGAAATATGTCATCATAGTATAAAATTCAGTATTAAAAGATAATTTCTCACATTATTAATACCTAAGACCTCATTCATTATAACTAATAAACCTACCAAAAAGGCTCAGGTACTCGATATGAATATTTGACATGATTTTCCTATGATAATTTGTATGGTATGCTTTTAATTCATGTATTTTTCTTATTACTATTTAACTCTACCAACTTATAGAAGTTACCTTAATTCATATTGTTTGTTATTTGTAAGGACAATTTTTCAACCTAATTAAAATATTATTTTAATTATATTGCATTAGAAAAAATTGAGATAATGGAGTAAACCAAACTTAGAGATGAATATATGGTATGTAACAATTGTTTGTTTATGATTATTTTTTCCAGCAGCAAGTTGTTTGCTGGATTATTTTGCATAATGTGCAACGCTATTCCAATTTGATGCAAAGCCAGAAAAACTCAGTGGAAAAACTCAGAGGATGCGTTGGGTTAAATGTTGTGGACTTCCACTCCAGTATTTGATACGACGACCGGACTTCCCCAAAACAATGATATTACCTTTCAAAATACCATAAAACAAATAATTGGACTAAAAAAGTAAATTAAATTGCATGTATGATCCATCTAAATAATCAAGAAAGAATACATATCCAAGCTATTAACACTGTAAATAAGAGTTGCGACATAAATTTTCAATAAAGTTTTCCATGCTTGAATCCTTTTGAGATAAACCTGCAAATTCATTGACTAATCTACGCAAGAGCAAGGAACAATGTTTAATGGGTCACCAGACAAGTCATCATGCTGCAAAAAACAACCCATGCTGCATAATCTAAAAATTTTTCGGGACTAGATTCACCCAGCTGATTCAATCAATCAGCAGTAACTACTCAGAAAGCTCTCAATCACTTTCAGATTCTGTTTCTTCCCTTCTTGATTTCCTAACTGTCTTGTTGCCCCTCATTTCATTTGCCAGCTCCTGTACTGAACAAGAAGTGCTTCTCTCCATCTTATCTGCAAGAATCTCAATCATATCCAAAAATCCTAACCCCACTAGCCGATTCCTCAACATCTCGACCGTGGAAGAATATGGTGGTATCCCATCATCAATCATCATCTCAAAGTATTTGCATGCCTCCTCTAGTTGACCTTTTTTCTTGCATAAACCATGAACCATCACAGAATATGTTGAAACTGAAGGGTGAAACCCTCTCTTCTGCATACTCTCCCAAACTTCGGTTGCCCTATCAAATCTCCCTACCCTTACTAGCAATTTCAACACCATATTATAAGTGTGACGATCTGGCATACAATTATCTTTTGTCATTCTAGAAATCAACCTAAGAGTCATATTAACCTCAGCATGATCACAATGGTAAGCTAGGATTGCATTGTAACTCCATGCATCCGGGCTAGCTCCCCTTTCTATCATCTCATCCAAAATTTGATACGCCTCCTCAACTTTCTCATTCTTGCATAATTTCTTGATTATGCAATTGTAAGTAAACACATTAGGCACAAGATTGTATCTCTTCATTGTATCCAGCACTCTAAACACCGAATGAATATCATTTGCCTGGCAATAAGCATGAATGAAAATTGAATAACTAAAAGCATCCGGCTCAGTTCCACTCGAACGCATTTCTCCAAACATCTTATACGCTTCATCCACATTTCCTCCCTTACATAAAGCCTCCAATAAACTATTATACGCAAGAACATCAACCGAAAATTTTCTCTCAAGCATTTCATCAAACAACTTGCGTGCTTCACCCAATTCACCAACATCACCACACCCTCTAACCAAAATACTGTAAGTTTTCACAGTTGGCTTGAATTCATGCTTAACTTTGTCAAAAAATTGTTGGGCTTCCTTCGCATGCTTTCTTTTGCATAAAGCATACAACAGCTGATCAAGATCGTCTATACTAGGCTTAATACCAAACTCTACCATTCTATTAAAAGCCCTTATGGCATCATTTGGTAAGTTAGCTCTAGTGTAAGCTCTAAAAACAATCCAAAAAACTTCTGGGCTTATTTCAAAGTACTGATTTTCTCTAATCTCTATCAAGAAATCCCATAATAAAGCAAACTGTTTGCTACCTCCTAATATATCTACCAAAATGTGGTAACTTTCCACACTGTGTTCAAATCCCGGAATTCTTTTAGCCCAAAGAAAGAATCTGTGAGCAGAGAACCCAAAATTTCTGCACCTTTTCAAGACTTGTTCAACCAAGTTTATGGAAATTCTCGAAGAGAATGAGCTGAGAGAGAGTTCTAAGTCGTGGTGGGGGTTTCTGTGGTCGCTTAAAACGCGGCAAACCTCGTTTACAATGTCCCGTGATGGCGGGATTGGGTGGAGTTGAGTCTGGGAAGAGAAATGAAGCACGCTCTGGAGGTTTGATTTGAAAAGAGAATGGATGAGTGAATGCAGAGGTTTTGCTCTGGTGAGTGATCTGACAGCCACTTTTGGAAATTGCTGAAGCATTGTTAAGAAAACAGTAAAGGGACTTTAAACAGAAATCAAGAAGAGTTTTTTTCTTATTCTTCGTATTGCAACTGTATCGGGAGACTGCAAAATATCCCCTAATTTTTTTAATTAATATTTCATCATCATCTTATATTTTTTTAATATTTTATTATTTTTTAACTCTTATTTTTTTTAATTTTATTTTTCAATTTAATTTATTTATATTAAATTATAAATAATAAAATTAAAAATATTTAAATTATTAAATTAAAATTAAAATTAAAATTAAAATACAAAAAATATAGAAAATAATAAGATATTAAAAAAAAAAAGGAATGGACATTTTTTCATATAAAGATGAGTACATTTAAAATAGAAAAGAATATAGATATATAGAAATGAGTCCGTTTAAAATAGAAATTTAACTAAATATATTTATTTTTACCTTCACAATTCAAATATAGTAGTACTATATAAAAATATCTAATTTTAAGTTTTTTAACGAAACTAATCCGAATATTCAAAATTATTAAATCAACTTTGAGTCACTCTAGTAACTCAGTAACAATTAGAAAGTAACTTTTTGCAAAAACGGATATTTTTTATCTAACTTTTTGAAGGGGTATTTTTTATTTTTTTGAGTAAAAGTAGGATATTTTTGATTTTTTGTTTTAAATAGGAAGAAATCACAGTAATAGAATAAGAAATAATCTCAAGAATAATCACATTTAGAACGGAAAAGAATCATAAAAGTAGAATGGGAAAAAATCACAAATAATAATTGCATAGATGACCATTAACCCAAAATCTCAATAAAATAAAATAAACATATATATATATATATATATGCATGTTTGTTCATAAATAGCTTCTTATTTGTCTTTTATGAACAAAAATATAAGTTTCTGATCGATAATCACTAAAAATATGCATCGTTCACGTGTGTAAATAATATACGAAAATGGTGTTTGATGTTCACTTTAAGAGAATCTTAAACTAAATTAGTTTGATCGAAAGAGATGAAGGAAAGCATACGTTAGCCAACAGAAGAATCATAATCAGCTGTCAATCATGCCGGCCAAATCCACTAGCTGTTAAACTTTGGTATGCTTCATGACTTGTTATTACTCTAAAATCTAGGCCATGAACTGGCAGTGTTTAAACTTATTCTCTACATTCCTCTGTAAATATCTATCAAACAGTAAAGAGAGAAATCATTAATTTATCATCACCCGTTCTTCTTCTACACATTGTTAGGATCTTTATTGAGCAAATGGGCAACATCTGCTCAATCCAAATATCATATGATGCCATATTCTCCAAATGCTGGGATTGCATTGCTGGCAAAGCAACGTATTTATATAAGCTTGAAGAAAATCTTGCTAAGCTGGAAACTGCAATGGAAGAGTTAAATGAGTTAAGGAACGATGTCAAGATGAGAGTTCGAAATGCTGAGGAGCAACAGTTAAGGCCACTGGATCAAGTACAAGGTTGGCTTAGAAGGGTTGAAGCTATGGTGAATGAAGTGAATGAGCTGATAGCAGATGGTCCTGAAGAAATAGAGAAATTATGTGTTGAAAGATGTTGTTCAAGAAACTGCATGAGCAGCCTACAAGTTCGGGAAAAAGGTGGCTAAAAGAATCAAAGATGCGGCTGCTTTAAGAAGAAAAGGTGAATTTGAGGTTGTGGCTGATAGGGGACTATGTTCAGCTTTGGTGGAGGGGAGACCATCTGAAGCAACAGTGGGATTGGAACCAATGTGTGATAAGTTATGGAGCTGCCTGGTTAATGAAGAGGTGGGAATTATTGGCTTGTATGGCATGGGGGGAGTGGGCAAGACAACTCTCTTGACCCAAGTCAACAACAAGTTCCTGAATGAATCCACTGGTTTTGAATTTGTCATCTGGGTTGTGGCTTCAAAAGATCTGAAACTAGACAAAGTCCAAGGCAGAAATTGGGGAGAAAATAGGATTTTCTGATGACAGATGGAAGAATAAATCCATTGATCAAAAAGCTATTGACATCTTCAGGGTCTTGAGCAGGAAGAAATTTGTTTTACTGCTGGATGATATATGGGAGAGGATTGAGTTAACTAAATTGGGCATACCTCATCCGACTAGAGAAAATAGGTCGAAGGTAATATTTACAACTCGATCTGAGGAAGTATGTGGCCGCATGGAAGCTGACAAGAAGATCAAAGTAGAGTGCTTGGGATGGGAAGATGCTTGGAATTTGTTTAGGAGAAAAGTAGGAGAAGAAGCACTTAATATGCATTGGGAAATTCCTAAGTTGGCTGAAACCGTGGCTAAAGAATGTGGAGGGCTGCCACTTGCGCTCATTACTATCGGTCGAGCTATGGCTTGCAAGAAGACACCACAAGAATGGCAACATGCAATTATGGTCTTGAAGAGAACTGCTTCAGCATTTTCAGGTATGGGAGAAGAAGTATTTCCTCTTTTAAAGTTCAGCTATGACAATTTGCCAACAGAGAAAGTTAGAGCTTGTTTTCTGTTTTGTGCTTTGTTTCCAGAAGACTTTCTGATTAAAAAATCTGACTTAGTAGACTACTGGATTTGTGAGGAAATTCTTGATTTTGACGAGTATGAAGGAATAATTAGAGCTTCCAACCAGGGATTCGACATCATTGGTACACTTCTTTATGCATGTTTATTAGAAGATATTGGTGACAAAGTAAAAATGCATGATGTGATTAGAGATATGGCTTTGTGGATAGCAAATGATTGTGGGAATGCAGTGGAGAATTTTCTGGTTCTGGCAGGAACTGGTATAAATAAAGCACCAGAAGTTGCAAAATGGAGAGGGATAAAGAAAATGTCATTGATGGCGAATCACATTGAGGAGCTAACACAAAAACCCGCATGCTCCAATCTTTTTACTTTGTTTCTCAATGATAATCATCTGCATACTATTGGCAATGACTTCTTCCATTTTATGCCTGCACTGAGAGTTCTAGACCTGTCGAAAAATGAAGGTATAATTCAATTGCCTACGGGAATTTCAGAACTTGTTTCCTTACTGTATCTCAATCTGTCAAAAACAGGAATAAGGCAGCTGCCAATTGAATTAAAGAACTTAATAAAGCTGAAGTACTTGAACTTGGACTTGACGCGTAGCCTCTCTGTAATTCCTCGGCAAGTGATGTCAAGCTTTTCAATGCTACAGGTTCTGAAAATGATCGGCTGTGGTTATTCTGTTGAGGAGGCTAGCGGTTTTCCAGGAGGAAATGAAGACTTTGTGCAGGAATTGGAGAGTTTGGAACACCTGAATACTTTAGGCGTCACCATCAGGAATGCAACTTCTCTCCAAAGCCTTTTACACTCCCACAAGTTACAAAGCTGCATTCAAGCACTCCTACTCAAAAATTTCAGCAGTTCAAACTTGATCCAAATAGCATTCCTGGAAAATTTGAACCGCATACATGAGCTTCGGATCATAGATTGTACAAATCTTGAAGAGCTGAGTATTGATTTGGTTGCAGAAACCACAAAGATGCTTCAGCAGCCTTGGCAGAGTGTACATAGACAATTGCTCAAAGTTGCTGGACTTAACATGGCTTGTTTTCGCACCAAACATTACATTACTCAGCGTATCAAACTGCACCAAAATGGTAGAAATAGTCAGTGCTAAAAGGTTTGATGAAGTGCCAGAAATGAGAGGAAATCTGATCCCATTTGCAAAACTTGAAGTTCTAGAGCTATGTGTTCTACCAAGATTGAAGAGCATATACTGGAATGCACTACCACTCCAATACATGAAGGAAATATCAGTAATTGGTTGCAGAGGGCTGAAGAAGCTCCCACTCAGCTCTAATTATGCATCAAAGCTTATCATTTATGGACAGAATGATTGGTGGAATGATGTTGACTGGGAGAATGAAGCTACTAAAATTGCTTTTCTACCATGTTTCAGATCTGCGGTATAAGGTTTCCATGATTATGAATGTCATTTGCAGTCATATCTTCTGAATTTTGCAGTTCTATTTCATTATTTTATTTTGTATCAGTTGTCCTGAATTCCATAATAATATCACTTAATTTCTTTTCCCCTGATGTCTTACTTCACATTTGTATAAAAGAGGAACATATCATTGAACTCATAGTCACTTTGGGCCCATGTTTAGTAAAAGCAGGTTGGAATTTCAAGTGGGCTAAAAAAACCAACATTCAAGAGCAAAACGCTTACAGAAACAAAGAAATTACATAAAGGTGAAAATTGATTTGGATAAGATATATTATGCAACTTTATATGATTCTTGCTCTAAAATTTGGCCTACAATGTCCCCTACCTTATAAAGGTTGATGAGCATCATAGAGGATATGCATTAACTTTTTAATATAAGATATATAATGATCATTAATTCATTATCAAAGTCTATAATCACCATGCTGGTGGGATGCAATATAATTTCCAACTTTCCAGCACACTTTGTCTATAAATCATGATGCCTCTCTGCTGCTAGTTAATTTTTAAGTCATTAATTCAGAAATATATTTTTCTACTCAGCAATTTTAAATATATGTAGTAGCACTAGCTCAAGTTGATATCAAATTAAAGAAAACTAATTAAAGTGTGTATTTCCACTTGATGACCATGCAATTTAATGGAGAACTCGACTTTAATTTTATTCTGGACTTTAATCACTCCCTTCTGTATTCCACTGGATAACTTTTATCAAAAAGGGAAAATCCAAAATCACTATATATCATACATTGATTTCTCACCTAATTATTTATTAAATCAAAACCCTATAATTAAATAAACAATACAAAGACATTCCATCTTGATATGAATCGATAATTACTAAAGTTGATAAATTTTAATACAACTTATCAATCTGACAGTGAACAGGTTATAGAGTTAGTAGTTTCGAATTAATCTAAAATATATCATACTTGGAATTGTGACCCACAATTAATATTACTTGTGAGCTTGTTTTGTTAAGGGAATACTCACAATTTCATTTGTAGAAGGACCTGTTTTTGTAGTTTTCTTCTTAATACACAAAGAGATGATATCTCTAGAATCTGGTTTTGCATCAAAAGAATCAACAAAAAGAAAAAAAGAAACAAAACATGCTTCTAAAAGGTGACCTAATTGCACAACTTTCCGCATTCATTGTCCACATATTTTAAATTTCTATAGTGCTACATTGACAAGGATCGATTAGCAACAAAAGGGTTTGAAGAGTAGTCATAAGCCCAGAGAAAAATTCATAATTTTCGTTGTCAATCATTTTTATATTGCCAGTAATGTGTGTGCTTAAGTTTAGTGACTCCCGACTCAAAAGACTTTCATTAATTAATAATATAACACCAATCACATCATATATACAGTTTAATGTATAATTAATGGCGGAAATGGTTGTTTCAATTACTTTAATTATTGAGAGCACACGATGTGTATTGTGAGTGATCAATGTAATGTGATGGATAGCACACTTTATAGATATCACATTGCAATTGCATACTGAAAAATTAAAGATGAGACATCTTTAACTTTTTAGGGTTTTGATGAATCTTACATGCAATAAAGTTGTGTAAGATTGGTCTAAAGTTGTGTAAATTAATCCAATGAAGTGCATGTAATTAGTGAGTAGTTGTAAACATGAAAGGACAGAAATTGATGGGCACTTTTGAAAATGATTTTTAAAATAAGTCATGATCAAATTAAAGAAGATGATAGTGTTAGTGTAAACCTAGCTTAGCTAGCTAGCTTAATCCATAGTTAGGTGATTAATTATTACTCTAATTAATTTGCACATAATTTTAAAAATTAAACATATCTTTCTCCTTGACCTTTCATTACTCAAAGCAGGCATGCATAAACAATTATATTCTATATATTATGTAATGTATAGAAGGCCTAGGCCATATAATTTGTCCATTTGTGCATGCATGAACAAAATAATAAACTTCCCTCAAGCCATCCAAGTTAGGTCATAATATTATTTAATTGGTGTATTAAATAATTGTATGGGTTGCTTTCACTCTTGTATTAGCTAGCATAGATTTTGTTAATATTATTATATGATTCAAATCTGTGGGCGGTTGCATGAGATACTAGTGATATATATAGAGTATAACATACATACATACTATATACATACTATATACATACATATACATATATATATATATATATATATGTATGTATATATACATCACTTCTTTATTTGAAAACTTAACTATCTAGAAAAAAACATTTTATAAATAAATACTCCTATTCAATAAATATTTATGATTTAAATTCAATCCTTTATGAAAATAAAAGTAAGTGATTTTTTAAATTTTTATAAAAGGATCTCAATTTTAATTTAACATTATTTTCATATTTTTGTTAGAGATAAATTTCTCTGTATATTGAAGTTGATTCTTTCTTAAATGAGAGTAGTTGAATTGAATTAGGTATGAGTAATTTTGATAAACCCTAAGTATAATATAATGTTAGAATTTAAAAAATATATATATTGGAATTTAAATATCATATACAAGACGTACAATCCACCCTTCTACCTAAAAGGTTAATATGATGTATTATGAGCCAAAAATAATTATATATAAAATTGAAAAATAATTAATTAATGTGATTTCTCTAAATCCTGAGGTCATAGTTAAAACCAAATCAGATTTATATATATATTTTTTTGTTAATCATGATTATGTTGGACTTAATCCATATCATTAACTACTCACTCTTCAGCATCTTCATTATAATTTTGTGGTGGCAAATCCCAAAATCCCAGATAATCTCTACCCCACATTTATTCTTGTCCTTATAAATTTTTTTAGGTTTATTTAATTAATTAAAGATTAATATAATATTATGTAAAGACAAGGTTTAGTTAGTTTATCCTCTTTCAGTCTTTCGCATCAATTATTCAACGAAAACTTAAGTTTTTGTTCATTTTTCTAATATTACCCCTCTTTCATACCGGGTATTTTTCAATATTATAATTTATTAATATTACATTAAAAATTAAGCACTTAAGTCTAATTAATTTGAACAAAATTTAATTTTAATAAAAATGTAAATTTAATTTATTTTTTATTTTTTATTTTAAAGTTTTCACCTTTTTTTTTAATTTTTACTTTAAAGTTTTATTTTTATTCAATTTTTTAATTATTTACCCTAATCTATAATTAAAACAACACTCCATATTAACAAACAATAATCATAAACTCAATAAGTGATAAAAAAATAGTCAAATAATATAAAAAATAATTAAAAATAATAGTATTTTTTAAAAGAAAATTGAATATATATTTAAAAGATTTCACCTTAAATATAAAAATATCATTATTTTTAATTATTTTTATATTATTTAACTATTTTTCTATCACGTAGTATTAAAGTTATTCCACTGTTCTATTGAACGATGATGGAGCAAATCTCAACGAGAACTCTGAGTCTCTAAAAAAAATGCATGTGACATTTTAGGCAAATTTCATATTAATAAAACACAAGAGAGATACTAAGTATATAAGTTAATATACTCCAACTTTTAGCAGACTTGTTTTGAGTTCAAAAGTCCGAAAATAATATCGTAACATGTTATGTGCCCAAAATGGAGGTTATGCTTGTTACATTAAAATACAATTTAAAGTAAGTAAACATGTGCACAACATATTTTTGTTCTTTTCAAATAGTTATGAAATTTTGTTTTGTAAGCATGTGAAATATGTTCTCCATGAAATTGTATGTTCTAGACTTTTAAATTGCCTACAAATGATTTGTTAATTATTTATAATTGTTAAATATTCATAAATAAAAATTTTACCAATAATTTGTACATAAAAATATGTTTGTGTTAAATATTTTTACTCATTGCCTATAGATATGATTATGTCATTGTTTTGTTAGATTATTATTATCGTCCTGTTACGGTTATTATTATTTTGTTATTGATTAATTATTGAACTTCAAAATGTTTCTTATAATTTAAATTGTATTCTATGTAACATGAGTTAATATAATTGAATTAAATAAATATTTATAATTATACTTACATATTTTTAAAATAATGATTTATATATAAATGTAAGTGTTCAATAAATCATAAATGTTATATACAAATTTATTTATTGAATACTCACTTTTTGTCATTAATATTTTTAGTTGATTGAAATTTTGAATAATTAAATTGTGAGGTAATAAAGATTTTTTATTGAGTTTAGACTATTAAAATTATTGAAATTAGTATTAAGTAGAATTTTAAGTATTATATTTAATCTTAAGAAATATTGTTTTGAATTTTTAAACAATGTAATTATATGTTAATGTTTATTTATTCTTTTGATATTGATTTAATTGTATATTGAAAATTTTGGAGTTTGGTTTCATTTCAAGTTTGTTATATGTTTTGGTATAACAAATTTGGAGTGTTATACTTAATGAATTTATGATTATTATTTTTTAATATGTAAGTGTTATTTCAATTATAGATTAGGATGAAAATTTTAAAATAAAAAAATAAAAAATTAAAGATGAAAATTTTTAATAAAAAATAAAAATAAATTAAATTCTTAATTTTTTAGTTGAAAAAAAATTGTTTTTATACAATTAATTTATTTAATTAAAAAATTAATTAAAAATAATAAAAAATATTTATGTTATTATATTAATTAAATAAATATTAAGAGATATCTTGTTATTAAATTAATTAATAATTAAATTTTTTAGAAATAGTTAATAAATAATTAATATATTTGATAATTATTTTTTAGATGAGATATAAATACTATTGAAGTAATGGGGTAGGTCTGGTCATTTGCCCTTTTAGAATTATAAGATCTGAGGAATTGTATATTAATTAAATTGAATTATTCAATAATATTTTTTGTTTTATTTTCGTACACTTTACACGTCATACTCAAGTGAAAACTCTAGAAACCTCTGCAAGTGCCCACTAACTTTAATTATCATCAACTTCCCCGAAAATGGAAAACCCAAAAAAAAAATATTGTTACGGAAAGTTTCTAATCAATACGCAAAACTCCAAACGCAAAACGCAGAAAATTGTTGTTGCTGACGTGGCTCTGAGGGTAACATCTGTTTGGAGGTGGGTAGTGCATTGCAAGTGAGTTGAGCCGGCAACGTGGATTCTACGTGTCATAGTCATCTATATCTGACACGATGCATGGATGGGACACGTGTCGCTCATGTAGACATCCTTTCTCTATATATACCTACATTCCCTGTCGTTCTTACACTCACCGAACTGTTCCGTAACTGGTTGAGCTTCTTTTTCTCTCCTTGATAACTAGATTTTTAGAATTTCGGAGTTTGTTTTGATTCATTTGTTGGTTAGATTGTCTTTGTTGTTGATTCGTGAACTGGGATTTTCTCGGAAAATGAAGGAAAATATGGGAAATCCCCTGCATCTGAAGTCCGTTAATCACGTCTCACTTGTTTGCAGATCAGTCGAAGAATCCATCAATTTCTACCAAAATGTTCTTGGTTTTGTTCCAATAAGGAGACCTGGATCTTTTAACTTCGACGGGGCCTGGTATTGTTTCAAATTACCCTATTGTTTTTCTGTTTGGTTTGAGAGAAAATTGTGTTGATAATTTCCTTCTGTACAGGCTATTTGGGCATGGAATCGGAATACATCTGCTGCAATCAGAGAATCCAGATAGCATCCCCAGGAAAAGTGAGATCAATCCCAAGGACAATCATCTCTCTTTTCAGGTAGTTTTACTTCGATCCAATTGAAGGAAAATTAGTATAATGATCCAATAAGTTAAGATGTTTTTATACGTATTCTATACATAGATAATATAATACATATACGTATATGCATCAAACACACTAGTAAGCACGAGAAGAATCCCGACAAACAAGTGCATAGAGACAAGAATTGTCTCTTTCTGTACATGATTACGACTGCAATAATAATAAAATACTTCAAAAAGAAAAAAGAAAAAGAAAAATTTCGTTTTGTTTGGCATATGGACGGCTGCGAGCTTAAGAAAACTACAATGTCGTCGTCATTTTCTTTGGAACATGAATGTCGCGAGTTTAGGTAATAATATTATAATGACAGATGGGTTATTGGTTCTAAAGCAAGACAAATCAAATCTTCTGCATTTTGTAATGGGCTCTGCATTTATTTCATTATTAATCATGATTAAACACTAATCTTAGTTAATATATCTGTTGCAGTGCGAGAGTATGGAAACTGTGGAGAAGAAGCTGAAGGAGATGGGAATTAAATGTGTTAGGGCAATTGTAGAAGAAGGAGGGATACTAGTAGAACAGTTGTTTTTCCATGATCCAGATGGTTTCATGATTGAGATATGTGATTGTGATAATCTTCCTGTGGTCCCTCTGGTGGGTGAAATGGCTCGATCTTGCTCCCGAGTCAATTTGCAAATGCAGCAGCAGCAGCAGCAGCCGCAACTCCGGGTGTAAAGTTTTCATTAGCATCTAAATTTTAGATGCTGATTGATGTTTATGTGTAGTGTGAAAATAAATGAAACAACTGAAGAGATATTTTTCTCTTGGTTTTCAGTGTGTGGTTCATAATTGCTTTTCTTCTTCTCGTTCAAGTTTAGATTTGTGGTTAATAGCTAAGACAAATGGATATGATCCATGTAGATACTGGAAATGATCATTCTATTTTGTTTTCGTTGTACATATGTCTTCAGCTTTCTTGCACGCAAGTACTTCTACTTTTTATGTAATTTTTATTAAATGTGTTCATTTCCATGTTTCTACATTGAAATTTCAGGCTATCAATAAAAAAGAAAGGATAATTACTATCCAATAGATAAAGTGTTTTTTTTTGTGCTGAACAAATAGAAAGGTAACTTCATTCATTCTAAACGAACAGTTACAGCAAAATATAATAGACAACTAGATCTTAAAATTACTGAGGTGAGGAGAAAATAAATCTGTATGTTTTTCAATGATTTTAACAAGATTAAATCATAAAAAACAAATTTAAAATTACAGTTTTTTTGAAAGATATTCCTTAACTGTTTGCTTTTACTTTTCAGTCTTTCTGATTGCATTTGTATCTAAGCTTTATAACATATTTGTAGCAGATGATTTTTCAAATTTGGGTAATCACTTCATCAAATCATTGATATATGCATTTAAGTGAATTTAACAGTACTGTTCGCTTGGATTTTCTAAAACTAATTTGAGAGACAAATTAAATAGCAGTGGAAATTTATAAGCTAATTAACGTGTATTAGACTCAATTAATGTAGCTCATTTCCTTTTAAGGGGCGGATTAGACAACTAATGTTGTCAATTTAATCTCAAAGAATAAGACTGGTTTTTGGTAACATCTGCTCATTGACAATCAGTAGAAGGGTGTTAAGGTGCTGCATATATCTTAAATTTTTATGGTAAAATAGTATATATGAGAACCATCAAGACCTAGTTTAAATGGTAAAGAATACATTCTCTCCCTTCTCTTAATCAAGCTCGCTCACATATTAAGCAAGCTTGCTTTTACTTATTACGAAAAGGCAATACATAGAAAGTGCTTGCTTTTTATGTACAAATCTCTAAGATAGAGATATTCTTTTGCATAATGTAGAGTAGAATTTTTTTCCAATTATATAGAATTTGAGTTGTATTATAACTAGATCTTATCTATAGTTGGAACTTTAGCAAAATTATAATGGTATAATTCAAAATTATTAAAAAAATAAAGAAAGAAAGAAAAACCTCCCTCCCTGAATCCCCATCCACGAATTGAGATTTTAGGCAATTTTTGGTTATTTTATGACCCTCGGCCTTACTGTAGGACCATATTGTTAATGGTTCCTTAGTTGGGCTTCTCTCTACAGAAGAATTTCAACAGTGTAGCCTCCTCACAAAAGGTTCCGCCAAGGTATTGGGCACACTTCGAATTAGGATTAAATCAAATTAAACACAAATATTTTAAATTGCTAACCAGACCAATCTAACTAAATTAATTACATTGTCGTCAATGTGAGTTCGTGTCGAGAAAATGAATCCTTCAAACTTTAATCGTGAAACCGTTTATATTTTCTTTTTCCTTTTTATATATAGGTGAATTTCATTAATTTTCTTATGAGATTTAACCAAATTACATGTATATTAGTACGAAAAAAGAAAAAAAAAAGTAGTAATAATAAAAATAAAGATGATGACAACTATATTAGTATGATATAGATATATGTCTAATTATGACATTTCCATATTTATTGCTCGAGTATTCCCTCTAAAAACATGCATATTTAACATATATATATATAAATGGAAAGAGAGGAGAGGAAACAAATGGAATATATGTAGCTAGATTCAACAAAGACATACATGTTAATTAATTAGGGGTATTAGAGACCTCTCGCAAGCATCTGCTCATAGTTCTCAATGGATTCAAGCCTCTGAATCAAGAGTTGTTTCCTGAACTTCTGGATGAACAGCTCTGCACTTTCATTTATGTCCATGGAAGGCTTGCTCTCTAGCTTGTTTCCTGCTGCTGCTGCTTCTGGCTTTTTCTCCGAAACTTGAGACTTCCTCACAGCTGCTCTCTTATTTCTGAAATCTGCTCCTGCTTCTGCTTCTGCAACTGTGGAGCTGTAGATTGGAGAAGGAGACATTGAGGTCTTCTTCATTGAGCAAGAAGTATCAGTTTCTCTTCTTGGCTTGTTGAAAATGTATGTTTTGATTGGATGCTTTCAAATGGCCAGTAACATGCTTCTGCATTTATAGCACGGGAGATGTAGAGATTTATTTAATTTTTAAATGGGGTATGTGATTCCTTGAGGATTTGAGAAAAAAGCACTCCTCACATTAAAGGATAGCCATAAGATTAAGTTAAATATCCCATTTGAGTTCATAGGCCATGCTTGGAAGTCAAAAGTGCATACGCTTTTGACTTTTCAATTAGTTCACCTTTGTTAAAAAATTCCCAATCAAAATATAAATTTATTTTTATCAAAAAAAAAATTATTGTGTATATTATTAATCATATATTTAAAATTTATTATTTTATTACGAGAAATGATCGGTAATCCTTTTTTTTTACCCATTTATTTATATCGTTTTAAATTATAAGATTTATACATTCTCAACGGTTGAAATTGAATATGATATATATATTAATTATATACATAATATTTTATTAGAAGTAGATAGATCTAATAGTTCATAAATAATATAAATATATGTATAAAAATATGAAATTATTCGTTTGTTTTTTTTATTATTAACAATAAAAAATAAAATTAGGTCAACTATGATCCTAATGTACTGAAATTTTCATTTGAAATTGCGGTGTTTTTGCTGTATTTTTAAAAGTATAGCGTGTAAAATATAGATACAATACCTTAAAAAGAAAAAAAGAGTGCACACATTTGAAAAATTATGGTGACTTTTGGAAATAGAGCTAATCAGCTAGATACGAACATTACAAAACGCATACCCACACGCATGTGATTAGGCAATTCAAATCAAACGTGCGGCATAAGAGAAGGGTATAAGTTTAGTTTGTGGACCGAAAGTTGCCCAACAAAGTCGCCATTGTCGGCGAGTCAAGCACCAATCCAACCTTTTTTCTTGCCTGAAATATGGATATACATAACATGCTTGCTTCCCAATTATTGGTATTTTATTTATTATTATTATAGTTCGGAGAATTGAAGAAAGGGTATGGGTAATGGGAAATAATATATGAAGAAGCATCTATAAGTACCAAACAATTTATTGTAGTAGTTGTTTGCTTTATTGGGTGCATTGTATGCACATGATTCCTATTCAATAAATGGTATTAATTTGATACATTGCACATGTTTGTGTTTGAGTTGGCTACATTTGTTATAGGGTTGGCACAAAATTAGTGGACATTTTATGTTAAAAAAATAAAATTAATTATTGCATAATAATAATAATAATAATTTGTTTTCAGAAATTTTTAACTGTATGGGTATATTATTGCATTTTAAGAAATACAAAAATATAAATATACAACTTTAAATTTATATTGAAATTAAAATATTAATAATGAATTTGGATAAAATATATGCTAAAATGTATCTAATCCTTAAAAACATGAATTACATGAATGATTATTAATATTAAGTATAAGATTTTTTATTTCAACAGTTTTACTAATTTTCTGCATTATTTTTATGATCTTGAGATTTTGATCACTATACTCTTCATTTTGAAAATTTTTATATTAAAAAATATATAATAATTTAAATTTATTATTATAATTACACCTATATAATTTTAATCATTAACTTATTGTTAAATAATAACAATTATATGCAAAAATTAAATATATTTTTATGAACTTTTTAAATTAATTTTTTAAAAAATAAGTGTATTTGTAATAAAAAAATTATTTTATTAAAATTTAAAAAATATAAGATTAAAATAGATTTATTATTTCTTCAAATAATTATAAATAAAAATAGTAGTAATAAAATTATTTTCAAATAATTTTTAAAGATAAAATTATTGTTAGATTATTTTTAATTATCATTAATAATAGTTATTAACAATATTCTTATAATATAATACTTTCTATGCTTTCTGATTAATTAGCTCCAATATCTCATGTAAAAGTTTTTGTAATCATAATGTATAAACATTGTTTCTTTAAGTAATTGTCCATTTCCATTCATTTTACGTGGACTTCTTTCAAACCAAATCATTAAATGGTTACCCTTCAATAGTTTTCTGTGCAATTATTGAAATTTCACGTGAAGACAACCCATTTTAATGATATTGTAATTTTCTCTTTTCCCATGACGTTCAGTCTAATCATTGAGTAAAGGTTGTAAAGCTCATCCATCACCGATGACTCACTCATTATTCAAGCTGTGAACAATATATATAATGAACATAATACAAGTAAAAAACAAAAAAAATTAATTAATTAATAAAAACTTGGTTTTAAAAAAGTTGTATTTATAGGTTTTCGTTAAATCATGGATCAGAGTAAATGGCCCAACATAAACTGAAACTGGGCTAACAAAAGCTACCCGATCTGATTCTGTTAGGCCAATCCAAGCCCAATAACCAAATGGCAATTACGTAATTTTGCGTTTCTCTAAAAGCCTTTTAGATTAAAAAATAAATAAAATAAAATAAACAAAACTCTCAAGTCTCAACTGAACTCTAAGCCATAGCGGCCATGGAAACCATCCATAGATTCTCAGTCCGTCTTCTCCCGTTATCTCTTGCTCAAAAGCAGCTGAAATCTTCTCCGGTAATTTACCCGACCCGGAAACTCATATCAAGACGCGAGTTTTCAAACCCAGCCGCATTCTCCACGACCCGGAAAGCCCACACGTCCTCTACGATTAGGAGGGCGGGTTGGCTTCTGGGTATGGGAGAAAACAAGAAACTGAAGCTGCCCGAGATAGTAAAAGCAGGAGACCCGGTTTTGCATGAACGCGCACGAGAAGTTGACCCGGAAGAAATTGGGTCGGAGAGGATACAGAAGATTATTGATGATATGGTTAAGGTTATGAGGTCAGCTCCTGGTGTTGGGCTTGCTGCTCCTCAGATTGGAATCCCATTAAGAGTTAGTTTAAATTTTTTATTTTTATCCATTTAATTGTTTTATACTACTGTTTCTCATACTGAGATAGCTTGCGTGGTTGTGTTAATGGTTAGTCTTATGAAAATATGTTATAAAGAGGGTGTTATATAGGTAATGGCTAGTTTTTCTTCTTTAAATGGCATGTAAGGTTGAATATGAACTTTGAGAAATGCAATTAATAGAATGTGGAATGGTTGTGTGGTGATGATTTGTAATGTGGCATGACATTGATGCTTATGTTGTTCAAATAGGCTTCACAAGTTATGGTTCAAATGTTGATGATTTATGAAATAACAAAAATTGGAAGGCTCTGTCTTTTGTGTTGATGTTTTACTTTCTGTTAGAGGTTTTCATATAATATGATTGTAATTTAATACTGAGTTCTCTTTCTGGGTAGAAATTAATAGTATCAAAGTGAATTAAGTTGGTAAAATCGTTTAGAATAGCATATAAATGGAAGCATCTAAACTGGAAAAAAATAGAATAACATAGTTTACTATAGCCATGCACCATTGCAACTGGTACTGCCTTTGGTTTTAACACATGCACAAATGAGAATTGGGGAAAGAAACCTCAAGTATAGTTTAAAGGAGATGTGACTCGTTTATCTTATCAATGAAATGGATTCAGCCTTTCATATCCTCGTATAATTAGAGGTCTGATTAATTTTACCTCTGCAGATCATAGTGTTGGAAGATACAGAAGAATATATCAGTTATCAACCAAAAAAAGAGATTAAGGCACAAGATAGACGTGCTTTTGATCTTCTGGTATGTCAATTTATCCAATGATTTTCTTCATCCATATCATTCAACAATTTTCAATTTACATTTATACTCTATTAGTTCCTTTGAGGCAGGTGATTCTAAACCCAAAGCTTAAAAGGAAGAGCAACAGGGCTGCATTATTTTTTGAAGGGTGTTTAAGGTATGATGTAATGATTAATTCCGACTAAAAAATTATTTTGTTCCCTGCAAAGATTAATTTCTTTTGAACCTGCATTGCTGTCTCTAGTCCATGCTTAGAGCCCTCCCTCCCTTCTCTTCTTTTACCCCTATTCCTTTTGCTTTTAACTTCATGCAGCTGTTGAAATGTGCGTTACAATTACCAGGTGCAAACTTGCTGTTCAAGAAAAGTAAATAAATCTAAGTTTTATTTTTGAATATACAGTGCATTCTTGAATGTCGTAACATGTTCTTAGATTAGTTCTCCTCATTGCATTCTGTATAGGAATATGAGACTGACCTTTTATGATAACTTTATTATTGTAATAACCCAAAATGAACTTGTTTATCATAAGCCTCTCAAAAAATTCCTCCAAGTTAGAAATAAGCATCTGCGTGGTACTTTATGTTATGAGTTTCCTCTCACAAGTTGATTTCTGCTCTCTGTCTCTCTTAAGACCAAAAATGCATTGTCCCATTTCCAGTTGGTGACATAATAAGCCATAACTGTGGAATATGTGGGTGAAATAATAGATGCTTTTGGTTTATTACCTATAGACTTCTAAAGAATGGTAAGTAAAATATGCCAAAGGATGCAAAGGCAGCGGAAAAAAAGAGCTGCTAGCATTATAAATAGTACTTATGTATTGATAGAAGGGAATAGTAGTTAACATATGAGAATTTGCTTAGACTTCAGTTTCTTCACCATCACCAAAATTAGCATTTAAGTTCAGTCAGTTTCCACGCTGATAATGACCTATCTGTCAGATTCTTCAATTTGAATTGTGCTGTAGATTATCGTGTTGGTTGCTGGAAATTTGCTGGCAATTAATTCTCTGGCCATGAAAAAGTTTCAGCTGGAAAGTACCTCAAACATACTGCGATTTATATTGTCTATGGTTTGTAACTTTTGTGCTTTCTTTTCGTTGTCCAATTGTGCAGTGTTGCCGGCTACAGAGCAGTGGTGGAGAGATCTCTAGATGTTGAGGTTACAGGTTTGGATCGTGATGGTCAGCCCATAAAAGTAGACGCTAAAGGTTGGCAGGCCCGGATTTTACAGCACGAATGTGATCATCTAGATGGGACTCTATATGTTGATAAGATGGTTCCTAAAACATTCAGAACAGTAGAAAACTTGGATTTACCTCTTGCTGAGGGATGCCCCAAACTTGGAGCCCGCTAGCTCATTCTTTAGAACTGAACTGTTAGTCTAAAGATTGAGGATGAAGGTTTAAATTTGAGTTTAGTGAAAACTCAAATGTCATTCGTCAGTAATGCTTCTGGATGCAGCTAACTATGTTGGAGAACACTGCTCTGTTTTATTCTATGATTTAGGAAATGCAGGGAAAATTTTTTCTTCATTTCACTGCAGTTCCTATTGTTAATAAAATTGTTTGCTTATTGCTGAAATCTTCTAAAAAATCTGTAATTCTGAGCACTGTTGTACCGAAATTGACATTGAACTTCATATAAAAGTACTTCCTGCTTTGTGATCTCTTGAAATGCACGTGGTTCCATAGCTGCCAGCCTCTATGATCATTTGACATCGAAGCAATTTATTTAGGGATGGCAATAAATAGGATACGGTACATATATTTTAATATTTGTATTTGTATTTTAAAAAAAAAATTCACTTTATGTAACAGAATAAATTTTAAAAAATTTTAAATTTATAATTTGATTTTTAAAATTTAATGAAATAATTATAACAATTTATAAAATTAATAAAAATAAAAAATTTATAAAAAATTCTCCAATTAAAATAAATAAATATTTAAAATAAAGTCTAATAACAAATAAAATTTCAACCTAATAGTGAAGAGGTTTGAACGGCAAAGATTAGATTAAGACTTAGAATTTATTGTAATTGATTTTTTTTTCAAGTACAAAATTACGTGGTCTTAAATAATCAAAATAATGTAATTTTGATAATAAATTGAGAAAAAAATAAGGTACAACTGATATATATCCGTTAAAAATTTTAAAATATCTATATTTTATTCATCAAGTCGAATAAGAATAAATACCCGCAAAAAAAAGATATCCATGGCCAGAAAAATTCATTCCAAATGGTTTCCGCATAACCTGTAAGGGCGCAAGAAGTCAGGGATTAGGTATAAGGTTTATGTTAATCACAGATATAGCTTCACGAGTTGAATGGACAATTTTGGAGCACTTCTGGTCCACACCAAGCTAAATAGCATTTGTATATAGTAAAGTCTGATTCCACTTGTCTTGTGATCTGCATCTTGCACAATAAATTTACAAACTATATTCCACATAATACATTATGACAGGGAACCACTTTAAATACGATATGTGCCAAGTTCATGAGTTACACACATTCGAACTACATCAGTACAAGTTTCTTTGATGAGCCCTATACTGACTGAACTGTGAATATTTCGCTGATAGACCGCTAAATTCCTGTAATGACAATATATTCCTAGCCACGCCTTCTAGTTGCACTATCGGAGCTCATGGCTCGGCCTTTAACGTGTTTAGGGAAGACTGAACTCCCTTCAGAAGGATTGGAAAGCAGACTCAGACGGAACATTTTGCTGGATTATTCCTTCAGTGCTTGTGAAGCATGGAGCAGGCTCTACCAAGCCGTGACTTGACCCGTATGCTTTCCAACAGAAAGATTTTGCAATTCCCCCAGAGTGCAACGCAAGTTGAATGTCTTCCAAATGTAGGTCTTCACATGGTGTACTATCGCTGCAGGCAAATTTTATTGCTTCCTCTGTTGCTGAAGTTCCTTTAATATGCTTAAAGGATATCTTCTCCACTTTAACAGCTGAAGTCTGCATTTCATCATGATGTAGATTGTACAACTTTGTCATTTAGTTTCTTTTGACAAACTGTGTGTTACTAATTCAAAGATAATAGGCAAGGAATAGCCGTCTCTTAAGACTTTCTGTTTAAATGCAATATCAAAACTGAAAGGTGAGCATTGTCTTGCTTTGAAATGAGGATTATGTAATCGCAATGGTTACGAGTATATGCAATAATTATCATTGAAGCTGTATATGAAACACAATTATGAAAATCACTCTGCACAATAATGTGCAAATGGAATGCCTCTGTCCTTTAACAGGAAGATTGTAGATATGCAATCAAGTCAAATGCGCCCCATAGAAAAAGATGAATGGAGTTGAACCAAGTCAATAATCTGTTGTACCAATAAAAGCACACAGCTTTTAACATTTCTTGCAAGGATCCAAAAACCCCAAACGTAAAAATTATGGTAAGAATTCTGCACCTGGTTTGCACACGGCACAGGCGAATCGCAATAATATTGGTCTATTATTATTGGATTTGACACATTTTTCATCAAGATATATTTGAACCTCATGTTGGAGGCAAAACCTGAACCTCCCTGGTCAATTTATAAGAAAGCACATGATCAATTTAATATAAATTTACTGTTTTGGAGAATCTATACACAAACAAACATAGGGATACATGAAGGAGAGAGGGTGAAAGAGATTACCTGCCATGTTTTTATCCGAACCCCATTCTCAGTGTCAGAAATATATGCTCCATAAACCTTTATATCGTGAATCCTTGCAGATGAGTTTGATTTTCCCAAGCTTCCAATGCTAATGAAATTCAACTGGAATCAGTGAAGGTTTCCAATGCCACCCATCCTGATCAGTGGAAAGTTTTTCTTACCTTATACCATGGCCAGGCCCACAGGCAATGTTTCTGACTCGGATCACTGAAGAATTGCTTACTATAGAAATGCAGTCATCTCCTGAATGCAGAAATTAAGAACAAAATTTATACCGAAGGACAATGGACAGTAAAATTCAATAATAATTCGAAAAACCCACTGACTATTTTTTTGGAATCTTCTGAATTAATTTAAACCTATTTTCTATCAAAGTGCTTCTGATAAAGTTCTTTGAATATAGATAATAAAACAAGTTAGACATTAAAAGGATTAAACCAGGATAGTGAGTGCAAGCATATTATATTTCATTATCACAAATAAACTATCAACCTAATGATGAAATAACATTTTGGTAATCGCAAAACACAATTTGCCATATAGTGAAATTGACTTTGATTCACGGAAACAAAAATAGCCAAAATCCTATTTCACAATCTTCTTGTCTTACAATTATATAACACATTGTCCATATTTTAAAGCGAACGAGGACAAGAACTGCTCAGTCAGCTATGATCTTCAGAAAAGAATAAGAGACTCTCTGTGATTGATAATAATGTTGAGCTAGTACACTGCAGCAGTTTCTGAAAACAAACCTGTTCGAACTATGCTATTCTTGACTTCAACACCACGAGATTCACTGATGTGGATCCCATCCGTATTAGGGCTGTTGGCAGGTGCTATCACGTCAAGGTTGGATGCCACAACCCGTAGACAACTACTGAATGAAATGTGCATTTGTTGACTATTGATCACCATCAGGCCCTTGACTTTCAAATTCTTGCACTTATGAAAAGTAATAGCCTGCAAGTGCAATTGTTATGACATACTAAGCCAACAAAACAAGAAGGGTAAAATATTTTTTTGAATATTGCTGGAGTGACAACGCAGAGATCAGCAGAAATAAATGCAATATTGGTCCATAAAAGAAGCAGCACTAACCGTTGGAGCATGTCGACATGGCTGCAATAAGACAGATTGGAGCCAAGTTTAGAGAAATTAAGATACAAATATTTGTAAATAGACATAGATTTCAGACTGAAAGACGGGTATACATTTTTTGGGTTGATCTTGCAGGATCTAGCCCACCATTTCTGTCCCATCCCATTGATCACTCCTCCTCCTGCTACAGTAAGGTGGTTGACCCCATGAAAGTAGAGCCATTTACGATGAGTTAAACCCTTCCAGGCGTCAGGGTCTTTGGGAGCAACAATTGTACCGGATATCTATTAAGATACAACTCCATCGCAGTAAATAAAAGGAAATCCTAAGTGCTAGCATAAAGACGGGAATATGCATTATACAGGAATAATAAGCTGCAAATTGAAGTACTTTAACCATGTCACTTACCTCCAAAGTAATTCTTGATGTACAGTGCCCGCCAAATTCAATAGGATGGATTAGATAAATATACCCGGATGGAATTACAATTCTAGTTCGTGCAGAAAAAGAACAAGCTTTCTTCCAAGCTTTTTCAAAAGCCTGAAAGCATGAAAGAAACTTTGATTCTGGAAATGCTCTAGTTGTAAGCATGGTGAAAGTACAATCAAACAGCTCTCTTACATAGACTATGCTGCATTGTATTCCAACAGATTGAGGGAATAAAATGATTATCGGTATCTTGCAACATCTCACATAAATGACCTTCAGTTCTGAATTTCATACATTTTTCCCCATTTTCTTACAATCCGAGAACAGTCTCTAGCTAAAGATAACAATTTGGCTTTTGGAACTCAATGAATTTGCTAGATATAAAGAAAATAATCTACTACTCCACGATCAATTTACAAGGTCAAGATTCCTAGAAACATGCAATTTTAGTATTCCAAGCCTGCAATTTTCTCATTTGAAACATGCTCAGTGAATTCAAAATTATGTCAAGCTCTACACAACTTTTGACGACATAATCATGAAATTTCAAAACCACTGATAGTTTCTTAACACTAGGTCCCATTCCGTTCATCAAAATATCTCAAAATTTTCACATACATTACAAATTCAGTGTCCAAGTTCAAATTCAAACAAACGAGCTGAAACATTATCTCCACAACATAAAAAGAAAAATACAGAATAACAGATAAGTTGCAGATATGTTACCTGAGTATCATCATTGACACCATCTCCTTTGGCACCGAAATCACCGACAAAAATAATTCGTTTGGAAGTGGGTCGGGTTCTGTTGGACCCAGAATGAGGTAGTTCCAACTGCGAATCAAAACCTTCTGTACATTCAAAACTCGCAGACAGACAAATAACTACATGAATTAGAGCTGTAAAACACGTTGAGCATGAACAAAAGCTTAGATGTTTCATGTTATTTTCTAACAGAACACAACCGTCTGTTTAGTTTGGAGAGCTTAAGATTTGCTGTTATGAGATTCTTTTTGAGACTGTTGGAGAGCTTCCTGGAACCTCCACTACGAGCTGACGAGTGAAAAGTCAGTAAACAGTTCGGTCGTTACAGTTACTAGAGTAACTAATTGTTCGTAATTAAGATGCTTGGAGATAATTTAAATATTCTTGTTTTTTATTAATTTATTAAAAGGAATACGAATAATAGTAATTTACTTAAAATGAAAATATTTAATTTTTTGCAATAATAAAGTAAAAAAAGCAAGTGACGTTTCTGGGAAAGAATCAAAGAAGGCGTCGGTTTGTGTCATTATGAATGAAATAACGACAATTACAACGTCTTTTTCTTGTAAAGGAGATAGATAGACTTTACTCTTTAGTATTCGTTGGGTCGGTACATACGGTGTATTTTTCTTTTCATTTAATTTTTAAAATACTCATTAATTATTATTTTTATACAATTGAGAAATTCTTCTTGTTAGTTGAGAATTTCCTATTAAAAAGATGGAAAATTTCTCACCCTCGTCGTCGTCGAGAATTTCTCGTCCTACGGAAACATATGAAAAAATAAACGGTGTCAATGATAGGAGAATATTCTCTTTGTTGTAAAAAAATTAAAAAAAAACACTTGTATCATATGGTGCCGTTAAATTTGACTTTGTAATTAGTCAAAACTATTTTTTTAAAGTTCTTTTAAATTTTTAAATGTCCTTATTCACACTGAAAAAAATTTAAAATTTAAAATTAAAAATAATTTTTTCTATTATATAAAAATTAATAAATTCAAAATTTTGGCACCATTAATTTTTTTAATTTTTTATAATATAATTATTTAAAATATTCTTATTTAAAATTTTTATATTATTTTTTTAAAATACACCATTAAAATTTTATCTATTAAAGTAGTTATACAATTTTTTAATAATAAATCTATTGATAATTTTTTTAAATATTTTTAAAAATAAAAAAATTTAAAATATTTAATATTACTCTTGAAACACTTCAAACATTTTTTAATTAGTATGTAATTATGTTCTAATCTAAAAATATATATATTTTAAAAACAAAGGGCTAAAAATATATATAAACATTTTTACAATGAAATATAACATTTAAAAATTAATTTTATATTCATCATATATTAATAATAATGCAGTCTTAATATCATCGTAAAACTTGTGTTAAAGTATAATCATATATTAATTTTTTTATTTTTTAAATTTTTAAATTCTTATATTTTTATTATATATATTTCAATTTCATATATTATATTACTTCTATAAAAGAAATATATATGTAAGGATTATACTATATAATAATTATACTAAAGCATGACGGGGCCATGAACAATGAATGGGTGCATAATTTTGAACGTGGTGTCGGTTCTCGAGAGCTATGAATGTGGAATAAAAATCAATGAGTGGGCTTTCTACGCAAGGATAAGGTCCAGATTAAAAGATAACGAGCATGCATGATCCATGATGCATCCCACCTTGATGATTGATTGATCAAACTGATCACAATTAACAACTTGGGTGGGGTCCAAATCTTTGTGGGACCTCAGATGTTCAATATGTTACACATTCCCAAAATTTATGTGACGTACATTTGACAAGGACCCAAGGACATGGGGGATAAATTACTAATTAAAATAATTATATTATAATAATTTTATGTGTGTTAACTAATTAAATTATTTTTTAAATTTTAAATGAGATGAAAGCGATCACAATCACAATATTGTTTTGTCTATAACGAAATACTACTCGAACTACGTGTAAGCTTATGAACCGTTCGATATTTCAACGTTTTTTGTATTGAAAATGTATATTATATTTCTGGTTCCCGTTGTGTAAAGACACTTTTGACCTCGTGCAAGTATACGAACATTAGCAGCCGCCCAAGGTTTAAATTGTCTTTGGGTTGTCCCTGTGATGAGCTAGTGGTCACGTGTGGGGCTGTTCACCGGCCTAAAGTTTTGTACGTATATCGCGTTCAAATGTTGACCGTAGAGATGAGGATGGAATAATTGTCATAAAATAATTGTTTCGAGAAATTTCGATAAATTACAAAAATAGTAACTAAATACCAATTATATACGTAATTTTAGAGTTTTTTTTAACATTTGAATATAATTTAATAAATTTTTATTACGTTTTTAACATAAATAAAAAATTATTAATAAATAAAGAAGAATAAATTTATACAGCAAATTCTCGTAGAAATAAATTTTATATGGTTATAATTATTTTTTCTTAAAAAACATGAAAAAATCTTATTATGTAAAAGAAAATCGGGCAAGCCTAAATTAGATGAATAAAAACAATCCTAAATTGGTCAAACACAGGGACAATAATTAGTTAAATGTAAAATAATACAATCACTTCCTATAAATATCCCAAAACCAAACCAATTTTTAAAAAATTATAGGTCTAATAAATCCCACTTCTTTTAAAATTGTGTTTGAAAATTGTTTTTAAATTCTTTTAAATGAAATCTTTATTTTCCCATAGACAAGAAATCACAAGATGATTTCAAATGAGATGTTATTCAAAAGGGACAATTCACAACCAATCTCAACTTGCCCAAACCAAACACGCATCATCAAGTGGGCCTTTTTGTTCTTTTTTTAATATATTGAGGTCCTCTTAGTAATTGAATTTGGTCCAATTAAAGAAAAGAATGAATAGAAGAAGGTTTCAACCAGACCACGAGTCCCACAGTAGTGTGAAAGTTTCATTAGTTGACAAAATGCTACAACAACCTAAGCAATTGGGAAATTGATGATCCCAAAATCCCAGATTTTCTGTCAAAACAAACAGAAAATATTCTGATATTCCGAGAGAAAATCATGTCATGTACTTGCGAAAAGATTCTATCAAACAAAATTGTAGGATTCATTAGTAATAGTTGGATAATTCTAAGTATCAAAATCTTGTTTTAATTTTAAGAAGATAAAATTAGAGAATTTATTGTTAAATATAACAAACTTATTCTAAATTAAGCTTTTAGTTAAAAAATAATATCATGAGATCTTGCATAATCATGAAGAGAGACTGTGATTAAGATTTGATTTGTACAAGATGAAATTTTCTCACGAACCAAACAGTATTCACATAATTACATCCACCAAAACCAGAAGATCACGAAATGATGAACAGAATCAAACTCAGAAAAAGAGAAGCAGAACCTAGAAGCAAATTTAAGAAAATATTTTATCAACTTACTTTTTTGTTTTCAAAACTCCTACATCTCACTTCATTGAATGAGACGATGAACTGAACTGAACTGAACTGAACTTAAACTCTGAGCAACCTATAATAATATCCCAACCTGACCGGAATATTCCCCTTCCAGTCGCCTGAAAACATCTAAACCTGCCGTGATCTACGCTTACCAGACCTTTTCTTTTGACTGTTCGAAGCTTTACCGAAAGCACCGCAGAACCCACATGCAGAAACCCTAGGAGAAGGCGGCTCTATTGCCGGAGACACCCTACCTGTGCGGTACCCTCTTGCTCCACCGTTGGATCGGCTTCTTTCCATAGTATTGATCGATCTTACAGGCTTAACATCTTTGGCATTATCACCCTTCTGATCATGTATTAATTCTGACTGAACTTGATTCTGATCTTGGTTATCCTGCTGTAATTCTCCTCCTCCTGCTGCTGCTGCTGCTGCTTGTTCTTCCTTTTGCCTTTCACTTTCTTTGTTCAGCTCTCCTAGAAACTTGTCGTCCCATATAAGCCCTGAAGATCCTTGCCTTCTGAATGAAACTGCAGATCTCTGCAAACCGGCCATGGAGGTTCTGCTGTTGTTAGTTCTCTCTCTAGATCTTTCTGAGCCGAGGTTTGATGAAAATTATAAATGAAATATAACGAGTCCTCTCTGGTTGTGATGCATTAGACTTCGATATTTATATTTATATAAAGAGTGTTACAGGTCGAAGAGAGAGAGATAAAGAAATGGTCATAATAAGGCAACTCAGTCAATATTTTCAAGTAGGATATTATCATCTATATCCCTATTCTTTTAGGATTATTTTAAACAAAACATACCATTTATTCAGTTATTTTGTATTTGTTTCTCAAAAAGTTTGGATGAGAGCAAAAAATTTAAGGACCGTTTAATAAATAATTTTGAATTGTATTTTTAGTATTTATAATATTTAAATAATATTTATATCTTTTTGTTAAAAATAATGTAAATAAATATAATAAATAAGATATTTTAAAATTTTAAAAATCAAATTATATATATTATAAATAAAAAACTTTTTAAAATTAAAAATTTTTTGAAATTAAAATCTTAAAAAAATTATATTTGAATTCAATTCGGATACTATTAATAAAAAAACACAAAAAAATTCGTTTTGATAAATTTTGACAAATATATTTTCTTCTATTTTTTATTTTCAAAAACTTAAAATTTTATCCTGATATTAAATCAGACAATCTCTTATTTATCAATAAAATACCAAACTATCATTAAACATGCTCTAAATCATTTAATTTAAACTACACTTATAAAGATAATTTATTTTATAATTTTACTTAAAAGCAATTCTTTAAAATATGTAAATCAAATTATTCATATTCAAATTTTAATTTTTGGAATTTTTTAAAACTTATTTTTTGACTCGGGCTAGTCTGGATTCGGATTTTGACCCGACCCAATTTATTAAACCCGAGTCCGAATCGAGTTAAATGTATAAAAAATAGATTCAAGTTCGGGACGGGATTTTAAAAACTTAACCCAAATTCGGGTTTTTGCCAAACCTAGATGTGCCCATATATTATCCCCAGATCATGCCTTTGAGGAAAGCTAGTGTCAAAACAAGAAAAGAAATTAATGTTCAACTCGAAAATGAGGTATTCTTAAATACCTCTCCTTTTTAATTAAAAACTTTTTAAAATTAAAAACTTAAAAGAATTATATTTGAATTCGATTATGATACTATTAATAAAAAAACACAAAAAATATTTTTTCGTTTAGATAAATTTAGATAAATATATTTTTTTCTATCTTTTATTTTTAAAAACTTAAAATTTTATCCTGATGTTAAATCAGACGATTTTTAATTTATCAATAAAACAACAAATTATCATTAAATATGTTCTAAATCATCTCAACTACACTTATAAAGATCATTTATTTTATAATTTTACTTAAAAGCAATTCCTTAAAATATTTCAATCAAATAAGTATAAATTGTATTTTGATTCTAAACCAAATAGTGGGCTGTAAATTAGCTTGTGTACTGAATTCGGATTTATTACCTTGAGCAAATTTATAACAAAATCAGGGAGTTTTTGTTATAAATATTTGTTCTTTTTGATAATTGCAAAGACAATAGGGGTCTAACTGAAACAAACTATTTTCAAAAGTTTCCATTTTAAAATTTTTTTATTATATTTTAATATTTGATTATAATAAAGAGGAAAGTTTTGTTTGATTATGTATTAAAAATGTGAGATCCTTATCTTATTGTAAAAGTTTGATTATATAAACCAAATTAAATTATATAATATTACATTATTACGTATTAAGCTCTTTTTTTCCCACCATAATTGATCTGTCTTAGTCTTATTAGTCATGTTCGTATAAAGCCACCTCAATTTTATTTATATTTTCAAACAAGTTAAGAAGCTAAAACGTGAAAAATAGAAAAAAAAAAGAAAATTAAGTTTGAAGGATATAATTAATAATGACTTTAATTTTAATTACGATATTAATAACAGTACGTGCAATCCTTTGGTGAACATAAATAAATTAAATTATGTTTATTTAATTATTGGCCTCATTAATTGGGTTTAAAAATTGATTTGGATTTAAGAGAGAGAGTATTGGGTATTAATTAGTAGAAAAAACAGATTGGAAATAGAAGAAGTTGTAATAGCATTTATTCTCTCCACTAAATTTGGTGAAGTGTCTTTAATTAATTAAGTTTCTTAATCATCACTTAATTTAATTAATAGCTATTATTAACATGAGTTGTATACGTACTGAGCATTAATAAGAGTGAAGAAAAAGTTAATAATTCATTTTAAATGATAAAGTCAACAGTTCTCTCACACCCATGTGCTAGCTGGAAACAATATTAATTTCTACCATTTTTTATACTAAAAATAAAATTCATATTTTTAAAAAATAAATTATATTAAGAAATATTATACAAATTGAGTTATATAGCAAGAAAAAATAAAACTATAACATTGTTATTTTTTTAATGTGAAATAGAAAAAATTGAAGATTGTAATTAATTATTGTAGCATTATTATTAAATAGAATGTGACATTCGAAAAGAAAGAAAGAAGGAAAAAGTTGATTAAGGGTCTAAAATTAATTAGGATCTCAAAAGCAATGGCCATGATTAATTTGTGATATGAACTCTCATTAATGTACTATTGTAATCCAAATAAAAATCAAAAGAATTATAAAATGGAAAATCAATGGGAATTTTAATTTGCAAGTTGTAACAAGTGTAATTATATTGTAAAAGCACCATAGTAATCAAATTGTTTTCTCACAAATTTTAATATTAAATTAATATTAACAATTGATTTGAGAGTTGAGACTATTGTGTCAATTAAATATAAACTAAAGATGAATGTAACATATTAATATTAAATTGATTATCAACATGATTGGTATCAAATATATAAAAATGTATAGTGTCAATATTAATTCTCAATTAATTTATAAAATAAATATAATTTGAACTATCTTCTCATTCTAAGGAAAGCAAGCTTCAAATTCTAAATCTCTTGTCTTATTTAAAATAAAATATATCAATTAGACTAATTATTATCTACAATTTATAAAATTGAACTCTACTTACTTACACTTTTTCCATCAATAAGAGAAAATGAATAAAGTAGCAGTTATTTTTGAAAAAAAAATAGTTTAAAATTATGTTTCTAAAAATGATAGAAAACAATGAAAAATATTTTTAGTTTTGTTACAAATTTTAAAAGAATATTTTCTATTTTTAAAACTAAGTTTTGCAAAACATGTAAATAACCATATTTCTCATTGTTTTTAATTTTAAAAATAGAAAATAATTAATTGATTTATTTATTTTATTTTTTAAAAACCCTCCAAATAAAAGGGTTTTGGTGAAAGTCCCACTAGTCACATTCAATAAGTCGGGGGATTAGATGAACAAATCATGTAAGCAAGGTCAAAGCATAAGCACTATATATATCAAAATAATAGACTTCTTTAAAGGGAGTGATGAGTATGAAGAGAGGGCCATCACTAATATTATTGGGTCCATCCACTTCATATCCACAAAATTCTCACCTTTATATATATTTGTTCATTTCATAGATTTATGTCATATCTTAAAAAGAAAAGAAAAAAAAAAAAAAAGCAAAACACACTCATTGGGTTCATTATATGTTGAATTGTATTCATGTATATTGTAAATTTAGAATGTATTTTAAGATTGAAATATTTATATTAATATAAATAGAAAAATGATTGATGAAACTTTTAAAATTAAATAAGAGTATAATGGGTATAAAAATATTTTTATTTATATTTATTCACTAATTACATTATGTATTTGTACATTCATTTTTTAACAAAAATTACAGTCTCATATTACCTAATTGAGAATTGTTCGATATATTATGGTTTAATTAGTATAAGTAAATTGTGTGGGTATTAATAATTTAACTAATAAGATTTGATTAAATATGTAACATAAATAGTTGGAGTTTGAAAATTTGCTCGTATCTATATGTGAATCACCCAATTGTATATAATGTCAATAATATTTGTTATAAGCAGTGATATTTATATTATAAAAGGTAAATAAAAAGTAAAATAATCCCTATTTCTATGAAATTTCCACTAGCGATTTCAAATGATTCTCTCAACTAAATCATGTTAATAATTGAATAAGCAATTTTTTCCTTTTTCAAACATGACAACTCTCCTCATAAAAGTTTTTATAAAGAAAGTCTTGCAGATTGAAAATTACAAGATTTGAATACTACTTGGTCACTCTCCCACAAAGAAAAAAAAATTAGAAATTAAAAACAGAAAAGTTTGGTCCAAGGCTCAAAATTGTTTTCATGATTAGGGTTTTGAAATATGGTACACAACTATGATAAAAACAAAGAAATTTGGTTTAAGTGATCTTGCATGCAAGTCTAAAGCACAATCAAGATTAGACCAATTTTATAGTTGTCATTTGTCACCATCATCATCAGCATAGCTAGCATCATCAACATTATCATTGAGCAAATTTGTTAAAGTATTGTGGCATAAGTCCAACATTTGATGTGTCATGATTGATCAAATTATCAAAAATTTAAAATAAAAATTATATAATATGCTTTTATGATGGGCCTTAATGATAATGACAACCAATCAAACTTGACCTTCATGTTACACCTACTTGACATAATTATGAGATCATGAATCAATTTAATTGAGTGATCATTTGAAACTTTGCTTATATGAACTATATAAAATATTATATTGTATATTTTAGGAATTTTTTATGGGATCCTTTTCTTATATCTTCGACTCTATTCAAAATAATAATAATAAAATAATGTTGAATAATAAATAATAAATCGTATAAAAAACAATTAAATGTGGTGAAATAGATTATAGATAGATTGTTATCTAAAATGAATATAATTAAATAATAAAATTATAAGTATCTTGTGTAAATTAGCTAATTTGTATTTCAAGTTATTTGAATTTCAAGTTATTTGAATTTGAATTTAGATTATTTTAAAATGTCAATTAAACATAATATTTATATTTTATGTCGGGTCAGTTTAAGACATTCAAAATTAAATAGATGTTCAACTTAAAAGTAATATTTATATTAGATTGAAGTATATATAATTAATCAACGTTGGGTTGCCAAAAACGCCCATGGATATTAAACCATTGTTTTAAAAAAAATTACGTTGGGTTGCGAAAAACGCCCATAGAAATTAAAATACTGGGCCTGACACTGGGTTTTATATTTGAAGCTTGGTCTGGCTCAATATTACATAAAAAAATAATTCGGCCCAAAGCAGAGAATCTTGTATAATGAATGTTTTTGTATAACAACGATCCAACCACGACCAAAGCTTTGATCGCTGTGCTTCCCCCTTATTGTTCGTCGAATGGATACCTCCTCAATAGGCCGATTCACCTCGTTTATTTTCATAGGCAAGCCTGTTAGATAAAACGCACCGTTTTAACATAGACAATCTAGACCCCAATATTTGAGCGCTAAATTCAGATGCCCTAAAACCTTTCCCGCCAAAACGCATAAACGTTGCTTAGAATTAGATTACGATTTACTTACCATTGGATCGACTCACTTTTCATTTTCTCAGACTTTCTATCTCGCCAAACGGCTGAATCAGGTATTTATGAAATTTTTCGTTTGCGATGAATGTATCTATATGTTGTAGGTACGTTTTTGTGCATGTAAGATGTTTGATGAAATGTTTGATTGAATGCAGGATCGTGAAAGGAAAATATGCATGGAAGGCATGGACGCCGTCTGGTAAAAGAACTCGCGAGTGGCGAAAAAGGCCAGCTTAAGCCTTTCAATGTAAGTCATTTGATCATGTTGCTTATTTCTTGATGTCTGTTGTTGGGATCTAGCACAAAATTGACTGATCAAATTTGCGCGGTAGACTTTAATTTTTAACGATTTTATCATTTTACGATATTCGTGGGCTCTTTGTATTAATATATGCATTATAAACCTCTCATGTACTAGAAAAGTTTTGAACTTTCTAGGTTACAGGAAATGGGATTTTTGCATTTAACATTTCCCTGTGCATGCAATTTGATTTTTGCGGCGGTATATGCTGTTCCTTTATTGTGTTTTGACTTCTACATTTTTGTACTGACAATTGGTCTTCTTAATTTATTTAATTTTGCCTACACTTATTTAATTTTGAATCAGTATTAGGGTTCATTAGTGCCACCTTTAACATGTTTTTTGTATTATGATGTAGGACGAGCTGGTAAATGAAGTAATTAAAGAATGTAGTGAAAATTTCCTTGCACTTCAGTCCTTGATAAGGTAATTCCTCTTTGTTAGATCAAGAATCTTTGTGGATGCTTTCAATATATCCTATAATCACATATGTTTTTCTTTACTTTCTTGATTTATGTCACTTTTGTTTTATGACTCATTTGCTGATTTTATAATAGGAAAATGCAGGAAGAAGGCTTGGATTTTCAAACGACAAGAAATGCGGACCACTATGGAGCACTAATTAATCACCTTTCTCTAATTCGAAACAAGCGCTGCCTAATGGCGTATGTGTAAGTATTTTGGGAATGCTGAGTTGTTATTTTTTGCACAAGATTTTCGTAACTAGTTTGTATCATTTGATGTGAGGTTTACAGTTATGACAGTGTGGTTCATGGTTTATGGTCATGCAGGTACAACCGAGCAGAAATGATTCAGAATTTGGCTTGGACAGTTGGGCTTAGGCTCTTTGAACTTCCCCAAGAAATTCAAGAAAAGCTCACTCACTCCGAGAAAGAGTATTTTAAGAGACATTCTGCAGCTCTGGAGTCATACATGTCAAAAGCGGATCTTAATTTGAATGTGGTACAAGTCCTCTTTCTCTCTCCTTCTGGTGTGAACTAAGCTTGCTGATAATAAGAGTCCCCAAGTAGTGATCTTGATTATGTGTAAATGTTAACTTGTTGATGATACATAAAAAAGTCATGAAAATGGTGCAGAAGTCCTGATTGTTGGTTACTAATGGCTAAAAATTATAGATTTATCTCATATAAAGAAAGTGAAGGTTTGGAATTTATAATATCAATGCATGTTGTGGGAGAAAAAAAAAAGTTTAGATGGTCGTTGCAGGGAATGAAGTTATTTAGCTATTCTTTGAGATGATTGTGAATCTCAATTAAAATATTCTAAGTTGAAATGTCATTGAATTGAACATGGATAAAGTATTGGAATATACTGATTCTAATTTTTTCCCATGTAACACGAACAAGCTTCTTGAATGGACTAACTAGATTGTTGTAGCTCATGATATTGGTTTTGCCAGGATATGGTGCCACCAAAAGACCCCTACATCAAGGTGAGAGTTCTTGATGATCTTGGTGAAGGAATAGTAGTAAGTGATAAGGCAGCCAATTTTGCTTCGCCACTCTATGCACTTTCTCAAACGAACTGATGCAGAGCCATACGTCTCACGGGTAGGTTGCCTCTCTAACTTGTTTCTCCAATTCTGTGATCAGATGCAACTGTTGAATCTTTTGGATTTGGTGTAATTGTTCATTATTTTCCTTGATGAACAGGGCTTGATGGAGGAACTTACAGGATGAATGGATTTTCAGAGTATCTTTTATAGGAATTTTTAACGGACCCTGACTTCGCTGCTCGTCCACTGCATGTAAATTCTTAGTTCTAATTATTTGCAGATGCTGAAGCTTTCTCATTTACCCCGGCAAAAGTAATGAAAATTGTAACAAAGTGCCAGCTTTTATATGCTGTACAGTGTTCCAAGGACTGCTATAAATCTCGATATGCTTCCTTCGTTTGTCTTTCATCTCTTTCAAATCTTTAACTATTCAGCAAATTAATTTATGTGATACATTTCACATAAATTAAAATATACACCTTGATATACATAATAATGAAGTGGTGGGGGAAACTAAAATATAGTCGTGAGATGAGTTTGAGAAGAAAAAAAAAGTATGTTTTATAGTTTTGTCTAAAAGAAGGTTAGTTGACAAATAAATATTTGTATGTGATGCAAATATATAAGAAATAGTGGAACAGACAATTACTAAATATTTATCAACTAATTTTCTAATATGAGAAGAAAAATTATAATAGAAATAAATTATTTCTAATATTATATGAGATTGATTTATAAAATATTAAATTTTTTAAAGTTTTGATAAAGTATGTTAATAATGAAGGTGCATTACATGAGACTATAGAAGAGATAGCATTACTCTAATAATGGCAGTGGCGACTGGCAAAGTTCTTTATTTAGTGGAATCCAACCCATTAGCCAAGTTTGGACAAGATAATTAGATTTGTAATTCTATGTTCTTTGGTTGTTGCTATTTGTAATAAAACATACCTTGAACAATTAAAAAAAAAGTACACCCAGTTTAATATTATTTAAAATATAAATTTTTATTTGATAAACTCATTAAAATCTCAAAATTACTCTCAAATTATTTTTTCCATTGTATACCCATATTGCCTGTAATAGAATAATTCTTGTTGCTAATGAGAGAACATTTTGCAGAAACAAAAATCGCAACTTCAGTCTCTCATCTTTAATGATGGTTTAAGGTTTTTAATTAAGAGTAATACTAAACACTGATTAATCAGTAATCACCTTTCGCTAATTCGTACGCGTAAACTTATTAATCAAATCACCTTTCTCTAATTCGGAGCAAGCAGCTTTGATTCTCTCCAATTCTGTGAACAGGACTCGATGGAGGAACTTTAAGGATGAACGGATTTTACGAGCAAACTTTATTTTATAGAATTTTTAACGGACCTGACGTTGTTGGTCATCCACTGCATGTAAATTCTTAGTTCTAGTTAACCCCAGATGCTGAAGCTTTCTCATTTACAATGGCATAAGTAATGAAAATTGTAACGAAGTGCAAGCTCTTATATGCTGAGATTTTGAATCCTGTGGATAATAAGTCCAAATTTCTCTTCTTTATCTTGATCTGGGGTTGATGTGCATATTTTTCAAATGTAACAAGCTCATTGCTTATGTAAATCTGCAAAGGCACAATTTACATATGCACCTTCAAACTGTTGATATGGCATATTTTTGTTTACATTACAGACGAATAATTTTGCCCTGTGTCATTCTATGTGGAAGAACACCGTCCACAACTTTATGAAAGTGCCTCTGCCGTGAGGATCTCTTTCACTTTATCTCTGGTTAACCACCAGGCTTTTGCAGATTACCCACTAGCTATGTGCCACTGCATAGGCTCAGAGACAGGAGAAAGCAGATAGAGATTGAGCAATGGCCTTCACAAGTTAGTCATCTTCACAGTCATCTTGTTTCCATTCCTTGCTCAGGGCCATATGATTCCCATGTTTGACATTGCTAGATTGTTGGCATAGCGAGGTGTTTCGGTTAGTATTGTTACCACACCACTAATGCAGCTCGGCTCAAAATAGTTGATTGCTCGTGCCATGCAAGCTGGTCTCTTTATCCAAGTAATTGAACTTCGGCTTCCATGTCAAGAAGCAGGATTGGCTGAAGGTTGCGAGAGTTTCGACATGCTTCCTTCAACTGACTTGAGCTACAATTTATTAAATGTAATTGAGATGTTGCAACTTGCCATTTGAAAATTTACTGAAGGAGGCTAAAACCTCGGCCAAATTGCATCATTTCTGACGCGTGCTTTACATGGATGGTCTCTATTGCCTGTAAGTTCAATGTTCCAAGGATCGGTTTCCATGGATATCCTTGCTTTTGTTACTTGTGTGTACACAGCTTACATATATCCCAGGTTCATGAAAAGGTTTCCTCTGATTCAGAGTACTTTGTGGTGCCTACTTTGCCTGATCAAGTTGAAGCAACTAGATCTCAACTGCCCGAAATCTTGAAATACAAAAGCTTTGGAGATCCAATTTTGGCAGCTGATATGGCATCATATGGGGTTATTGTAAATACCTTTGAATAGTTAGAGCCAGAATATGTTGAAGAATACAAGAAAGTTACAAATGGAAAAGTTTGGTGTGTTGGTCCTGTTTCTTTATGCAACAAAGAAAAAATAGATAAAGTTGAGAGAGGTAGCAAGGCTTCAACTGATGGTTCTGAATGTTTAAAGTGGCTTGATTCACGGCAACCAAGCTCAGTAGTCTATGTTTGTCTTGGAACTCTTCGTAAAGATTCAACTTCACAACTGATAGAGTTTGGTTTAGGATTAGAAATATCAAAGAAACCATTCATTTGGGTGATAAGGAGAGGAAATAAATCAAAAGGATTAGAAGAATGGCTTTTAGAAGCTAAGTTTGAGGAAAGGATTAAAGGAAGAGGTTTTCTGATAAGAGGTTGGGCTCCTCAATAATATTAATATTGTCTAACCCTGCAGTCAGAGGATTCCTAACACATTGTGGATGGAATTCAGTACTAGAAGGCATATCATCAGGGGTGCCATATATTGCTTACATGGCTATATTTTGCAGACCAGTTTTTTAACGAGAAGTTGGTAATTCAAGCGTTGAAGCTTGGTGTAACGATTTGGGTGGAACATCCATCAAGCCTTCAGGATGAAGAGAATGATAAGGTACTGGTGAAGAAGGAAGATATCGAAAACAGAGTATAAATGCTCATGAATGAAGGAAAAGAAAGAGATGAGAAAAGAAGAGCAGGCTAGAGAGCTTGCTGAGATTGCCAAGAGAGCAACAGAATAAGGAGGATCTTCTTATCTCAACATCACGTTGTTAATCTAAGATACTAAGCAGAAAGTCGTGAACAATATTCCAACACTCGATATTATTCATGTTGATGGGGAGAATTCACTGTTCCTTGTGAGAATAAATTGAATACTAGTGATCTGGTAACAAGGTGGACAGTCAATACTCAGTCAAATAGTCTGAACTCAGTAAGTTTCACCTAAAACCGACCCGAATCTGGCCCGAATGAAGCCTCCAAATACTGCCACGCGTCCTCATGAGTTTCGAACAAACCACAACACAACCTTAATTTCTCCTAATCCCAGCTGACCTCGAATTCTAGCTAAGCATGTTTGCTTGACTCCAAAAAACTTCCCACCTGAAATAGAATATACAGTCAGAAAGGTTTATCATAAAAAAACATGAAAAAAAAAGGGAGAAATAAATAGTCATAAAAATCACTCAAAATAAAAAAAAGAATTAATGTAGTGAGAAAAATATTAATAATATAAAAAAGTAGAATAAAGTAATAAAATAATATAGACTCATGAAGATGACAAATTTTTTTAAGTTTTTAGGTAGAAGATTAAAAAAAATAAAGAGAAAATCTTTTTATTCCTCAACATAGAGAAAAACATACATTTATATAGGGGGTTTGTGATTATGATAAGTCAAAAAAAGTTACCCTAATTTCGATCACTTTTCCTTATTTTTGAATAAATTTAAATATTTTATTTTTTTCTTAAAAAACATAAAATTTTAGGGCACATGATAAACAAAAGAATAACTCTCATAACTTTATTCAAGATTGTCGGTCACATATTATATTATTATTTGGAGTTGAGATTATCTTATGGTGTCACGAGTTAGTTTGTTCATTTTTGTGATGCCAAATGGTTACAAACGTTAAGTAGAGAAGAGAGTAGAATAAATAACTAATTCTCTCCTATCAAACAGTCAACATTGATGAGGTACAAAAATGATCTTAGAAGCCATTAAAAGTAGACAAAAATCTAATTAAAAAAATATGAAAAAATTAATTGATGCGTGCAAAAACGATTGATTATTTTAGAAGAAGAAGGCAGAATTGTAGAAGATGCTTGTAAATTTAGTCAACAAAGACGTGTTTTGAAACATACGAAATTAAATAAATAAATAAACATGATTATTTTTAACATAGCGATATTGTGACTTTCTCCCTGACTTTTGGAAAAAACGGCTCTTATCTCATGTATTTACAACCAATCTAAGAAACCTTCCTAACTTCTTAAGAAAAGTAAGATACTCCTTACTGTTATTATTTCGTTAAAAATCCATTAAGTTGAAGGTTATATTAATAATTTATATTAAAATATAATAAAATATAAAATACGCAACCACCATTATTATTAAAATAATTTTTTTTATCTTTTATCTTTTTAATACTTAAAGTTTGATTAAATAATTTCATAAGTCTAAAATTTTTAAAATATTCTTAAAATTTTTAATTTTATAGATAATATTCATTATACTCTTATACTTAATATTTGTTAAAAATAACTAATAAATTTATAAAATTTGATCAAATAATATATTTATATAAAATATATTAATAAATAAATATTTAATTATTTTATATTGGTATTTTATATATGTTAAAAATATATTAATAAATAAATAAAATTTTATTTTAATAATATATTAACAAAATAATTTTACTGTAATTAATTATAAGAACTTAAATGATAACCATATTTGTAATTACTAAAATTAAATAAATAAAATATAAATAAATATTAATTATTAAAAATAAAATTTAAATCTATTTATTTACAATATATTTATTATAATATTTATGATTATATTATAATTTAAATAATATATATTTAAAATATAAATAAAATAATAAATATTAAGTATAAGGGTATAATGAATATTGTATATAAAATTAAAAATTTTAAAAATAGTTTAAAAATTTTAAACTTATAAAGTTATTTAATTAAATTTTAAATATTAAAAAATAAAGAATAAAAAAAATTTTAATTTAATAATAATGGTGATCTCACGTATTTTATATTTTTATGATATTTAATATAAATTATTATATAATTTTTAAAATAAATTTTTAATAAAATAATAATATTTTTTTTAAAATTAATTGTAAACACACGAAGGTAAGAGTCGTTTTCCAAAAGGTATGGAAAGTTACAATATCAGTTTAACATATAATAAAATTAATTAATATGATTTCTTATGCATAAAATATACCTTTACATTTAAAAAAAGCACGTTTACATTTTAAGTTCTAGGCATACATAATTATAATTTAGTCTTTCAATATCTCTCTGAGCCACGTGCGATGTGACGTTTTTTTTGATAATTGCGTGTTTTGAATCCCGAACATACCCTTCACCTTGGTTGAGCCTATTTTATATAAACCACCTACTGATAAAACAACCATAAGAGTTTGCAAAATCGCCATTCTCACTGGACCGGCGAAACAGATTCCCCCGAGGTTGTTACTTGACTCGCGTAACTCATTCATTTTGTCTACGCCCAATCTTACAATCTCAACAGTTCTCTCAATCTCCACCACAGTCACCAGTTCTCTGTTTGAATCTTACAACATCCCGTTATTTGTCCCACTTGCTCCACAGGAGTAGGAAAAATCTTAGATTTACTGACTACAAGAAAAATAGTTCATCGACTTAATTTCCCAAGTTTGCCATTTTGCTTTTCAGGAATCAACAAGAGAATTTTGAAACACTTTCAGAACAGTCTCACTTGCAGGTTCACTGTCTTTCAGGTAAGTCTCATCCATCACAATCCCTGTACCGCCAAGGTTTGCCACAGTTTGGTTCCAGAAAGTATCGGTCCGAAAAGAAATCCAACATTCCTATCACAAAATCGCATGCCTTTTTTCAGTTGGGTTTCTTTTGGGTTACCTGCTATAAGAAGCAAACCAGAGTATTAAAGACAAAATCATTTTCCTAAAAACTTGTACTTACTAGTTTTTTATGGTGAGAATGTAGATATCAATTTACGAAGATTAGCATGTGATTGTCGGGTTTGATTTAGGTAATGGGAAATTTCTTGTATTATCAAGACGATTATTGTTATTTCTTACCATGATATGATCCTATTCATATATGATGTTGATAGCCTTAATTTATTATTTCACTGACACTTTATTGTGTATATCTATCTGGCTGTTTTATATTTATTTATAGCTATGTCTCTGTTAAAACTTATCGTTCTCATTCAGCTATGTTCTCAGGAAAGTGCCACTAAGAGGTTCTGAAACGAGGGAGAAAAGAAACAAGATAGAAAATTCTGCCATGGGTTCCGAAGCCAGCCAGGTTCACTTCATCTTGTTTCCTTTTCTTGCTCAAGGCCATTTGATTCCCATGATTGATATTGCTAGATTGTTGGCAAAGCATGGCGTTTTGGTTACTGTCGCTACCACACCAGTCAATGCAGCACGGTTCGAGACAGTTCTCGCTCGTACCAGGCAGTCTGGGCTACAGATCCAAGTAATGGAGCTTCCCTTTCCGTTTGAAGAAGCAGGATTGCCTGAAGGTTGCGAGAATTTGGACTTGCTTCCGTCGGAAGACTATTATGGCAGTTTCTATTATGCACTTCAAAAGCTGCAGTTGCCATTGGAAAATTTGTTCGAGAAACTGAAACCTCCGCCAAGCTGCATAATCTCCGATATGTGTTATCCATGGACAATCTCCGTTTCCCGCAAGTTCAATGTTCCAAGGATATCATTCATCGGATATTCTTGCTCTTGTTTGTTGTGCCTACATAGCTTGCATATTTCCAAGGTTCATGAGAATGTTTCCTCCGATTCAGAACACTTTGTGGTGCCTGGTTTGCCCGATAAACTTGAAGTAACTAGATCTCAACTACCCGAATTCCTGAAAAATAGAAGCTTTGGTGAACCAAATCTTGCTGCTGATATGGCTTCATATGGGGTTCTTGTAAACTCCTTCGAAGAGTTAGAGCAAGCATATGTTGAAGAATACAAAAAAGCCAGAAATGGAAAAATTTGGTGCATTGGTCCTGCTTCATTATGCAACAAAGATGACAAAGATAAGATTGAGAGAGGTAAAAAGGCATCCATAGATGGCGTTGAATGCTTAAAATGGCTTGATTTACAGCAACCAAGCTCTGTAGTCTACGTTGCTCTAGGAAGTCTTTGTGGTCATTCAACTTCACAACTAATTGAGCTTGGTTTAGGATTGGAAGCATCACAGAAACCATTCATTTGGATTATTGGGGAAGGGCACAGATCAAAAGGATTAGAAGAATGGGTTTTTGAAGAAAAATTTGAGGAAAGGATTAAAGGAAGAGGTCTTTTGATCCGGGGTTGGGCTCCTCAGATACAAATATTATCACATCCTGCAATTGGAGGGTTCTTAACACATTGCGGCTGGAATTCATTGCTAGAAGCCATATCATGTGGCGTTCCATTAGTTACATGGCCGTATTTTGGAGACCAGTTTTTGAATGAGAAGCTTGTAGTGCAAGTGTTGAAGATTGGTGTGAGGATTGGGGTGGAACACGGAAGAAACTTTGCAGAGGAACGGAAGAATGAGGCGCTGGTGAAGAAGGAAGACATCATAAAGGCTATAAATAAACTGATGGATGAAGGGGAAGAAAGAGATGAGAGAAGAAGAAGAGTTGGAGAGCTTGCAGAGATTGCAAAGAGTGCAATAGAAGAAGGGGGATCTTCTTATCTCAATATCAAATTGTTCATCCAAGATATTATGAAAGAATCACAAAGTGCTGCAGCACAATCCAACACTCGCGATTACATAAATTAAGGGATATTAATAATTAAGTTGTTTTGTATTATTTTTCAATACTTTATTAGCAACAGGTTTTATTAATTTGTTGTAATTTCAAAGTTGTTGAATAATAATAATTCATGTTAACGGAATGATATAATTCTTAAATTTCTCAATTTTAATTTGAATGAATGTGAATACAACGGTAGAGCTTTATAAGACTGAAAAACAAGGAAATAACTATGGAAAATATCAAATATAATTAAAGCTAAAAATCGTGGTAATATTAATGTAATTAATCATGCAAATCAACGCGATATGTAATGGTGATTTGTTTAATTAATTACATTAGTAGCCCCCTAAAATTTAAGATCACACGGTAGAAGCCAGCTTAAGTTTGTAAATATGAGAATCCGATTATGCGATTGAGATAAAATTTGAGAGGTCGGATTCAAACAGGCCAAATGCATGAAATGAGAGGAAATCCTCATGATCAAGGGGGCCAATAGAAAAAAGGAATTATCTAGTGACCTAGATAGAAGATATCAAAAACGTTAAGGGGCTAGATGATAAAAAGCTTGGGATCAAAGTAGTAAATGAAAAATAATTTTAAGGTCTAATAGATAGAATTCATGAGGTGTCACTGTTATGCTAGGAACAAAAATTAATTATAAAATATATCGAGATAATAAACGCCAGTTATATAGAACTAACTAATTACTATTGTAGTAAATCTACCGCTCATTACATTAATAAATTGGGATGTTAATGTAGTATTTTTAAAATTAATCATTCTGATATGTCAAATATTTATTAGGAAATATAGATTTGTCATGACAAAAAGAGAGTTTAAAAGTTGATAATTTTTCAAGATTTGGCAAGACAATTTATATTTGTTATATCTATAGCAATTTTTGACTATGGCTCATCACATCTTCAGAAGAGATTTTCCAATATGTAACATTTATGTCCCACAAATTTGTCCAAAATGTACGATGTTATGGATTTAGTCTATTTTTACTCTATCACAATTGATATTGGCTTCTTAATTCTATGAATTACTTCATCTTAGATCTCTTCTTATTTCATAGTTTAGAATAAATAACTAATTCTCTCCTGTCAAACAGTCAACATTGAGGTACAAAAGTGATCCTAGAAGCCATTAAAAGTAGACAAAAATATGATAAAAAAATATATGGAAAAATTAATTGAGCACACAAAAACGATTCACTATTTTAAAAGAAGACACAATTGTAGAAGATGCCTGTAAATTGAGTCAATAAAGGCATATGTTTTATAAGATATGAAATTAAATAAATAAATGAACGTGATTATTTTTGAACATATAATAAAAATAATTAATACGATTCTTTATACATAAAATATACATTTACATTTTAAAAAGACATGTCTAGCTTTTAAATTTGATTAAATGTATGCTTTAATATTCAGACAAACTCTTTTTTATTAATTTAATATATGAATTATTATTAGATATTTACTAGTAATTTAGATATGATATTTATTTAAATTTATAGTAAATTTTTTAACTTTAATATCATGTAATAAGACTATAAATTTTTTTGAATAATTTTAGAATATAACATTACTCTTTCATTTAATTTAAAAAATGTGACGAATTTTTTTATTAATATTAAATGTAATAGTACAACCTCGAGAAGATATTTTCAGCGTGTACATACAGTCTATCACAATTTTTTTTTTTTCAGGTTCTAAGGCACATATATATATAATATTTAGTCTTTCAATATCCCTATCGTCAGCCACGTGCGACGTCACATTCGATATTAAGATTAAGATAGTTGCCTAGTCTGAATCCCGAAAATACCCTTCACCTTGGTTGCTTCCATGGTAATAGGAGCTATTGATAATACAACCATATCAAGAGCTTGCAAAATCGCCATTATCCCTTACTTGACACGCGTAACGCTTTCATTTGGTCTCCGCTCAATCCTACAATCTCAACAGGTCTCTCAATCTCCAGAATCTCTAGTTCTCTGTTTCAATATTACAATCTCCGTTATATGTCCCCGCTTGCTCCACAGGAGCAGGAAAAATCTTAGATTTACTACCTACAAGAAGAACAGTTCATCCACTTAAGTTCCTTAGTTTGCAATTTTGCTTTACAGGAATCAACAAGAGAATTTTGAAACACTTTCAGAACAGTCTCACTCGCCGGTTCACTGTCTTTCAGGTAAGTCTCAATCATCACAATCCCTCTACCAGCCAAGGTTTGCGACAGTTTGGTTCCAGACACTTTCAGTCCGAAAAGAAATCCAACATTCATATCACAGATTCGCATGTCCTTTTTCGGTTGGGTTTCTTTTGGGCTACCTGCTATAAGAAGCAAAAACAATGATTAGCATGTGATTTCGGGGTTGTGATAGTCGGGTTTGATTTAGGTTATGGGAAATTTCTTATATTATCAAGACGATTGTTGTAATTCTTACCATGATATGATCCCATTCACGTATGATGTTGATAGCCTTAATTTATTATTTCATTGACACCTTATTGTGTATCTCTCTCTGTCGGTTATGTACATAAATATATACTAATAGCCATGTCTCTGGTAAACCTTATCGTTCTCATTCAGCTACATTCACAGGAAAGTGCCAATAAGAAGTTCTGAAACGAGGGAGAAAGAAATTCTGCCATGGGTTCCGAAGCCAGCCGGGTTCACTTCATCTTGTTTCCTTTTCTTGCTCAAGGCCATTTGATTCCCATGATTGATATTGCTAGATTGTTGGCAAAGCATGGTGTTTTGGTTACTGTCGCTACTACACCAGTCAATGCAGCACGGTTCGAAACAGTTCTTGCTCGTGCCAGGAAGTCTGGGCTCCCGATCCAAGTAATGGAGCTTCCCTTTCCGTTCGAAGAAGCAGGATTGCCTGAAGGTTGGGAGAATTTGGACTTGCTTCCGTCGGAAGACTATTATGGCAGTTTCTACAATGCACTTCAAAAGATGCTATTGCCATTGGAAAATTTGTTTCGAGAAACTGAAACCTCCGCCAAGCTGCATAATCTCCGATATGTGTTATCCATGGACAATCTCCGTTTCCCGCAAGTTCAATGTTCCAAGGATATCATTCATCGGATATTCTTGCTCTTGTTTGTTGTGCCTACATAGCTTGCATATTTCCAAGGTTCATGAGAATGTTTCCTCCGATTCAGAACACTTTGTGGTGCCTGGTTTGCCCGATAAACTTGAAGTAACTAGAATCTCAACTACCCGAACTGCCTGAAACATAGAAGCTCTGGTGAACCAAAACTTGCTGCTGATATGGCGTCATATGGGGTTCTTGTAAATTCCTTCGAAGAGTTGGAGGAAGCATATGTTGAAGAATACAAAAAAGCCAGAAATGGAAAAGTTTGGTGCATTGGTCCTGTTTCATTATGCAACAAAGAAGACAAAGATAAGATTGAGAGAGGTAAAGAGGCATCCATAGACGGCGTTGAATGCTTAAAATGGCTTGATTTACAGCAACCAAGCTCTGTAGTCTACGTTGCTCTCGGAACTCTTTGTGGTCATTCAACTTCACAACTAATTGAGCTTGGTTTAGGCTTGGAAGCATCACAGAAACCATTCATTTGGATTATTGGGGAAGGGCACAGATCAAGAGGATTAGAAGAATGGGTTTTTGAAGAAAACTTTGAGGAAAGGATTAAAGGAAGAGGTCTTTTGATCCGGGGTTGGGCTCCTCAGATACAAATATTATCACATCCTGCAATTGGAGGGTTCTTAACACATTGCGGCTGGAATTCATTGCTAGAAGCCATATCATGTGGCGTTCCATTAGTTACATGGCCGTATTTTGGAGACCAGTTTTTGAATGAGAAGCTTGTAGTGCAAGTGTTGAAGATTGGTGTGAGGATTGGGGTGGAACACGGAAGAAACTTTGCAGAGGAACGGAAGAATGAGGCGCTGGTGAAGAAGGAAGACATCATAAAGGCTATAAATAAACTGATGGATGAAGGGGAAGAAAGAGATGAGAGAAGAAGAAGAGTTAGAGAGCTTGCAGAGATTGCAGAGAGTGCAATAGAAGAAGGGGGATCTTCTTATCTCAATATCAAATTGTTCATCCAAGATATTATGAAACGAATCACAAAGTGCTGCAGCACAATCCAACACTCGCGATTACTGAGACGAGCATGGATGATCTCCCCCATTTTACATATATATCATGTTTCTTCTAATTCAGAGTTATAGACATATATACTTTTTAAAATAAAATATTTATATTTTATAATAATTTTGATTATACTAACACAATAATAAATAAGAATTTTTTTAATAAATTATATTAGGATATACATTATTTCTTTGTTTGATATATAATTTTTTAAAAAAAATATTTTTAATAAAATAAAATTAAAATTAAGAAAGAAAACAGGGAGACATTTAGAGCAAGAAAAGCTGACAATATATAAGAAAACATAAATGGAAGAATGTAATGTTTTTTCTTTTTCTCTTTGATGCAATTAAAGCAAATTAAGCAGAACACGAGCAACAATTAGAAATAATGAAAACGAAAGGAAGGAAAGAAAAAGCAACAGCGGAAACAGAGAAAAACGAACAGCAAAGAAATAATGTAATTAATAGAGAGAGATTTCAAAGAAAGAAACAACGTTTAGGTTTAGAATAATACAAGAAAATAGACATGTTAAAATTATGTTCTTCATTAAATTAAAGAAAAAATAATTTATAAGTGAGAATTGAGAATAGAGTTGAAAAGACAAGTAAAAAGATTAATAATATAAAATAGATATGTTAAAATTAATTAGTTACGGTTTTAATTTTATTAATAAATAAATTAATAAAATAAAAATATTTTTTAAAAATAAAAATATTAAGTTATTTAAATATTTATTTATTTAAATTTAAGTAAAATTTTAATTTAATTATATTTAAATATTTAAATATAAATTAAAAAAATAATTTGTATACGTCTGATTATAATTATTCATATTTCAGTTGGAAAAACAAAGAGACTCTTGCTCGTATTGATAAGGATTTCGCAAGCCTGCAAACTCCATGCGTAAATACAGTAGACACATCAGTTGATGTAATAATAGTGTTGTTCTATTAAAAATACGTCCATGTTATAAAATAATGAATCTCATCCGTAGGTGGGGGAAGTTAGGACTTAGTGAGGTTAGGTCATGAAAAATATTGACAAGACCCCTTCATCCATTGTGTGAATAATATTACATACACCCCTCCATGATGTACTATATAAACCCCTTCTTCTCACATGACTGTACACACACGTCGGGAGTTCATCTCTCTCTTATTTCTCTCCTCCGATTCTCTCTTCCAAATTTGTAATATAGGATTGATATGTAAAATATCAATCATGTCCTTATATTTTGGAGATTTATAATGATGATTAAAGTTCTGCATATTTATATCTCAGCTAATAGTTCCACAACAGTACAGTCAATAAAAAATATTAATAGAGAAAATGAACAGCTAAGTGTAGCAGTTATATACATATTTATTTAGGTAATAGGGAAGACCGAACAGTTTTGGTCACCCAATCCTGACCGAATTTCATTGACAAATTGCCGCTTTACCTTTTTCACATGACCTCCATCCACTTCCAGAATTTATTAATTTTTAATAAATAAAAAAATATTATTAATTTAAAGTAAAAAATTTGAATTGTATCAATTCTCAAGAAATGAAGTGCCATTTGAGAGTGTGTCTGGAACAAGGTAGAAACCGGAAAGAAAGTCGATCTGCAATGGCTTCCCAAGCTTGTCAGCTTCACTTCATCTTGGTTCCTTTTCCTGCTCAGGGACATATGATTCCCATGATTGATATTGGTAGATTGTTGGCACAACGCGGCGTTTTGGTTACTATCATCACCACACCCATAAATGCAGCTCGGTTCAAACCGGTTCTAGATCGTGCCATTCAAGCTGGGCTCCGTATCCAAGTAATCGAGCTTCGATTTCCGTGTCAAGAAGCAGGATTACCCGAAGGTTGCGAGAATTTCGACATGCTTCCTTCATTTCACTTTCTTCCCAACCTTCTGAGAGCGGTTGAGATGCTGCAATTGCCATTGGAAAATTCGTTGATGGAGCTAAAACCTGCGCCAAGCTGCATAATCTCTGACGTGTGTTTTCCCTGGACGGTCTCTACTGCCTCCAAGTTCAATATTCCAAGGATTACTTTCCATGGGTTTTGTTGCTTTTCTCTCTTCTGTGTACACAGCTTGCATATTTCCAAGGTTCATGAGAATGTTTCCTCCGATTCAGAATGCTTTGTAGTGCCTGGTTTGCCTGATCAAATTGAAATAACTAAAGCTCAACTTCCCGATGTCTTGAAAATGAAAAGATTTGGTGAACCAGTTTTGGATGCTGATTTGGTTTCATATGGGGTTATTGTGAATTCCTTCGAAGAGTTAGAGCCGGCATATGTTGAAGAATATAAAAAAGCCAGAAATGGAAAAGTCTGGTGCGTCGGTCCTGTTTCATTATGCAACAAAGAAGAAAAAGATAAGGTTGAGAGAGGTAATAAGGCATCAATTGATGGTTCTGAATGCTTAAAATGGCTTGATTCGTGGGAACCAAGCTCCGTGATCTATGTTTGTCTTGGAAGTCTTTGCAATTATTCAGCTGCACAACTGATAGAGCTTGGTTTAGGCTTAGAAGCATCAAAGAAGCCATTCATCTGGGTGATATGGTCAGGGAATAAATCAGATAAGGGGATAGAAGAATGGCTTTTGGAAGAAAATTTTGAAGAAAGGATTGAAGGGAGAGGACTTTTGATCAGGGGTTGGGCTCCTCAAGTACTGATATTGTCACACCCTGCAATTGGAGGATTCTTAACACATTGTGGCTGGAATTCAATGCTAGAAGCCATATCATATGGCGTCCCAGTGGTTACATGGCCTTTTTTTGCGGAACAATTTTTCAATGAGAAGTTGTTTGTGCAAGGTTTTGAAGATTGGTGTGAGGATTGTGGCCGAACGTCCGGCAAAATTGGCCGATGAAAAAGGGGTACTGGTGAAGAAGGAAGACATCGAAAAGGCTATAAATGAACTCATGGATGAAGAAGAAGAAAGAGAGGAGAGGAGAAGAAGAGCCAGAGTGTTCGCGGAGATGGGAAACAGAGCAACAGAAGAAGGGGGATCTTCTTACCTTAACATCACATTGTTAATCCAAGAAATCATGCAACAATCACAATGCTGTGAACAATCTAATACCCAAGATTGAGATTTGCCTTCATTTTATATTAATGTCTCTTGTAATATCTCTCCTTATTGTCCAATTCTCAAACCTCCATGATTTTACTTCATTTATTTGATCAAACTTCTTTCAGCAAATAATTAATTTATGTGACCCAATTTATTTTTAAGTCCTCAGTTGTTATAATTAAATAGCTGTGTCTTAGATTGTAAAATTTGAGATTACAATCGCAATGGGTTGTGTGTTTAAACTTTAAACTGTTATATGTCACACTTGGCTGGCAATGATATGTAGATGAATTAATTATTTGCTACCATTGCGTCCGACAAAAATGATTTTCAAGTGGAAGGAAGATCGTGACATCTCACGTCACTACCATACTAGCTGAGAACTAAAATCCAAAATCCAGATGGACCATGTATCTATAACAGATAATATTTATTTACTCACTAATTAAGACTAAATTATTACACACTATGATCATGAGTCATGATTGATTTGTTAGAGGCCAAGATTACGTCCATAAATTTTCACAACTTGCCGCTGGATTCATTATTATATTCAACAATAGGTTGTATTAGTTTATATCTCATTTATCTATATATATAAATTTTCACAACTTGCCGCTGGATTCATTATTATATTCAACAATAGGTTGTATTAGTTTATATCTCATTTATCTATTAATTATATATATATATATATATATATATATATAATGCGTATCAAAATTAAAAAAATTAGTAAATTTAAAGAAATCTTCCCAAACGCCATTTGCAAAAGTGCCATCACATTTTTGCATATAAAATTGTAATAAATACAAACTTTTAAAGAGAGGGTATATAGCACCGCTAATGGAAGCCAGCCCATTGATCAATTGGCCCATTAATTGCAATCTTTGCAACTGTAACTCACGCTTTATAAAATTTTGGAACTGTGGTGAGAAAGTTATTGATACATACAACCGTGTTAAGAGTTTGCAAAATTGCCATTCTCGTTTAATTAACAAGTGTAACGTTTTCATTTTGGTCTCCGCTCAATCTTACAGTCTCCATGGCATCTACACTCCTTGGTCTCGATCTCCACCTATTCGTCCACAACTTGCTGCCTATGCGCAGCGCAGCAATGTCGCGCAGACTAAGTCTTGATTTAGTTGCTACCCTACAAGAAGAAAAATTCACTTTCGCAAGTTTGCAATTTTGCCTTTCAAGAATCAACAGATGATTTTGAAACACTTTCAGAACAGTTTTCACTTGCAGGTCCACTGTCTCGTAGGTTTTGCGGGAAAATGTGTACTTTTTAATTTTTTTGGTGAATTTAGATAGAAATTTAGAAGAATTAGCAGGTAATTGTGGGGATAGATTGAGCCATTAAAATATATTTTTTTATGTCATGAAGAAGATTGTTGTTCTTGCTTACCATCTCTTTCCAAATAGCTTCGCTGGTTGCGTATAAAAAATTCATAAAAATGATGCGATTCTGTTTAAATGTGATGTTGATCGCCTTAAGTTATTCTTTCACTCACATCTTATTTTTTATTTGTCTATTTTACATATATTATAGCTATGTCACTGGAACAATACACCATTCTGATTAAGCTATTTCGTCAGGAAAATGCCATTGACAGGCTTTCAAAAAAGGGAGAAATCAGCTACTTCCTCAAGGAAATTCTGCCATCGGTTCCAAGCTAGTGAGCTTCATTTCATCTTTTTCCCTTTTCTTGATCAAGCCGAATTTGATTCTGACGAAGGGGAAACGTAAAGATTGAAAAGCTAGTGCGAATAAAATATGATTCTGTATTTCTTGAGAATGGTACATGGTTTTATATACAAACTATTAAGAGTAAAAAAAGGAAGCTAATCTTATTCCTATTAAATGGAGAATATTACAAAGTAATTGTAAATGATTATTTCCACATTTGTTGTCAAAGAATCATCTAGAGAATGGTAGTTGGACAATAGGATCCGTGACCGGTGGTGCTTTATCAAAGATAAACAAAACCAAAGATAACTAAATAATACTGTAGCCTCCTTATTTATAATTAAAAAAATTTAAATTAATTTAAATAAGAAAAAATAAACTCCTATAAAAAATAAAAAATCGAAGAATTAAAAGTAAATATATTAAACTAAAATAAATTCAAGTCCTCCTACATCAGCTCCCCATAATTAACATTGCTAGATTGTTGGCACACCAGTTGATGCAGGCCGGATTGGAACAGTTTTTGCTTGTGCCATCTGCTCCCTATAATTATCAAAAAAATGGAATTTCCGTATCCACTTCAAGAAGCAGGATTGCCTGAAGGTTGCGATATTTTGGACTTGCTTCCGTCGTCAGACAATTTCGGCAGTTTCTGCAACGCAGTACTTGGAAAGCTGCAATTGCCGTTGGAGTTTTGTTCGAGAAGTTGGTAGTGCAGTTTCTACAATTTCGTCAGCTTCACTTCATCTTGTTTCCTTTTCCTGCTCAGGGCCATATGATTCCCATGATTGACACTGCTAGATTATTAGCACAACGCGGCATTTTGGTTACTATCATTACCACACCCATGAATGCAGCTCTGTTCAAAGCAGTTCTAGATCGTGCCGTTCAAGGTGGACTTCGTAGTTCGTATCCAAGTACGAGCTTCGGCTTCCATGTCAAGAAGCAGGATTACCTGAAGGTTGCGAGAATTTCGACATGCTTCCGTCAATTCACTTTCTTTCCAACCTTTTGAATGCGCTTGAGACGCTGCAATTGCCATTGGACGTGTTTGCCCAAGCTGCATAGTCTCAGACATGTGTTTGCTCTGGACGGTCTCTACCGCCTCCAAGTTCAATATTCCAAGGATACTTTCCATGGTTTCCGCGTAGAGGCACAGGCCCTGTATTAATTAAAATAATCTAGTATTGGGGCGGCAGATAAGAATAAGACAACGCTTTAATTTTCCCGATGAGAATGTTACCTCCGAACAGGGCCATGAGAATGTTTCCAAGGATCATGAGAATGTACACAGCTTGCATATTTCCAAGGTTCATGAGAATGTTTCCTCCAATTCAGAATGCTTTGTAGTGCTTAGTTTGCCCGATCAAATTGAAATAACTGAAGCTCAACTTCCCGATGTCTTGAAAATGAAAACAGTTGGTGAACCAGTTTTGGATGCTGATTTGGTTTCATACGGGGTTATTGTGAATTCTTTCGAAGGGTTAAGAGCCAGCATATGTTGAAGAATATAAGAAAGTCAGAAATGCGTCGGTCCTTCATTATGCAACAAAGAAGAAAAAGATAAGGTTGAGAGAGGTGACAAGGCCTCAGTTGATGGTTCTGAATGCTTAAAAAGGCTTGATTCGTGGGAACCAAGCTCCGTGGTCTACGTTTTTCTTGAAAGTCTTTACAATTATTCAGCTGCACAACTGATAGAGCTTGGTTTAGGCTTAGAAGCACCAAAGAAGCGTTATAAGGCCAGGGAATAGTAAATCAGAAGGGATAGAAGAATAGCCATCAGGAGAAAATTTGAGGAAAGGATTGAAGGGAGAGGTCTTTTGATCAGGGATTGGGCTCCTCAAGTACTAATATTGTCACAGCCTGAAATTGGAGGATTCTTAACGCACTGGCCGGAACTCAATGCTAGAAGCCATTTCATACGACATCCCAGTGGTTTCATGGCCATGTTTTGCAGGTCAATTCTGCAATGAGAAGCTAGTTGTGCAAGTTCTGGAGATTGGTGTGAGGATTGTAGCCGAATGTTCGATTCCGCCAAAATTAGCTGATGAAAATGGGGTGCTGGTGAAGAAGGAAGATGTTGAAAAGGCTATAAATGAACTCATGGAAGAAGAAGAGCCAGAGAGTTTGCGGAGGTGTTAAAGAGAGCAATAGAAGAAGGGGATTTTCTTAGATCAACATCACACTCTTAATCCAAGATATCATGCAACAATCACAATCACAATGCTGCGAACAACACTCAAGATTGAATTTCCCTTCATTTAAAAATATAATGTTTCTTCTTGTATCTCTTCTTATTTTTCAGTATTCAAATCTCCAGGATTTTACTTCATTTATTTGATCGTTTTCAAAATTAATTCATCCAGCAAAATACATTATTTTTAATTAAATTGAGATAAATATGAATATAATCTTGTGTACTTCCTATATTTTAGTAAAGAGATGGTTTTTGCAAGAATCTTCTTTCTTGAGAAATAATGGTCACAAGGTGAATATAAAACAGATAGATAGAGAAAGACTAACACTCTTATGACTATTGAATCTCTCATAAATCACTTTAAAAATCGATCGAGAAAATCCCAGAAAACCTTATAATCCTAGTAATTTACTAACTTTGTTTTCTTTTAGTTAAGAAATGAACTAACTTTAGCATCTTCTCTTGTTTGGCAGCTAAGTAAGCTAATAATTGCTACTACAACATATTGGAAATTTACAAGTCTTCTGTTCTTGTATTACCAATATGTGTTTTGGATTATAAAATTCAACATTAATATTGTATTGAGTTGTGTGTTTAAGATAGACCATATAAATTATTGCATATTATATTAAATAATTTAATTTGATATGTAAATGAATTTAACCTTCGCGAGGGAATTGTAATATCTCACACTACCATTAGTAAAATTTTAGATAAAAATCATGATAGACCACGTATTCAAAATGGACAATATTTATCAAAATTGTTACACTATTTATATATATATAATATCTAATTTTTGATAATTAAAAAAAATTGTTAACTGAAAGGTATCATTTGATGAAAGTGTTTTATATAATAAGATAATAATTGACATATTAGGAGAGAAAATTTCAAACGAAAAGTCTCACAACTTGCAGTGGATTGATTGATTGATGTAAACAATAACATGTCGTAAATAAAAATATCCATCTTATATAATTTTATTTAAAAATGTCTTTTTTATACATATTTGGATTAAAATGTCTTCATACTCAAAATTTATAAAATACTTTCAAATTGTTATAATAACTCAAAAGTACTAGTTTCGAATAATTATAATAATTCTAAAATATTAATTTTGTAATGCGTATTTAAAGTATTAGTTTTAAGTAAATACGGTAACTTAAAAGTATTATTTTAGCATTGTTATAGTATTTGAAAGTATTATTTTTGTATTGTATATTTAAAAAGTATTAATTTTAAGTAATTACAGTAATTCGAAAAGTGTTACTTTCACATTACTACAGTATTTAAAAGTATTATTTTTACGTTATTTACTTAAAAGTGTTAGTTTCAAGAATTATAGTAACTCGAGTGTGTTACAGTACTTAAAATTCAGTTTAATAATTTAAGATATCAAGGATATTTTGGCTCAAAAAGTTTAAAATTAGATCTTTTTGAATGAATTTTTTTAGGATGTTTTTGAATTTTTGTTATAAATGAGGGTCTTTTTGGTTATTTTGCAACAAACAAAGCAAAATGACACGGAAAAAAAAACAAAAATTTTATCCATGTGGAACAGTGTTAACCGCACAACCCTATAGCTATGTCAGTTTTCTCAGTCAAGCTATGTCTTGTAAACCATTATGCTTATTTAGATTCTAGATCACCAGCAGAGTGCCTTTGCAAAGGCTCTGGAATAACAAGGGAGAAAAGATCAGAAAGAAATTCTATCATGTCTTCCCAAACCAGCCAGCTTCACTTCATCTTGTTTCCTTTTCTTGCTCAGGGTCATATGATTCCTCTGATAGATATTGGTAGATTATTGGCAAGGCAAGGAGCTTTTGTTACTGTTGTCACCACACCTCTTAATGCAGCCAAGTTTAAAATGACTGTTGATCGCGCCAGACAATCTGGGCTACATATCCAAGTGATTGAATTTCATTTTCCATGCCAAGAAGTAGGATTGCCTGAAGGTTTCGAGAATTTTGACATGATTACACCGGCGTCAGCTTCCCAGTTCTTCAAAGCACTTGAAATGCTGCAATTTCCTTTGGAAAATTTGTTGAAGGAGATAAAGCCTCCGCCAAGCTGCATGATCACTGACATATGTTTGCCATGGACTGTCTCTACTGCCTCCAAGTGCAATATTCCAAGGATTACTTTCCATGGATTTTGCTGCTTTTCTCTCTTGTGCGTATATAGCTTGCATATTTCCAAGGTTCATGAGAATGTTTCGTCTCATTCAGAATACTTTGCGGTGCCTGATTTGCCTGATCAAATTGAAATAACCAGAGCTCAACTACCCGAATTCTTGAAATTAAAAGGCTTTGGTGACCCGATTCTTACAGCTGATCTGACCTCATATGGGGTTATTGTGAATTCCTTCGAAGAGTTAGAGCCGGCATACGCTGAAGAGTACAGGAAAGCCAGAAAAGGAAAAGTTTGGTGCGTCGGTCCTGTTTCATTATGCAACAAAGATGACAAAGATAAGGTTGAGAGAGGTGACAAGGCCTCAATTGATGATTCTGAATGCTTAAAATGGCTGGATGCTTGGCAACCCGGCTCCGTAGTCTATGTTTGTCTTGGAAGTCTTCGCAATTGTTCAGCTCACCAAATGATTGAACTTGGTTTAGGCTTAGAAGCATCAAAGAAACCATTTATTTGGGTTATAAGGAAAGGAAATGAATCAGAAGGATTAGAAGAATGGCTTTTGGAAGAAAAGTTCCAAGAAAGGATTAAAGGGAGAGGTTTTTTGATCAGAGGTTGGGCTCCTCAAGTATTGATATTATCACACCCTGCAATTGGGGGTTTTTTAACACATTGCGGCTGGAATTCAATACTAGAAGCAGTCTCTTCCGGGGTGCCAATGGTGACTTGGCCATTTTTCGCTGACCAATTTTGCAATGAGAAGTTGGTTGTGCAAGTGTTAAAGATTGGTGTAAGGATAGGGGTGGAACATGGACCAAGTCTAGCGGATGAAGAGAAGCATGGGGTGCTGGTGAAAAAGGTTGATGTTGAAAAGGCTATAAACAAACTGATGAATGAAGGAGAAGAAAGAGAGGAGAGGAGAAGAAGAGCCAGAGAGTTTGGGGAGATTGCAAAGAGAGCAATAGAAGAAGGGGGTTCTTCTTATCTCAACATCACAATGTTCGTCCAAGATATCATGCAACAAGCACATCGTGGTGAGTCTGGTGACCAATCTCACTATTGAGAATGAGATGTTCCTTTAATTCATTTTTAGTTTTCTTTAATAATTCTCTTACTATCCCGTTCTAAATGTTTTTGATATTTCCTTGTATTATTATCGTGTATCGAAAATTAGTCCATTAAATTTTTCTGTTTCGGTGCTTAAACTGGTGTTTTGAAACCAAATGAACAGTCAAGATTTTCTAGAGATATACATCTAGAAAACAAGCAAATAGAGTCGCTTCCTGTGCAGAATGCGAGAATACAAAGAATGCAAAGTCCATGAGTCTATATGGCATCACTGATAATATTTATCATACATGAGAAAATTTTCTTGGCTTTGCTTTATATTTAATCTAGCTTTGACAAAGAATTAGATTCGTTTTTAAATTGAGATAAAATGTAAATATAATTATACAAGAAGTGATCTCAGCCTATAAAGAGCAAGAAAGAAGATCAGTTCTTGATTCAGAAACTTGTTTACTTTCTGTGCTTACCACTACTACTCCCACTGCTGCTACCTTTTGAACCCTCAGAAAGAAAAGTATCTAATTTAGCTAGAATCCGAGTTTCATACTTATGCCCTTTTAATGCGGTTCTTACCTTCCGAACCACCTGTTGCTTCATCACCCTTCGTTCAGCTATTGAAAGATTCTTGCATTTGTCCATTCCCTTGAGAAATTCAACCAGAATTTCACCAGAAGCACCACTGGCTTTTTCTATTTTCACAAACTTCTCTACCACCTGCAATGATAGCAGGCACTCTAAGCAGTCTTTGCTCCCCAATTCAACAATATCCATAATGCAGTGCATATTCACTTCCCGTGTCTTCATTGTTCTGTTATCAAGTGATTGAGTTATCCTTTCTATGAGACCCATCCGAGAAATCTTATTCAAAACAAGGGACCCGCCGTTGCTGAAAAGCATCTGGTGCAATGCTGCGTACGCTGAATCCTGCAACTCTGCAACATTGCATTGCATCATCTTAACAAGATCAGGGATAATATCATATTCTAGAAATTTCTTTATGCAGGGTTCTCCACCCACACAAACTAATTTTGTCAGTAAAAAGGCAGATTCAGATCTCACTGAATTTTGTTCTGGGTGCACATATTGCAAAAGTTCTGATAGTTTTTCGATGATGGGGCTTTGTACAATCATTTCTCTGATCCTAGGATCACCTGCTTTTTCAAGAAATGGTATAAGATCCTGCATTGCCCCCAATAGCTGCTTGTTATCACTATCTAATAACCTATGAATGACATCTTCAAAGGTTTTTGGCTTTGGTGAAGGGGGAACAACACTGTCTGACATAACAAATCTTTCCAAACGAAGCCTCATTTGCCATGGCAAAAGGTCCAAATTAGATGATCGAAGAGAACCATTAGTAGCAGGGCCCGCCACCTCATAGAATGCCTTCAATGTGACAATTGCATGATGTTGAACTACTTCAGAGCCATTCTCAAGCAGTTTAATAAGGTTCTTCTCAATCTCGAAAGCAAACATTTTCTCAACTGCTTTTGACTTTCCTGCTTTGATCAATGAGATTAATATTGTAAACATGCTCTCGTGCCATTCCTCATCATCATGAGAGAGCAAATTGGCCAGCTTATCAAAGGGAATGCTCTGAAGCACCTTGTCAACTGTCTCTGGAGTTCCAAATTCTGCAAGCTTTGTTAGGACAGTTAGGATGTTAGTTTGGACCATTGGGTCCTCACATTTTTCTAATAAACCTGCTAGCTTGTCAACTGCTCCAGTAGCTTCAAGGGATGGAAAATAACTGCTATAATCACACTTGCTGAAAATAGTTGTGATAGCTTCTGCAGAAACTGCTATTAGACTCTGTGAATCTGTTGAGATAAGATCTGCAACCCTAGGTCCTAATATGCCACTAAAGCTAGCTCTGCTAGCTTCAAGTTCAGAAATGGATTTGCTAGCCATTAAAGCCTGGACAATAGCTTCTAAAGTGATAATTGCCTGCTTTTCTTGAAAAACACTGAAGGAAACCTCTATCTTTTTCTCAGCAATTCTCTTGATGCTCTCTGTTCCAAAAATAAGAAGCCAAGGGCAAATATATGCAATTTCTTCCGCTTTTGTCTCATTTATTAGTATCTCAATTGAATCATTTGTCTTGCTATCAAGGTACAGAGAAACCATGTCATGTACGTGGTATAAGGGATCCGTATCATCTTTCATAAGCAAGGATCCTTCAACAAGCTTGCATACTGTGAGAGAGAAAAGACTTTTCTGACCTAGAATTGACCATGTTGCTTCCAGACAAGCTTCTGGTAAAGGTTCTGCCCATGTTAGAGCAGCTAGAGCTATGAAAAGCCTTCTCGAGCCTCCAGGCATTGCTTCAAGACTGAACTCAAATGAACCAAAAATTGTTAGGGTGTTCTCAGCTTCTTTCTCATTCACATATAAGACAGGACCCGGTGCACAAGTGGCATAGGTGGATAAATCTGTGATAGCCTTTTCCCATTTCTCAGCTCTGAACTCTTTCCTAAGAGCCTTACCCATAACAGCAACCGTTAGAGGGTGGTGACCGCAACGTTCAAGCAAGTTTTCAGCAGCATCCTATAATGCCAAATTATCTCAACATATCAGAAGGTAATTAGCAAAAGAAGGAAGGTAGCAAAATTGAAGTGAACAACGCAGGCAATTGGAGTATGATGTGATGGTAAGATATGAGTAATGATTGAAGGGATTTTCAGCTTCAAGCCTTCAACTAATATTGAACTGTGTTCACCACAAAAGTGATGTATGAAAGTTTGCAAATCAAGTTTTGAAGACTTTCGATAAATCAGAGTTCATCTACGTAATGTAGAGGATAAGCTAATGCTATTCCATGGCTATATGTCAATTGTTACAAAATCATCATGATCATTTAAGTTGAAATATTTCTAATATACTGGCACAGATATCAAGAAATAAGGTGAAGTGGAAATTTTCTAGATGTTTGCTGTAAGACTCAATGAGCCAAAGCTAGCACCTCCTGACTTTCATAATACTGCAATTTTCTTACATGTTCACGATGGTTCTTAAAACAGATTGTTGTAATAATGGGTTGAGGCACAGAAGTTTGTTCTTAACTATTTGACAGCTACACACCCCTACGTTTCCTACACTTGGTCTACTGAAACCAGTAGGTGATCCCAGGCAAAAAGCATGAAAGTCACCTTATAATATAAAGGATTGTGCGACTGATCCGTAGGGTGTAATATATTGTTAATGAGGGGTGCTTGCTAAGGCATAGACTTCCATCATAGAACTGAAAGAAAAGTTCTACCTAACCAATTATGTTGAGGCCAACTAATAATGCAGGTCTGTTGTTGCATCAGAAAAATGAAAACTACTAACATAGTTGCTTAATTACAATGTAATAGTTTGTAAAAATAAATTTAGATTGAGTTGGTCCATACCGGTAATTCTTCTTCACAGAGGAGGCTATGATGGAGAAGAATTGATTTGCTTATTTCCATTACATCATCTTTGCTCAACTCTACCTTCTCAGCTTCTGTTATCTCATAGACAGCTTCATTTCTTGTTGTTACTAAGTACTTGCAATCATTATCATACAACTTTGCGAACCGCTCAACTATATCCTGCTCCCACACATCATCAAGAAGTATCAATATGCTCTTTCCATACAAGGCCTCTTGAAGCAAACAACAAAGATATTCCAGGTCTCCACTGTTCTCATCCTTGATCTTTTTCCAGAATCCTATCTGCACCAAGAATTTACTAATTTTTCTAGCTAAGCGCTTCTGGTAATCAGACTTACTTCCACTGCAAGCAGCTTGACTGCACCATTGCCCAAATCCAAGTTCAACTGCTCCACCCACAAATCTTGCTGGAGGATCAGAAGCTACTTGACGAGCCAAGCAAGACTTCCCAATACCAGATAATCCAACTATTAAAATGACTCGATGAGAATCCTCCTGTTCTAGCAAATTCCTCAAAAACTTCGATTTACTAGAAATTGGGTAGCCTTTTTCGGCCTTTACTTTCAACTGAGTTGGAACTTCTTGTGCTGTTTTTTCTATTACTTTCTCAACATTTTGGGCCAAAATTTGAGATTCAAGCCACCAATTCAAGTCATCCTTAATTGAGTCTGCTAGTTTCCCAAGTGGGTCTCCAGCCATAGAAGTCCAAACCACCTGAACCAAGTTCTTGGTTTTGCTCCTTGACACCATTCTTCTTGCCTTCCTGATCTTTGGATGCAGCCGTTCTATAAGGACATTTAAACTTTGAAGTTGGAGATCTAATTGAGGGTTATGGAGCTTGTAGACATGTTTTTGCTTAATTCGGCGCATCAAATTCTCAAGATCACATACAAAATCCTCCAGGCTTCGGATTCTCTTTGGAGCTTCATCAAGATTCCTATAAGCATGTTGTAATGCACCAACAGCCCCTACCATGCTAGAAACTATTTGTGTTGCCGCAGAAACAACTTGCAAGGCATCCATTACACTTGAAATGTCACACTAGCTGTACCTCCAAACTTCAACCAGTGAATGATTGTGGCCAAACCAGTGGCTCCAAGAATTTAGATATAAACCCCAGTCGATCCACAATGAAATGAACACAGTAGAATTCTCTTTAACGTATATTCTGACACTAGAAAAATTCCATTTTCAATTTCAACAATACAAGGAACCCATACACTTAACTGCAACATAAAGTCGAACCAGCCACAGTAATAGTCCAATTTCTCCAAATTTGAACACAAGTATGGAAATCAAGACTGAAAAAGTTCTCCACACTACTCAAAATACCATTTCCTGGACACTTCAGGAACTCCATAGTCTGTCGCTCCTGGAGTCTTAAGACAAATCAATCCTACCAGTCACAATCCAAAATCAATCAGAAAACTTTTGAAACATTATAATTGATTGGAACCTCCAATAAGCATCATGCTGCCCAAGTCTAAATTCAGAATACCAAAAGAGAGCATGAAAAGAATGCCCACTCATATATTGCAAGTCCGGTGAAAAACTCAATTTATATCAAATGAAACCAGAATCTATTTCCAGCAAATATACAAAGTTCATCAAAGTCCTTGAAATAGTCAATACCGCATTTCCTATACTATGAATTATACAATCTCTGATCTCCACAGACCTTTGACAATATGAAACACAGTTAATAGGCTTATACATTAGCAACAAAGAAAAACAGATCAATACCCAGTTTCTATAACAAGAATCTAAGACCAAACATGTTTAACAATGTGAGAAACAGTTTGAGAGAAGTACAAAACTAGATCAACATGTTTTGCAAAGACAAAAATTGGTCATACCTTGGTGGCTTGAACACTGAAGAGGGAGTCGTCGAAACACTTGTACAAACAGAAGAATTCTATTACCAGAGCGTCTTTTCTGTGCTTGGTAAAAGATTGAAATAATTATCTGAGTACTACGATAACCGAGACGATGTCCATTCAGCAAAAGTTAGTTAGTCAACCACCTGCGGCTGGTGCATGGTTGTGTGACAGCTTACGTACACATCTAATATGACAGACCAATGAAATTTTAGTTTGGAAAGTGTAAGAAATCGGCGTTGACCACCCGTAATATTTACATCCAATCAAATTTCCTGGGTGATTTAATGGTTTTAACGGTGGCTTAGCAATCATTGTTATGACATCGGGGCAAAGGTTTCAACCTTCGAGTTCATCAGCCAGATTTCCATTATATTTCGAAGCGTCTTTATCAATAATTTATTTTAAAATAATTTATTCTATCATTTTAAAGTTTAATAAAAAAATATCATATCATTCAGTGTTAAACTTAACACATACTTAAATCTAATGTGGTTGATTAATGATTAATATAATCGGATTAGGAAGGTCTATGATGATAATAATGATTTATATGGTTGCATAATTTAATCTTATTCAATTGTAAAGGTCATTATTTTCAAAATCTCTTATATTATTATGAATTCATGATATTATTTGTAATTATATAAAATTTGGAGGATCTGTTGTTTGGATTTCCAATTTGACCGAACCATTTTTTAATTGATTTTTTAAAGGAGATTTTAAAGTCTCAATATTTTGTATCACATTTTTATGTTATTTTTAAAATTAAAGTGGTGTAATTTTTAATATATAATTAAAATAATTTAATATTAAATTAAATAAAAATAAAATTTATAAAAATGTGAGAGTCGTTGTAATTTTAAAGTTAATTAAAAGTACACTAATTTTGAATATATATTTTTAAATATAAATAAAAAAAGAGAATGAATAAAAAAATGTATTTTTTGTACTATAATCGACTTTGCAGTAATATCAAATCCTAGAACGTGTGTAATTTTCCATTCAATATATTTTATCATGTATAATAAAGACTCAAATTATTATAAGTCTTTAGAATTAAATATAATACTTGTTGGTGCCCAACAATAAAAAGTCTATCTTATTCGTTAAACAAGAAGTAAAATTTATTATTAATATAGACTTTGTTAGTATAACAAGATTATATATTTTTTTAAGTATAGCATTTACTAGTATTAGCATTTAAGTCTCACATTTAGTATCGAAGTATGAAATGAACCATGTAGAATATAAGGCTTGAACACATACCTTCGTTAAGGAGGATGTGTAAAACAAAATAGTTTTACTCTCGTAAATAATTAAGAGAATTAAATATATTTAAGAATAAGAGCACGAACTAATTTTTTCAGTCAAATATCTTAAGAGATATTTTGAGTGAAAATACTAATATTTCTTGCTTTGATGATTACCAAAGTTTAAAAATGATCTAAAGAGCCACTTCAAATGGTCAAAAGAAAATACTTGTTGAATTGAATGTAAGAAGTCCGAGAAAACAATAATAGGTCTTTACTTTTCAATACTTAGTATTTTTTAGACGGGAAAAAAAAAAACACACTTTATATCAAATCTTTTTGACGGTTAGGAAATTAGGCAATGGCTATTGTGTATATCTATTTATATACCATTTGAATGAATTGTAAGCAAGAGCTGGAGTAGCTCAGCTGGTTAGAGCGTGTGGCTGTTAACCACAAGGTCGAAGGTTCAACCCCTTCCTCTAGCGTAACAACTTTCTTCTTGAACCCAAGTCTGAAAGTGTTATGGGGCTTTTTTGAACCCAAAAGTATTTTTCATAAAGAGCTACATAGCCTGATTTTATTCACTTTCTCTTCCATAATCCACCACCTTCATGCAAAACAACACAACTTCGCATTTACTAATTAATTTACAACATCAAAAGCAGAAGAAAGAATTGAGCATTGGGACCAAAACTGAGACTGAAAATAGCGCACAACTTCCATTTTGTTCTTTATTTACTCAGCACATCCACGAACTAGCAAGACTTGGATGAATCAACATCCCTTTTATTGCCACGTTTTGCACTTGTTCTCCCCTAATAAAACGACACCCATCAACCCAACTCCATTCCCCTCCACTCCCATCTTCGGCTTCTCTCCACACTATCATTCCTGAACCAATCTCTCTGTACAAGCACATTGCCCCATTTACACCCACACACTTTGTGCTCCCCCAACTCTCCTTCCCTCCCAATAGCCTCTTCCCCATTTCATTTGGCACCTTCTCACTTACGTACCATGTCTCATCATCCTCAAGCTCCATCACAAAAGCAGCATCCGACCCACACTTGCCGCAGACAATTGTCAACCTCCCGCTACGCCGCGGAACCAACGTCGCGAATTCCATGCTGTTCGCCATCGGTATATTCAGCTCTTGCCACGTGTTCGACTCGATATCGAAGCCCATTACACTATAGGCCCGGGCCGAAGTGATCCAGTACAGCATTCCCTTAATGTACACACACTCGTTAGGAGTCCAAACAGTTAGCCTTACTGCGAATTCTACCGGCACCGGGCCCACTATTTGCCACTTGTCCTGTCTTGAATCGTACAGTTCCACCGTGGTCTCGTACGTGGCACCGCCGTGTGGCTCTTCCGACATCCCGCCCGCCACGTAAATTATGAAATGCGGATATGGGCCGTTTTGGGCCTGGCCTTCCACCACAACACCCACAGCCGGGTTTGTCCGGGAGATATTCAACAACGGGAGCTGCCTGAACTGCCTGGTAAACGGATTACACAAAACCAACTGTAGAATTGTAGAATTCGTAGGTCTCGAAAGAAGAAAGCTACCAATTGAACAAACGGGTCGGACCGGATCCGGCAAGAAGTCGAGAGACAGCAAGTGCCACTTGTCGGCAACCGGGTTGTGAAGGTAGCAACGTCGGCCTCTATTGCGTGTAGGCAAGGCTAAGAACCACGCAAGGTGGTGTTGGGACACAGACTGGAGGTTGTAAAGCTTGGCACACGTGTGCCATAGGTGGCAAACTGATCTGGCACGCGCGAAGGCGTCCGGAGGAAGGTAAGAAAAGATAGTCGCGAGCAGATCGTAGGGAAGACTGCTCCACATTTTTCACAATATAGATGATAAAGGATTTTCAAAATCCGTGTCCGAATGTATATTGCATGTATGACTTCAAATGGGTGGACACAATAGAAAGCCAAAACATTATTGGCAAAAATTATTGGAAGCGTATGGCATTGGTATGTGTGCCACCGCTCACATGTGAGTCTATCAATTTTTATTCGTTTCCTTTGTACTTTTATTGATTCTTAGAGGAGTCCAAAAGGCAAATAGTTGAAAACTTGTGATTAGTTAATTAATGTTAATTATGTATATTTAGATTTTTGTATGAATTAACAAGAGAAAGAAGGAAGGGTTGTTTGGGGACGAAAGAAGTTTGATGATAGAGATAAAAGATGAAAGTAGTACGCTACAATGACATATCGGACTGATGGGAAATTTAAGTCACGAAAGTAATGATGTTGATGGCATTCTTATCACGAATTTGTACAAATTCTTGCGTGTAGTTAATCGTTACCCACCTGGAAAAAAGCTAAACACTTGATGTTGTAGTCATGATTGTTTAGAAAGTGATTTTTTTTTTTAAATATTTAAAAAAAAGAAGTTAGAACATAACTTATTATAATATTAGCTACTAGTCTCTATCCTTTTTCTTATCCGTTATTCGTCCTTTCATATGTTTTGTTACCATACTACTAGTATACTAAATACTATTATACTACTATACTAATACTAGGGATTATAATATTAAAAATGAAAACTTTATTTTATAACATGTTATTATATTAAAGTATGGGACTAAAATGTTATTACTCATAAAAGATATTTTAAACATTTTTATTTAATTTAAAGATCATGACGGTGATTAGCTTTGTTTAAAGTTGTGAAATTCTCGAGGGAGATTTGTGGGTGGAAATAAACATCTCTCTCTCACTGTGCTTACTGCTTAGTACCCTCATTTTCTTGATATTTTAAAGTTGGAGAGATTCGGCGACACGTCATGCAATTTATTAAAATCTGTCGTTTTCTTCTCTTTCTCTCTCCACTCTCTCGATTGGACTGGAGACAATATAAACGCAAAAAGGTCAAATTATTATTTCAGAATATTAAAATAATAAAATTACTGTTGATAGTGAAATATTATTTAGTATGCACTTATTTTTATAATTTTTTTGGTTATTTCGAAACTTATGGATCCACCGAACTTATTGTTACAGATTATGGGTAATGTTATTTAGAAATTTGTTTATAGAGAAATGTTCTTGACAAAGTTTATAAAACCTCAATAAATATCATTGCAATTTTGTGAAATAAAATTCAGTAATTTTACTTATGTACTAATTCATACATGTATGAATATCATTAAATCTAGAATTGATAATATTTTTTTCATAATTTTCATACTCTAGTACATTTTTATGGAACGAACTCAAATCATACACAGTCCAATCAAGGCTAAATATAAAAAAAAAAAAAAAAAGATGTGTTGATGCTATAAGCACAGGGATTCAAATAGTATTGTGTGTTTCCTCCCTCGCTCACTCTCAGCCAGTTATATTGCCTTTCTACTAGAGCAAGGAAAATTAGAGAAGACTTGGAAAGTCGAATCTTTTCCTTTTATTTTGGGAAGCAGAAACGGGGAAAAAAGAAGTGCAAGGCAACTCTACAATCATGTCCACAACCAACTCCAACTCTACTGACTCATCTCTTTGTGCTCAAAGGTAGTAACTTTTTCTCATCTTCGTGCTTCATATTTTTCCCATTTATGATTTGTTTAATTTCTTTTACCCTTTGCTTCCATATGAATATATGTTCATTTTGTGATGCTCTCTTTTAGACAATCAAGTTTTGAGTTTTCTTCTAATATCTGTAAACATTTGCTGGGATTGTGATATAAACAGAGTCTGAAATAAGTTACTGGGGCAAACTCTTGTACGAGCCTGTTAAATTATAGTTTGGTTGAGATGTCTGGTTGGATGGTTCTGGGAGGGAGGAGATTGCATCCAGCCTTTTCAGCAAATGGGGCCAGTTTTATATTAATTGGTGTATCGAGATTTCATCATGATTTCTTGTTTCAACTATTTTTTATTATTTTTGTTTTGGCCAAATTAGTAATTCACAGATAGATTTAGTTTGATGGGGCTCTTTTCTAGTGTTCTGAATTAATATGGCCGAATTGGTTAAAATAGTTTAGGATTTCCAGCTTCGTTCTTAGTTTTGAGTGATTTTCTGTTTTCTGGTTGAGATTCGACCTCTAAGTCTAGTCTGGAATTCTCTTCTAATATACATTTGGAAGTTAATAAACTTAAACCATGTTATGTTGAATGTCTAAATTCCGTGGTATTTGTTTGTAGTACTGTTTGTAGTGTGTCTACTTCTTGTTTACGTCTCTCTGTTAGGCTTGTAATAGATTGGCGTGGGCTGTATTGCCATTTGTTGAAGGTAATGTTTGAGGTAACGTGGTAAACAAAGCAGGAAAAAAAAAAAGAATTTTTAGCCTGTGCTGGACCATATCTCATAGGCAGACTGGGTAACCCTATCAAGAGATTCTGGCCACATGGTGAATGGCTTTATATGCCCGATCAGTTTAAATCTGTTAGTGGACCTCAAATTTGTTCTAGAACAGTGAATTTCGTTTCATTTTGATGATAACGTAAATAATACCTTCCTATAAAGAAATATTAAGCCGTTGTATGATTGCATCGGCACCTTGATGTTAATGTTGTTGGTACAAGGTTGCATGGGATTCATATCTTGTGATATCAATCATACCTTTGTTTAGTGGCTTATAAACTTAAACCTTGAACCCACTGGAAGTCATTGATTGACAATGGAGTCTTTCCTCAAAAAATTTGACTTACTATTATGTGTATGTTGATCAATGTTAGTATCTAAGATATGTATGAGCACTTTTTTGTACCCAGATTAGTAGGAAAAGTGGCTTTGGTCACTGGTGGAGCAACCGGGATTGGGGAAAGTATTGCTCGTCTATTCCACAAACATGGAGCAAAAATTTGCATAGTAGATGTGCAGGACAACCTTGGTCAGCAAGTCTGCGAATCTCTCGGTGGTGACCCAAACACTCGTTTCTTCCATTGCGATGTTACTAAGGAGGATGACGTTCGTTCTGCTGTCGACTTCACAGTCCACAAATTTGGCACACTGGATATCATGGTCAACAATGCCGGCATTTCAGGCTCACCTTGTCCTGACATCCGTAATGCGGACTTATCAGAGTTTGAGAAAGTATTTGACATAAACGTTAAGGGAGTTTTCCTCGGAATGAAGCACTCTGCTCAGATCATGATCCCACAAAATAAGGGCACTATCATTTCTGTCTGCAGTGTTTCGGGTGTCACTGGGGGCTTGGGTCCACATGCATATACAGGGTCCAAGCATGCTGTTTTGGGACTGAACAAGAATGTTGCTGCTGAACTGGGAAAATACGGGATACGTGTGAACTGTGTTTCACCTTATGGCGTTGCAACAGGCTTGGCTTTAGTTCACTTGCATGAAGAGGAGAGGACAGAGGATGCCATGGTAGGTTTCCGTAGTTTTGTAGCGAGAAATGCCAACTTGCAGGGAGTAGAGTTGACAACTAATGATGTGGCTAATTCCGTGCTCTTCCTAGCAAGCGATGAAGCAAGGTATATTAGCGGAGCCAATCTCTTGGTTGACGGGGGCTTCACATCAGTGAATCATTCATTGCGTGTCTTTAGATGATAAACAATAAATATTGTTCGTTCCCATGTCGTTTGTGTAAAAGCCTTCTGTTTGCTGTCTTCCTTTGGTATTTTCTGCGGTACTTTATTGTAATAAAAAGAATTCATTGTGAGCTTAGTCACCTCATCAACGAATTCAACAACAATAATCTCATTGTACAATAAAAAATTCAATTGTAAGTTCAACATTAGTATCATGTGTTACTCTGACATATGCCTAAACTCGATTTCAGATTTGCAGCTACGGTAGAATTTCTGTCGTGTTCTACACCCTTCACGTAAAACCAATGTTGGGTAATTGCCCTTTTCCTCTGGCTATTATTTATATCCAACATTCAGTTTTGATTACTATTAAAGAATTTGTTAAAGAATCAGCCTCATAAAGTTAGAGCAAAAATATTCTCGTGATAAACTTAACAAAAACTTATTAGTGCACAATATTTTTGATTACTTTTTAAGTATATTGTAACATAATAAATTTGAAAGTTAATTTTGAATATAAAACGTTTTGTAATTAAGTCGAAAATAATTTTTAAATTTATTCTCTTTGAATTTAAAAGTTATTGTAATACAACATAAAAATATGTTGTCTTTGTAAAAGTTAAGGTAATATAGCATATTTTTGTTAACATTGACCATGTTTTTGTTTAAATTTGGTGATGAGGAATATTTTCGTTTAAAATTTATGAAATTAATCATTTTTAACACATTTTTAAATAATAGTCAAAATTGAATTTTAGAATAAAATATGTTCTATTTCAAAAATAATTTCCGCAATTTTTGGACATCCCTATTTTATTCTTTTAAACTATGAGATTTTTACTTTTCATTTAGTCACTTAATTTAAAATTTTAAATAAAAACCACTAATTTAAAAAAAATAATAATGCAGTGCGATGTGGAAATTTCTCTCTTTCCATTGCATTTGTATTGTTGTTTTCATTGAAGAATTTTTTATGGCTTCTTCAAGGAAAAGGGCAGCCGTCATCTCTTCCATTGCTTCTTCTTTATATTTCTTCCTCATTGCCTTCCAAGTCCCTCTTTTCAGGTAATTAATTCTTTATCCCTTTTCCCCCATAATTAATTTCCCATTTTAGATTATAATAACGGGGATTATCCTTAATATAAATTCCCCCCAAAAAAATTATAATAATGTTTTTTAATTTTTTTGAACTAAAATTCAAACGTCATTTTCTAAAATCTAGACACCTCCATTGGAGTACTTCAAATCAGATATACATAATGTTTTCCTTGATATTACAGCATACAATGTAGAAGTGGAATGTGTACGACACCAATGGAGGTAACATGTTCTCAATTGATTGCAGACGAAATCTTCCCTGAATTTGTAGTCAAGGTTCTTCTTTATCCTGGAGCCTTTACAAATGCTATAATGAAGAGCAAAGGCATTCCAAGCTACAGCAAGTTACTGCGGTTTTATAACTTCACCAATCAGAAGAACTCCCCTGAAACTGATCTCCTGCGCCTAGAGATTGTTGCGGGAAGTTATTTATGTGTTTCAGGAGCAGCAATTAGGGCAGGGAGAATGAGCCTGATAGGGACACTTCTGCTACTCTGGGGCCTTGCAAAAGAAGTAATAATCTACCCAACTATATCATTTGCGATGATGTGTGCTTTCTTGTCTATAAGAAAGGATTTAAGGAAAATATTTCGTTGTTATAAAGCTATCAGACGCCAACAAAAATCTCAGAGATTAAAAGCTAAATATGCATAAACTCAGGCTGCTGCAATCCGCGAAGTGTGAGTTTCTTAGTGGAACAGTTTAGAAGTATTATACCATTATTGCTAATGCTGCACTTTAAGCTGTGATTATTATAATTAGTCCGTCCTTTTGGGCTTTCTTTCTGTATACTTTTTTCTCTGGGATCCTGTTGCATTCTGAAAATTGTTTGTAGATGTACGGTACCAGAGCATAGCACAGAAAAAAAGAAAAAAAAAGATGAAGAAAAATAAAAGGCTGTTTTGCAACAGTCAAATCAAATACGGGAGCTCCAATCTACTCATTCAGGGGCCCAAGCAATTTTCTGTAGATTTAGCAACATCCCATGTTGCTTGTGTGGCCCTTCATGTCATTTGGGTTATGTGATCATGTTTGTCTCTCAATTTCTCATGATTCAAACCTGAGAGCATGGGGCCTAAAGTGAAGAATGCTACTCGCAATGGATAAGAATGTGTGAAACATGAGCTGCTATTTACTATGATTATGTGGTTTAGAATCAAGTGGTAGGCAAGCCAATGTAATGTGCACATTGTATTCACATATAGTCTAATAGACTGGGGGACAAGCTAACGAAAACGTTCAGCATCAGTAGCCTCAAGATGGAAAATAGTAATTAGCATTCATTATAATGAAGTACTTTAGCTTGTGACTGTAAACACCATAAAATAAAGAAAATATACTATTATAAGGGCTTGAAATTCTTTAGCCTGCCTGCAATATATATTTATTAATGGACAAAATATTGTATTAGTGGTTGAAGTGAGACTAATATTGGCAACTCACACAAAGTCGAGGCATGTGCCTCTCAGACTTCAAGTTGCAGATTCCGCTAAAAGGTAACAGAAAAGGACATAAACATGTGTTCTTAAGTTATTTTCTTGTGTGTTTTAACTAAAGCCAGTTTAGAACATGAAACTAGAAAGTGAATCTGCACATGATTTTTTATGAAGGGCAAGATTCTTCCCCACTTGCTGTGATTGCTGGTTCATTGGCCCAAAAAATTAAAAAAACGAAATCCATATTGGTTGAAAATTTTGTGTCTTCACTGTTCCTTTCATAAACCTCTCACCTGCTATTGGTGATTTTGGTATTCAAGTTGGCTCCTTCTCGTTGGTTGTTGCTCGAATTCTAGAAAGAGCAGATAGAGACAGATTTCTGGGTTTTAGAGTTTGATTTTGTTTTTGGGTCCGGAACGGAGAAATCATTAGTTCAGCAGGTTGTCTCTTTTGGGAGAAATTTGGACAACCCAATTGAGATTTTACATTTGTGCTGGTGGGTTTTTGTGAACAGGGTTTTTGATTTGAAACCCAGATCCAGGTGGGGGGTTTTGAAGGGTGAAGAGAGAAATTTTTAGTATTTGCTAGTTTTGGAGGTGGAATTCCGTTTGTTAAGGAACAAACTAAAAGAGAAGGTTGCACTTTGGATTTATAATCAAAATTCATTAGGTCTTAGAGGTCGGTTTTGAGCTGATATGGAATTTGAAGGCAGAGTCTGGTTCATGGGCAGTGAAATTTAGATATTCATGCAGGTTTGTTAGCTTAAGTTGGTTGGTTTTTGGTGCAGAAGATGTCTAATAGAAGCTTGACAGCATCTGTCAATACACTAAATTACCCATCATGTAAATTCGGTTTTGCGAGTAGTTATAAAAGTCTGTATAAGACAAGACTGAATTGGAATCCAATTCTGGCTTTGCCCCCATCTTCAGTTGTCTTACAGACAGATGAAAGTGGAAAATTTCAAGAATTTAAGAAGAGTCCTGGTTCAAATGCAGCTTCATTTGTCAGTGATTCATTGTTTGATCAAGCAAATACAGTTGGTATAATTGGAGGTTCTTCAGTTGATTCTACTAATTTTTTGAGAAAATTAGTTCAACTGAGTGGAGAAGAAAATTGCCCTCCTTTCTTGCTTTGTTCTGATCCTGTGGCAAATAAGGAGTTATTGTTGCATAAGAGGAATTCCTTTACTTCGGTCAATGGTAAAAGTGAATGTGTTCCGTTGGATCACACTCTAATTGTTGAGAATCTTCGGAGAAAAAGGCTATTTCTTGAGAAATCAGGAGCTCGCTGCATAGTTATGCCTTGCCATATCTCTCATATTTGGTATGAAGAGATTTCTAAAGGATGTTCAGTTCCTTTCCTGCATGTTAGTGAGTGTGTTGCCAAGGAGCTCAAGGAAGCTAAGTTGAAGCCTCTTGAAGCTGGGAGTCCTTTGCGAATTGGGGTGCTCGCATCGAATGCAATTCTAACTGCAGGGTTTTACCCGGAGAAACTACATGATGAGGTAGTTTTCTTTTGTGACTCGTTTTGTACTTGGTTCACATTGTCCTGGTTAAGATGTGATCTAGATTATGTTGTTAGCAGATACTTCTTTTTCATACTAAGAGACTATGTTGGTTTAGCTAGTGGTAATAACTCGAAGAAGCACTGAATTCAACTATAGAACCAAGAGAAAGAAAAAAAGAAAATAGCTACAGAAGACTTGGTACAATATCATACTGCTGTTACTTAGAGATCGTGAGCTACCTGTGTTGAAAAGGAAGGATAACTGAGAGTATAATGTGAAGCTAGCATTTATAAGATCATTTAATCAAATCTTTGTAGTATGAAAGAGGAGATTATAAATGTTCAGCATCTTGTTAACATGTGGTAACCTACTGTTGTCATCAGTATTTATGACATTTTTGCAAGACTTGTGTTAAATAACTGTGTTAAATGAATTGTGTAAAGAAATAGTTACTGGAAATAACTGAAATAAGTAATGAAGAAAGATGAAAAAGAATGAAAACAAAATGATCTTAAAAGTCAACATATCTCACAAGGTGCATTCCTCATGAATATGAAGTGTTTGCATCACTCACACTGGAAGCCTGAAATCCTTACATTCTGATGCTTTTGCCCATTTTATGCCTTGGACTCTGCTCTAAGGCCTATAGAGTAATATAAACCATTTGAAGTTTTCTTTCTGTATGTATTGTTAATTCAAATCATTAAGAAGTTGTCCTAAAGCTCCCTTGATTGAGCAAAGTAGAGTGCTAAAGGGAGAATGAAATTTTGACTTATTGAACTCGTCATTCCTTTTCTCTTCTATATTAGCTTTTCATTTATTGTCTTCTTTGGATAGCATTGAAGGAGTGGAAAATTGGAAAGCTTACTCGCCATTCTTTTCGAGGCTTACACTTCATCTTGCTAGGTAGTAGGAGCATCTCAACTTCTGCTTACATGTCCAGCTCTTTTTCTGTCTATTTTCCTTGGTAGTTTGGTAGATTTCTGTGAATCCTTGGGAACCAACCATAAAATTTCTAAAATGGGCAAAGTAGAAACTCTCGGACCTTTCCTAGGAACGACACAATATTCTCTTAGCTATCACGCTCCTTTTAGCAGCCAAACTGTGCATAGTATATCTACAGTTGATGACCTTTCTACGGGGATTTGAATGTGCGATCTTATGCTACAGCTTATAAGTCTTCATTATCTTTTTTTCCCCTTTTAGTTCTCATTTAAAACATAAGAGTTAAATTCAGAAAAATCTTTCTTTTTTAAGTCTTTTTCTAATCTTTAAGAGGTATGGATATTGATTTGTTAGATTTCCCTCTTTATGCAGGGTTTTGAAGTTGTGCTACCAGATAAAGCAACCATGGAACATGTGGTGATTCCCGCTATAGATGCTTTGAACAGAAGGGACATGGAAGGGGCAAACAATTTGTTGAGAATCGCACTTCAGGTATTGCTAGTGAGGGCCGTGAATGCTATCATCCTTGCCTCAGATGATCTGCGGGATCTCTTGCCTCCAGATGATCCTCTTCTTAAGAAATGCATTGATCCAATGGATGTGTTGGCCAGGTCAACTATCAAATGGGCCAAATCTACTGAAAAAGTTACATAAAAGAATGTCAATAATTCGACTGATCAAGTTTATCATTGTTCACCTCTATTGTGCAAAATCTTCTTTTACAATTTGTGCTACACAAATACTGTTACCATGCAAGGGGAATTTGTGTCGAAAACGTAGCCCCTTTATGAATAGTATGAAGTGAAGTTTAAATGATGAAAGAAGTGCCCTTCTAGATGAGTTAAATTATTAAAGGACGGAATTCCATTGTCTCTTGACTTCATAAAAGACAAACTTGAAGCATATTCATTTGGCCACTGTGAGATTTAAGTTATTTCGTTAGGGCACTTCATCTACCCACTTATATGTAGGTATGCATCTCCACATTTATGTTCCCACCAATCGAAGGAAGGAAACTAGTTTCTTAGGAGTTCCAGAAATGCTCACACACAGGTTTTCCGATTCGTACTTTTTCTACCAATTTTCCTGTCCTTGATAGATGATTATCTTTAATTTCATCATTCCTTTGAATATTGAGTTTGAGAGAACGTTCCCTGCTTCACTTTGTGGGAGTGTTCTTATATGTTCATTGTCATTCTGCAGGTGTCCTTAAAGGTTAAAAGTCACTGCAAGGTAGGCAATCCAAGAGCAGTTTGATTGAACCTTCTTGTTTTTAATTATATGTTTAAATTAAGGGAAAAAATTGTGACTTAGTTAGATAGATGAATTGAATAATATGTCGTTGGTCCTGGAAATTTTAGTGAATTTCATATAATAAAAGAAACAGCTAAAAGTGCAATTAGCTCTGCAGCAGCCCTGTATCCCCAGAAAAATAAATAAAATCGCAGTAGGGAATTTTTCTGCAAAGAGCTTCCTTTTCTCATCTCTTCTACTTAATTTTCCCACTTCTCTCGTGCTTGCATACGCAGATCCATACACAAATAGGAAATCTCTTACTAGAAACCATATTTCACCTCTGCAAAGAATTTTGCATTTATGCCATCTACAATGCGATATCGTGGATCATGCATGGAGAAGATTACTGATAATTGTGCATCCATATCTGATTAGTGTTAGAAATCACATTGAACTTCATGATGTGATAAAAGATAAACAGCTAATATTTGAATCTTATTCAAGGATTTATTTCTGTTAAGGAACTGACTAGAATGCACTCAATCCAGGAAAAGCAATTGACAAAGAATACATTATTAATTGAAAAAGAGAAAACAACAGTACAGACCAAACAAACGACAAAGTTACACTTGACGACAAGATGCTTACATCAAATTACAGTACATTTGTGCAAACAACAATCACCACCCAGAAATGAAAAGGCTTAGACCAGAAATCAATCATATTGCGCTCTTTGTTAGGCTTCCTGGAAACTGGTACAAAAAATATTTTCGGTGGCTGGGTCCTCCCATTCTAACATTTTCCACCAGTCTTTCTGTCCTTTTATAACGATTGTACGTTCCTTTGCACTGTTAGAATCGAGTGGAAGTTTCTTCAGATTTGGGCATCCAGTCACGTTAATTGTCTTCAGCTTTGGAAAGGGCAAGGGATGCAAGTAGATGAGTCTTCAGATTTCTTAGGCCTACCTAAGAACAGAAATTTGAGCTCTATAAACAAGTTGATCTTTCCCATTTTCTCCAAAACTTCTCCCAATTTTTCAACACTGATTATTTCTTCCATATTATCGCAATTCCTTACATCGATCTTCTTGAGGTTTCGAGCAAAAACAAGCCATGTCATATCTATCAAACTTGAGCAACGCTCTATGCAAATCGTGTGAAGACTGCTGAAACCAGTTTGCAGCACTTTTTAGATCTACCTGTCCTGCACAGTCAATCTTCAACTCTTCCAAATCAGTTCCGATAATTTGCAAATTCCTGAGATTCCTCATTTTTGTCAGAGGTAAAAGATTGAGCGAAACTGACTTGTAAAAGTTTTTGAGGCTCAGAGATTTAGCACAGCGGAGCAACTTTTGGGAGGACACAAAATGTTTAGAGAGCACGAGCAGTACAGAAGGTAAAAGTGAATATTTTAAGTATTCCGAACAGAGCAATTCCTTCATTAAAGCTTCAGCATCTCCAACTAGAACGCTATCTTCATCTGCTCGGAGTAAAATCACTGGTGCAGTCTAGCATTCTGAGTACTTGCAACTTCGATAAGCTAGATAGAAGTTGATGTGGAATTTTACTGAGCATTTGATGCTCTCAGTTCAAATATCTAAGATTTTCCAAGGCCTTCAACTCTTCAGGCAACTCCTTTATGGAGGTAAATGATAGATCGAGATGTTGTAGAGAAACCAAACTTGAAATTCCTGAAGGTGCTTTGTCTAGACAGGGATTGTTTCCTAGGTTTAATACTCTAAGAATAGGCATAAATTGAAAGAAACTAGATGTTATATCAGATATGCTATTTTATTAAGAAGCAAAGTGTGGAGGCGAGGGCAATTAGGACTTCCCTGCAGACTCTCGATTTCATTTTCCATCAATGATATCCTTTTGACCCCTTCCAAGTTTTGTAGCTTCGGTGCTTCAGTTAATTGAGCTCCTGGTCGAACTAAAAAGTTCTCCTGCCTCTTTCTCAATTTTGCGTACGATCCATAATGCCATCCAACGAACCACATCGTGCATTTTTACAGGATCATCATCATCTTCTTCTAATAAATATGCACTAAGCAGATCACCAACAATGTCATGTCCTTTGTTAAAATCATCTGAAAATTCTTCACCAATCCAATAATCTATCAAGTCCTCTTTAGGAATCGTATGGTCTTCAGGAAATAAATTACAGTACAAGAGACAAGACTTATTTCTGGCGCTTGGCAAATTATCATCATAACTGAATTTTAAACGAGCACACACCTTATTTATTTATTTATTTTTTTGCAAAGAACTCGCTTTTCTCATCTCTTTTACTTAATTTTCCATTTCTCTTGTGCTTGCACTCCAACAACAACGTGATGATCTTACCAGAAACCATAGTTCACCTCCGTAAAGAGTTTTTTTTTTGCACAAGATCATCTTATGATAAATATGCACGAGGAAATTATAGTGTTGATACAAGATTTTTACACTGTTTACGGTTTTGAGTGGCCACCACGAGGTTTTGTTCGTTTTGACCCATAAGCCTCACTATTTTGTCCTCCAAAAAATGGCCCTTTTGGATTAAGAGGCTCACCCTCCTTATATTTACCACAGACTAATTTTGATTCAATGATGTGGGATAATTCCCTCCCAACAGAAGATTGTGCATGCATATTTGATTAGTGTTAGAAATCATATTGAACTTCATGATGTGATGAAAGAGAAACGGCTAATATTTGAATCTTATTGAAGGATTAAATTCTGGTAAGCAACTGACAAGAAAGCAATCCAGGAAAGCAATTGACTAGGAATATATTATTAATTGGAAAAGAGAAAAGAACAGTGCAGACAAAACAAATGACAAGTGACACCAGACAACAAGATGCTCTTAGATCAAATTACAGTCCATTTGAGCAAACAACGATCACCACCCACAAATGAAATGGTTCAGACCAGAAATCAACCATATTCAAACTCTGCTCCTTATTGTGCTCTTATTGTTAGGCCTTCTGATAACTGTTACGAAAAGCATTTTCAGTGGCCTGATCCTCCCATTCTAGCCTCTTCCACCAGTTTTTCTGCCCCTTTATGACAATTGTATGTTCCTTTGCGCTGTTGGAATCGAGTGGAAGTTTCTTCAGCTTTGGGCATCCAATCACGTTAACTGTCTTCAGCTTACGGAAGGGCAATGGATTCCAGTAGATGCTCTTCAAATTACTTAGACCTACTAGGCACAGAAATTCCACTTCTGCAAACAAGTTGAGGTTTCCCATTTTCTCTGAAACTTCTCCCCATTTTTTAACACTGATTATTTCTTCCATATTATCGCAATACCATATATCGATCTTCTTGAGGTTTGGAGCAAAAACAAGCCATGTCATGTCCATCAAACTTGAGCAATACTCCATGCAAATTGTGTGAAGACTTTGGAAAGGACGTTTCTGGGAGCTTTTCTACCTGTCCTGCACAGTTAATCTTCAACTCTTTCAAATCAGTTCTGTTAATTTGTAAATTCCTGAGATTCTTCATTCGTGCTAGAAGGCAGAACATTGAGCGATGCTGATTTGGAGAAGTCTTTGAGGCGCAGAATTTGAACACAGCGGTGCAACTTTTGGGAGGATGCAAAATTTTTGAGAGCACGAGCACTACGGAAGGTAAAGGTGAATACTTTTAAAGTTTTCCAAACAGAGCAATTCCTGCTTCAAAGCTTCAGCATCTCCAAATAGAACATTACCCTCTTTCAGCTCGAGTAAAATCAACATTGCAATCCAGCATTCTAAGTACCTTGCAACTTTGATAAGCTAGGATAGCAGCTGATTTGGAATTTTACTGAGCCTTTGGTGTTCCAAGTTCAAATATCTAAGATTTACCAAGGCCTTCAACTCTTCCGGCAACTCCTTTATGGAAGGTAAATGATAGATCGAGATGTTCTAGTGAAAGCAATCTTGAAATTTCTGAAGGTACTTTGTCTAGACTGGGGGTTGTTTCCTAGGTTTAAAACCCGTAAGAGTAGGCATAAATTGAAAGAAACCAGAAGTTATAACATTTATGCTATTTTTATTAAGAAACAAAGTGTGGAGGCGACGACTATTAGGACTTCCCCTGCAGACTCTCAATTTGATTTTCCATCAATGATATCCTTTTGAACCCTTCCCAGTCTTCTGACCTTCGTGCTTCAGTTAACTGAGCTCCTGTTTTAACTAAAAAGTGTTCCTCCTCCTCAATTTCTCGGGCTATCCACAGCGCCATATCACGAATTACATCATGCATTTTTACATGATCATCATCATCTTCTTCTAATAAACATGCACCTAAGTAGACCACCAATAATGTCATATCCACCGAAAAAATCATTTAAAAATCCTTCAGCAATCCAATAATCTATCAAGGCCTCTTTGGGAATCCTATGATCTTCAGGAAATAGACTACAGTACAAGAGACAAGATTTATTCATGGCGCTTGGCAAATTATCATAACTGAATTTTAAAGGCAAATAAACCTTGTCTTTCATACCTGATATGACGATGTTCTCAAGTACCGAAGAGCATTTTTCCATTCCTGAAGAGTCTTTTTTGAGGCCATGGTTCGACCAATGGTAATTAGTGCAAGTGGCAAATCATCACACTCCCTGGCGACCATGGTCGCTTGCTCAAGAATACCAGCTTGACCCTCAAGAGTGGATGTTCCGACTTTCTCTTGAAACAAATTCCAAGCTTGGTTTTCTGTCAAACACTTCACTTCAAAAATCTTGTCAGCATCCATTTCGCCGCAAACGTCATAACAACGAGTTGTGAAGAGTATTTTGGATGAAATATTTAGGCTTTGAAGAGGGATACCCAATTCGGATAATTCAATTCTCTGCCATATGTCATCCAATAATAATACAAATTTCTTCTGTCTTAAAATGTTGCAGATGTCCGAAGCCTTATCTCTAACACTTTTACTCTTCCATGAATCGGCTGACCGACCTATTCTCTTTCCAATTTCATCTTGAATCTGCTCAAGTTTTGCCTCTTTAGACACAACCACCCAGATGACAATATCAAAATTATGCTTTTCAGTGCAGAAGTTGTTGTTGATTTGTTTCAAGAGAGTAGTTTTGCCCACACCCCCTAGACCATAAACGCCAATTATTCTTACTTGTTTTTCTACGATACATCCCCAAAGTTTTTCCAATGTTGATTGTTGACCCACTATTACTGGGTCAACAGGTAATGCAAGTGCTGCACCTTCTGCTATCTTCCCAGCAACGTCTCTGATGTCTCCTCGTTCATTCCTCAACCTGGCACTTCTTCCGTCAATTTGGGTACTTTTTTCCCGATGAAGTAGCCTGAAATCAAATCCAAGGAACAAAGGCCTCCAAGACACAGTTTATCAACTTCTCGAGACCCATCTTTCAGCAGGTTGTTGACTTCAGTTTCCATTTCATCTACCCTTCCAATCCAACCTTTGACCTGGTTTGTCCGCCGCATCATTGGTTGTTGTTCAGCAATCTTAACATCGTTCAGAAGATCCTCCTTTGTTCGAATCAATCTATCGAATTCAGTCTTCAAGGCTTCAAGATTCTCTTCGAGGTGCCTTATATATTTTGCTTCTTCAGCAACCAGAGTGAAAAAGGAAGATAGTGATGAGTTAGGCGTGAGGCCGATTGAGATGTTGTTTCCCATTAATTACCGTAAGGAAAAGAGGAAGAAAAGCAATGAGATAGGGGAAGATTTATGTTTGTGAGGATTATAATTATTGAAGGAAGGAAAGACGAAGAAAAGCAGTGAGTTTAAGGAAGGGATCAATCTAGCTTTGGTTCTGCAAGGGAAATAACAAAAATTGCCCTTATTTTATAATAAAAATTTAAAAATACCCCTCAATAAATTTTTAATAAAAAATGCCACTTTTTCACCCTTTCAGACAAAATTATCCTCATGTCTCTTATCAAATTTTATTTAAAAACTTTATTCTGCGATCAACCCTTAATACTTTTAAGTTAAGTTATACTCGACAAAATTATCCTCATGTCCCTTATCAAATTTTATTTAAAAATGTTATTCTGCGATCAACCCTTAGTATTTTCAAGTTAAGTTATACTCGAAAGTGTATTTATAAGGTGACTCGAAAGTGTATTTATAAGGTAACTCAAAAGTATACTATCTAGTCACGTTTCAAATATACTTTCGAGTTAAAGGTAATACTTATAGTTTCGAGTAATGCACTTTCTAGTTAAAGTAAAACTTATAATTTTGAGTTAAGTTCAAAATACACTTTCGAGTATATTAGAAAAATAGTTTTGAGTCAAGTTGGAACTATATTTTTGAGTTAAGATCAAATTTAAGTTTCGAGTTAATTGAATTCATAATTTCGAGTAAAGCATGACTTTCTAGTTAAGCAAAAAAAAAAAGGGGGCATGAGGGCTATTTCGTCAGTTTGAAAAACAAAGGAATAATTTTGATTAAAAATTAGTGACAGTGATATTTTTAAATTTTACTCATCAAATAGGGGCATTATTGGTTATTTTCCTTCTGCAAGTGTGTATTAAGGGTTTATTATGACTATATATATGCAGCGAGACATTGCCGTACACATGGAGTCATCACTTATGTCAGAAATAAAAGGGGTTATGCCTAATACCATATTATTTGGCTAATTAATACCTCGTCACCCCTTATACTTAAGAGAAATATATATACTCATGTACCCCTAATGTTATGTGAAGTTTGTGTAGTATAAATTAACTTGTAAATTAATGATTTTTGGATTGGAATTATAGATAATTTAGGTGCATTTAATTGTTAGATTGTGTTGTATTATCCAATGGCTGAAAAAGGTACTTTGGCTTGCACACTGTTGCGATAATTCTCTGTGTTGGTTTAGATAGCAAAAAAGAAAGAAAAATAATGGAAATCATCATAATCTGTGACTAATGTGTAGTTTTTACTTTTCACTTGAAGGGAGTACAGGCTCTATAATGATGTGATTTTGAGTTGAAGCACAATTCTTTATCCTCTCTGTTGCTTCAGTTTTAAATGATATTTACGTCTTTTGACATTGGAAATTGAGGGATTTTAAACAATTTTGTTAATTTCAATTTTATAAGAATGAAGAATATTAATTAAAGATGGAGGAAGATGGAGGCTTGTAGAGAGAAAAGAAGATACAAAACATGATTATATTGTCCAAATTAGAAAAGAAAGGGATAGAGATGGATGAGTGTATGAGAAAGAAAGAAAGGAAAATTAGGGGATGATATTTTATTTGATTTTAATTTTTTTATCTAAATAAAGAAGAAAATTAGGGTATTTCAATAAATACATGATTTTTAACATCAACCGAAATAATGTCGTCGGGTGATGCGTCGGTATTTCTTGGACAACTTCAGCTCTTTGTTCACATTGAAAAACCTACATATATAATTGTTGTGTTAGCTTCATTATGCAATGTATTCCAAATATCACTGTGAATATCTTTTTCGTATTAAAGTCAAATATTCATGGATATGATATAATATTATATGTCTAACTTTTTATTTGAAAGAAAATAAATAATAATAAAATGAATCATGTTTGTTACTAAGGATTATGACAGATTCTCTGAGCTTTAGGGAAACAAATAGATATCCCTTCGTGTTTGTTAAAAAAAAAGATGCTCTCTCGATATTTAAAAAAATAGACGAATATTCCCTAAAATTAATTTTATATTCTAAAATAATTTTTTATCTTCACACATTTAAAAATTATAAACTAATTATTTTAATTTTACTACTAATATATTTTTACTAAAATAGTCTTATAATTTTAAAATAATAATTATATTCGTAACTTATTTTTTAAAATACAATCTTATAATTTTATTTAAAATTATTATTTAATTAAAATATTTTTATTTGATAATTTATTATCTTTATTTAATTAAAATAATCTTAATTTTATTATAAATATTTTTCTCATTATATTAATAGTATATTTTATAAATTTAATTTTATTATTTTCTTATAAGATTATGTTTAATTTTATTATTTTCTTAGATTTAAAAAATAAAATTATTAAATAAAATATAATGAGAAAATGATAAAATTATCAAAATAAAAATATTAGATTTATAAAATATATTATTAATATAATAAGAAGTATTTTTTATATTAATATAGTATTAAAATGATTAGTTTATAGTTTTTAAATGTGTGAGGGTAAAAATATTATTTTAGGATATAAAATTAATATGAAGGGGGTATTCGTTTATTTCGTCAAATATTAAAGGGGTATGTGTTTTTTAACAAATATCAGGGGATATCCTCTTGTTTCCCTAAATCTCAGGGGGAAACTGTTATAATCCCTCTTAAGTATCATTATGTTAGTTGTATTTTCAATTAAAATAATGACCTTTCACAGCAGTGCAGAAATTTCTACGACAACTGGACTAGTCTGCTTAGGAAATTAAAATTGCTGTCTTGTTCTTAATTAACTACCCTCTTTGAAGAATCCTAGAATAATATATTAATTGATCCCAAGAAATTAATATATAAGTTTCTTGCACTGAAGTCTTTATTTGGGAACAATTAAGTTTGATATGTATGCATGTGTAAGGATATATACACTTTGGTCAAACGAAACATGAAGGTTACTTTTGACTTGGTGAGAGTCGTGTTCATGTATGGATCATAAATAAATCATAAAAATTATATTCATTTATATTTTAATTTGTTTAAAGGGCTACTACATATATATCACAATCTTAATTGTAATCAGAGTGGGTGTGTATAATATTAGAATATGTTTTATGTCAATAAATAGTCAACTTGTTCATTGTTAGATGACATGTTACAACGTGATATTTTAATTGGTATGTCCCTTTCATAAATTTCATTAAAGGGGATATTATGGTTGATAATCCTTGATTTTATTGAATATTTTTATTTTAATGTATCCTTTATTTTAATTAATTGATCATGATGCATGTATATATTAAATAGTCGGGTCGTCACAGTCCATGAAAAATGAGCTCATGTGAGTTTTTGGGTTAGGCCGGCACAGCACACACAGTAAAATATATAAGTTCAGCCTAGTCCATGATACAGTTATTGTTCATGCCGTGCCAGCCCGGCCTGTCAAAATACAGCCCACTTGGGTTATATAGTATCACTGTTCATAATAAATATTGGTACTGTACATAAAAATAGTGACTAAAATTCACTGTTTATAGGTTAAATAATAACTTATATATTTTTTTTTTGCCTATCATAATACGAAAACTATTTTTAGCACGGCACGGTATGGCCCACAGGCTTTTTTTCTCGACCCAACCTATAAACAGTATCGGACCGTGTCGTGTTCGAGTCAACCCGTCCGTTTTGTCACCTCTATTAAATAGTGCAACCTATATCATTATTTACTTTTTAGTTATAAATTGTGATTTTGTTGACAATACCAGATACATAATCCTTGCTTGCTCTATCACCGATAGCCCTTAATTAAATAATTAATGTTTTCGCTTTTTCACAAATTTTTTTGCGGACAATTAATTAATTAATTAATTAGTTTTTTAAGTCATCGGAAGTAGTCATGAAAATTTCCAGGTTAATTAGAACTCTGTGGCTTCCTATCGTTTGTTCTTGTAATTAGAAATTCCTTGTCGAATCAACTAGCTCACTTATTTTTCTACGATGACTTGACTAGTCTGCTGCCTGCAGGTAAGTTAAAACGTTGTCTTATTCTTAATAACATGCCCAGTGCTTCATTAATATATATTTTAATTTTAATTAATACAGCCATACAGGATTATCCCTCTTTAAAGAATCCTAGGATAAGATATAGCTTGATTCCAAGAAATGAATATAACTTTCTTAATCTTCAGTCTTCATCTGGAGTGACTTAAGTTGATATGTGATCGATTCTCTTTGGCCAAGCAAAACCCGAAAGTTCAGAAAAGGAGATCCAGTTTCATAACTTATTGAATGCCCATTAAATTAAGGTTTCATACGAATTGATCCCAGTGTTTTGTTAACAGTAAGGTTAGGAATGTTCTGATTTAACATAAATTTACTGATTATAAGGGTACATGGAGAATGAAGAAAATTTGAGTCATGAAGTTCATGGTTCACCTCCATATTGCAAAGTCTTCTTATAAAATTAATGTTATACAAACATTCTTCTGAGCGGTGAAGATGATCAGTATTTTTTTACCAGAATTAAGTTAGATGTGGCATACATAACTGCTTTGCACGATTTGTACTCTAATTTTGTCCTGAAAAAGAGCTTCCCATATTAAAACTTGAACATTACTGCAGAGATTTAACATCTCACTAAAACCCTTTTGAGGCTTGGTAGCATTAGCCCTACTATATTTGTTTTTCATCCAATCTACAAGAGCAACACTTAAAAGACGAATAGTATTAATAAAAAATGAAGCCAAATATAACAAGTCAGCAACTCTTTCAGAGTTATCAGAGCCAGCAGCAACTAAATACCAGCGAAACAAATTAGCCAAGCTGCAAACGGAAGAAAGAGCAGCAATATGCAGCTGCATATATTGAACATTGAACATCAGCCGCAGTCCACCAGAACCAGGCAGCAGCACGCTGGAACACTACCAACATGCAGCAGGCTAAATACATAACCAGCACAGAGCAACAGCAAAGCAGCAACCTGCACAAGCCGTGAGTCAACAAAGTACACCAGCAGCAACTCAGGCAAGCAGATATGCATCAAGATAGCATCCAAAATCCAGAGAGCACCACAAACAAGCAGCTTAAGAGAATGCTCTGATTGAAAGCTATTCTTCAAGCATTTGTGATAAGCACTTTAATTATTAGGCTACCAATGCTCTTATAGCAGTTATATTTTGCCATCTGAGCTTTTATATATATTATGTCCAACACTGCTAGTCATATCTAGAAGACTTATCCAGAATTCACAGTAACTGTTATTAGATAGATCAGTCATCTTTTCTCCCATTGTTTCTTCTTCCTGCCAAAATTTGTAATTTATCAACAATACTTGAGTGAAGATATATCTATGTTTAAATGTCAATTCCAGTACACAATCTGTTAAGCAACTAGCAAGCACCATTATTTATTATTGGAAACGAAAAAGAAAAACTTCTAAATAAATAATAAAAGCTACACCAGAGAACATGGCAGCATTAACTGAATAGTGCTAAGCATATAAATATGATGAGATTTCAGTAGGGAATTGAATGTCCCATCTAATTTGCCTCCGAATTAATGATCCTCTTCTTTGGAAATTCATTAATCTAATGGATGTGCGTTGATCAACTAATACAAACAAATGATAAGTGATACCAAACAACAGGATGCTTTCAAATGAGGGTAGAACTACGATACAAGTATTTGACTGGCTGTTACACACTAGTACATACATACTTGAAACACAAACATGAATAGAACAACTAGCTCCAACCACAAAGCTTATTCAAACTCTCTCTTGCTCACTGCGCTTTAATCTTCAAGTACGAAACATGCTGAAAAGGCATCTTGAGTGGCTTGATCCTCCCATTGCAGCTGTTCCCACCATTGTTTCCTTCCCTTGATAACAATTTTGCTTTCTTTTGCACTATTGGAATTGAGCGGAAGCTTCTTAAGCATTGGGCATGAGCTCACAATAATCATCTTCAGCTGTGGAAAAGGCAGGGGATACAAGTAGATGCTCGTCAAATTTGTTAGACCTACTATTCGTAGATACTTGAGTTTTCCAAACAAGTTAAGCTTTCCCATTATCTAGGACGTTTCACTCAGTTTCTCAGCCTTAAGTATTTCCTCTATACTTTTGCAATACCACATATCAATAATCTTGAGGTTTGGAGCAAAAGCAAGCCATGTCAAGTCCTTCATACTTGAGCAAAAATACAAGAATACTCTGCCAAGACTGGGGAAACCAACCTGTAGCACTTTTTGTACCCCTGCGTAACCAAACTTCAACTCTTTGAAATCGCAGCGCTGCAATTCTAGCCTCTTGAGATTCTTCATGTATGCTAGAGGTAAAACATCAATCGCCATTGGATTCTTAATGTCTGCAAGGCCGAGAGATTTAGTACAGGGCAGCAACTTTTGGAAGGTGAAAAAGATTTGGAAAGCCCGCGAACTATATAAGTCAATGCTCAACACTTTTAATTTGTCCAAAGAGAGGAATTCGTTAATCAGAAGTGAAGCATCTTTGAATAGAACGCAGTTACTTCTCTTGGCAATATCAGGAGTACTACACCCCCGCATTCTGAGCACTCGTAACTTGGAAAAGCTAGATAGCAGTTGAGGTGGAATCTCGAAGAGACTTTCCACGCCCTCCAAGTTCAAATATCTAAGATTTATCAATTCCTTCAGCTCCACTGGCAACTCCAATATGGAAGTAAATGATAGATTAAGATGTTCTAGTGAAATCAAACATGAAATTCCAGAAGGAACTTCGGTTAGATTGCGGTTGTACGCTAGGTTTAAAACTCTAAGAGATGGCATGAATTGGAAGAATCCATTATTGATCGTCGTAATGTTATTCTTAACAAGAATAAGAGTTAGGAGACTAGGACAAGTAGGAATTGTCGACAGACTTTCTATTTTATTTTCCATCAGCGATATCCTTTTGACCCCTTTCCATTCTTCTATCTTTGGTGCATTAGTTAATCGAGCACTTACCCGAACCAAAAAGTTTTCCTTTTCTTTCTCAATTTTACATGCTATCCACAACGCCATATCACGAATCACATCGTGCATTTTTACATGATCCCCTGCTTCTTCTAACAAACATGCGCGAAGAAGATCACTGATAATGGCAAATCCATCCTCAAAATCATTCGCAAATCCCTCATCAATCCAACAATCTATCAAGTCTTCTTTATCAAACCAAAAATCTTCAGGAAACAAACAACAGTACAAGAAACAAGATCTAATTGTGTCGCTAAACAGGCTATCATAACTGAATTTTAAACGCCAAAACACCTTTTCCTCCATACCTGAAAATTTAGAGGTTGATGTCCTTAAAACCTTAATGGCATGTTTCCAATCTTCAGGTTTCTTTTTGTAGGCCATAGCTCGACCAATTGTAATGAGTGCAAGTGGCAGACCGCGACACTCTCTGGCCAAGGCTTCCGCTAGCTCGGAAATTTCTGTATGATTGCTGAGAACATCTCTTCCAACCTTCTCCTGAAATAATTTCCAAGCTTTCGCAGTGTGTCAAACATTCCACTTCAAACTTCTCATCAGCTTCCATTTGATCGCAAACGTCTAGAGAACGAGTTGTGAATATTAACTTGGAGTCAATATTTAGGCTTTGAAGGGGGACACCCAATTCTGTTAATTCAATCGGCTGCCACATATCATCCAATAATAATAAGAAATTCTTTTGGCTTAAAACTTTGGAGATATCAGAAGCCTTTTCTTTCAGACTTCTACTCTTCCATGACTCATCTGACAAACCTATCCTTTTTCCAATATCATCTTGAATATGCTCAAACTTTGGATCTCTAGACACAACAACCCAGATAACAACATCAAAATTATGCTGTTCTCTGCAGAAGTTGTTATTGATTTGTTTCAACAAGGTAGTTTTTACCGACTCCCCCTACCCCATAAATGCCAATAATTCTTGCCTGCTCTGCTCTCAGACATCTCCAAACTTTCTGAAATGTGTATTCTTGGCCGACTATTGTTCTCTCAACAGGTATTGCAACGGCTGGATCTTCTGGTACTTTCTCAGCAACGTCTTTGATGTCTCCTCGTTCATCCTTTAACTTGCTCACTTCTTCCTTCAATTTGTGTACTTTTTTCCCGATGTCATAGCCAGATGTCAAGTCCTTGGAACAAAAGCCTCTAAGACACAGTTTATCGACTTCTTGATATCCAGCTTTCTGCAGCTCCGCAACTTTACTTTCCACTTTTTGCACCCTTTCAAGCCACCCGATCACCTGGTTTGTCCGCCGTTTTGTTGGTTGTTGTTCAGCAATCTTAACCTCGTTCAGTAGATCATCCCTTGTTCGAATCAATTTATTGAACTCAGTCTGCAATGCTTCAAGATTGTCTTCGAGGTTCCATATGTATTTTGCTTCTCCAACAACGAAAGAGAAAATGGAACGAAGCGTGTCTGCTGTTAAGCAGCTTGAGATGTTACCCATTGCTGTTACAAGATCCTGAGGAGAAGATTGAGAAAAGCAACGAGTATAATGGAAAATTTTTGCTTTTGTGGGATAATGGAGAAAACCAAGGTCTCTAAGCTCAAGGGAAAAGAAACCTATATAGCTAGTTTTGGTTAGTGCGAGTGTTATATCTCAATGCGTCCAATATTCGGTGTGATATCCTGATATATTTTATGTCAAGTTGTTCATTATTTTTAGTTGGTACGACCCTTTAGTAAAATTAAATGGCATTGCTATGTTATCATACACTTAATTTTTAAGTACAACTACTACTTTTGTAAATGATCGAAGTCATGAAGCTATTGGTAATTCATAACTACTCAAGCTAAAAGTTAAAGCTCACCTAACATTAGAGGCAAATTATGTGTATGAATTCCAATATTTCACAGGATTTTTTCCCCATATATATATATATACACACACACATACATATGTATGTATATGATCTAATAAATTAGACCCACCTAACTTCTTTATTTTAATCTTTTAAAGTCAATTAATGCATTGGTCATCTCAAACAAACTCTAGACAATGACATCCTAAAAAATTATATCTTGACTTGTTATTAATTCAAAGAAAATAATAAATTCTCAAACAAATAATTTTAGTTGGCATTTTTTTCTTTCTTCATTTTCAATATTATAATGTTAGTTGTGTAAGATTTCCAATGAAAATAGTGACCTTTCACATTTTAAATTTTCCGAAATGACTTTTCTGAGAACAGGCATTAATTGCCTACTTCATTTTAATACAGGGCCTGTCACTATTCTGTGTTTCAAGAATCCTAGGATATTTATGGATGATACAAGAAATTGATATAACTTTCTTACTTTTTCATGAGTCTTTAGATGGACATAATTTTTGGAGAGCACTATTTTGAGAAGTTGAATATCATAACGTTAGTTGTGTCAGATTTTCAATTCAAATAGTGACCTTTCACATTTTAAAAGACTAGAAAGTGCATAAATTTTCTAAAATCACTATTCTGAGAAAAGGAAAAACGTTGTCTTATCCTTTTGCCCACTTCATTTTAATACAGGGACTGCAACTATTATGTCTTTGAGCTCGATTCATAGATGATACAAGAAACTAAAATATAACTTTCTTACTTTCGTGAGTCTTTAGATGGAGAGAACTGTTTGTCTTTAAACTAAAAAATATAGTATAAGAAGAAAGAAAAGAAAGGAAAGTTGGAAAGTAGAATTGAAAAGGAAGAAGAAGAATTTTTCCACCAACAAGTCTCTCAATCCACTAATAACAATTTTGCGTTCTTTTGCGCTGTTGGAATTGAGAGGAAGCTTTTTAAGCTTAGGGCGTGCATATACCTCAATTTCCTTTAAATATAAGAAGGGCAAGGCATTCCAGTAGATGCTCTTCAATTTTGGTATTTCATGTTGTAACTTTGTGGTTCAAATAATGCAAGATTAAGAGTTATACAAGTTTTTTAAAGAGTAGTTAAGTCAATATCCAAGAAGTTGTTAAATTAATTATACTTTGTATCAGAATTTAACAACCTGGAATTCAGAATATATAGGCTGGTTACTAGTATAACTTAGAGAACATGAATCTTGACTTGTAGAGAGAGTCAAGGTGTGTACTATATCTCGTTTTGAAGCTTGTAAACTTTTATTGATCGTCATTGAATAAGATTGAGCTTTTAAGTGTTCTTTCTTGTGTATGTAAGCATGAAAGTCTAAACCACGTAAATTATGTTATTCAATGTTCACTCTACAGATACTTCTGTTTTTGTTATTCTTGAATTTCTTTCAATTTTCTAAGTGTTTGATTGATTGCACAAGAGATTTGTTGAGATATATGGGGTGTGTTAGAGTCAATTAACACAACACATGTAATTCAAAGAATTTGATAACTGAAAATGGGATTAGATTTCCCCACTTCTCTTGAATTAATTTCAATCCACATTGATTATTTCTTCCATCCCATCGCAATTTGATATCTCAATCATCTTGAGGTTTGGAGCAAGAACAGCCATGTCAGGTCCTTCAATTTACGGCAACCGTAAACCTCTATTCTATGAAGGCTGTGGAAAGCATGCATGAGACTATCGCAAGGCAGCACAATCAATCTCCAACACTTGGAAATCATAGAAACGTATAATGTGTACGGAGATTGTAATACCACCTATTTATAGATATTATAAGATTAGAAGTTGTTAAGATTTGAATTTTAAATTTGAGATTTTGAATTTGATTTTATAGAATAAGATTGAAAGATTAAGTTTAAGGACTAAAGATTAATGGATCGAGATTTTATTCATTTGATTTTAAATTTTAAGTTTTGAATTAAAAAAGAAAAGATAGAATTTTAATTTTTGAATGTAAAATTTTGGCTATAAATAGGAGCTAGTACTTCCCTTCCCTTCATTGTATTTCTAGACTCTTACTATTATTGATGATCTTTGAAAATTCTGGTTTCTATTTGTTCCTGAAGCATTGGTCAACCTTGGTTAAGCATAGAAGTATATATGTGCATAACATATTTTTGCTCTTTTAAATGGATGTGAAAACTTGTTATATAAACATAATGATTTTATGAAATATGTTCTTAAGGAAATTATATTTTCTAGACTGTTGAATTGTTTACAAATGATTTGTTAATTGTTCATAATCATTAAATGTTTTATGTATAACATAAATGAAAATTTTACCAAATGTATGAACATAGAAATATATTTGTATAAATGTTTTACTCATTGTCCATAAATACGATTATGTTATTGTTTTGTTATGAATATTATTATCGTTCTGTTACGATTGTTATATCATTCTGTTACGGTTATTACCGTTCTGTTATTGATTGATTATTGAACTTCGGAATACTTTCTACAGTTTTCATTGTATTCTATATGACGTGAGCTTTAATAATTGAATTAAATAAATATTTATAATTATGCTTACGTATTTTTGAATAATGATTTATGTATAAATGTAAATCTTTAATAAATCACAAATGTTATACACAAATTTATTTACTGAGTTGACAACTTACTCCTCGTCATTAATATTTTACAGTTGATTGAAGTTCGAATTGTAAAATAATAGAGATTTTCAATTGAGTTTAGATTATTGGAAAGATTGAAGTTAGTATTAAGTAGGATTTTGGGTATTGTATTTAATTTAAAGAAATATTATCTTGGATCTTTAAGCATTGTAATTGTACGTTAAGATTTATTTATTTTTTTGGTGATTTAATTGTATAATTGAGAATTTTGGAGTTTTAGATTTTATTTCAAATTTGTCATATGTTTTAGTATGACAAATTTAGAGTTTTACAGAGATGCTTCACATCTGCTAAAGATATTTGAATCTTGGATTCCTCGAAGGCATATGGAAGCTGATAAGAACTCTTTTCTTTTTTCTTTTTTTAAATGAATGAGCCTCAGCAAAGTGATGAAATTGCATTAAACAAAATAGAGAATTACATCAAATAAGGAAATCTTTATGCCATAGAAGGCAAACAATTATAACAACTCTGAATTATATGGGAACTTGAAAAGTTTTGGAGAGCACGGCGGGTACTTCAAAATCTCCTTTACAAGATGTGTTTCACACTTCTCATTTTTATAATACAGGTGTTGCATATAGTATCTGGGAAATTAAAATAGAACATACCTCTTTTTCCATATATTCAAATTTAAAATAGAATATATCTCTTTTTCCATATCTTCAAATTTAAAGGATGATTGCCTTAAGACTTCAACTGCAGCCTCCCATTCTTCAAGTTTCTCCTTACGAGCCATGGCTCGACCAACTGCGTTCAGTGCGAGTGGTAGACCACGACACTCCTTCACCACCATCTCAGCTAGTTTTGGAATCTCTGGGTGACAGTTAAGAATATGGCTTCCAACTCTCTTTCGAAACAAATCCAAAGCTTCCTTGTCTTCCAAACACTGCACTTCAAATCTTCTGTGAACTCCCATTAGGCCACAAACTGCTACAGAACGAGTTGTAAAGATAACTTTGGATGCCTTTTGAGAAGGGATACCCAGTTTAATCAAATCAACTCGTTCCCATATGTCATCCAATAACAACAGAAACCTTTTATTTTTGAGGATCTTGAGGATATCTTGAGCTTTCTCTTCAAGATTTTTTCTACTCCAAGACTCTCCGGACAAACCTATCTTTTTCCCAATATTTTTCTGAACAATCTCAAGTTTGTGGTCTTTGGATACGACTATCCAGATCACAACATCAAAAGGGTGTCCTTCATTATTACAAAAGCTGTTATTGACTAGTTTTAAATGGTAGTCTTACCGACTCCTCCGGGGCCATATAGGCCAACAATTTCTACTTGCTCTTAGTTGACACAACTCCAAACTTTATCAAATAATGATTGCTGGCCTACAATATTTGGTTCCACAGGTATTTCATCGGCTGCAGGTTCTGGTATTTCCAAAACTCTTTGAGCCTTTAACTCGGTTACCTCTTTCAGCGTGTCAGCTACTCTTTTTTCCAAATTCATAGCTTGACCTGGAAGATAATTTCTCAATTTCTTGAGATTCAATTTCCTGTATTCCAGTAAATTTGGCTTCAACAGTTTGCACTCTTAAAAGCCAAGATTTCAGAGGGTCTGTCGGTTCCATTCGTTCTAGTTGTTGAGCAATAATGGCCCTCCTCTCCTCAGCGTTCCTGGCTGGAATTAATTCTTGCATTTCAGTCCGCAAGACATCAAGATTATGTTCAAGCTTATTTATATACACCGTTTCTCTGAAAAAGCAATCAAGGCAACGAAAGAAAAGAGGATCCAATGAGAATGAGATTATTGAGCAGATGTTACCCATAGTGGTTTCGTATTATGAAGACTTCAACAAACGAATTACTTTTGTAAACAGAAGTCACGAAGCTAGCTATTTGTAATCCGTGGCCACTCGAAAACTAAGACTCACCTAACGTTGGAGGCAAATTATGTACATGAATTCCAATATTTCATAGGATTCTTCATTTAAGAAATATGCTAATCTCGTGAACATGATCTAATAAGATAAACCCACCTAACCTCTTTTTGTTTTTAGTTTTTTAAAGTCAATAAATTCATCGGTCAACCGACAAACTCTAGATAACATCATCCTACAAAATTATATCTCAATTTATTATTTCGAAGAGAATAATAAAAAATTTGGAACAAATAATTTGAGTTGGTATGTTTTTTCTTTCTTCATTTTGAATATCATAATGTTAGTTGTGTAAGATTTCCAATTAAAATAGTGACCTTTCACATGTTTAAAGTCTAACAAGTGAACAGATGTTCTAAACTGACCAGTCTGCGAAGAGGAAAAACTTTGCCTTATATCCTGAACTGCCAACTTCATTTTAATACAGGGCCGTGTCATTATTCTCTTTTGAAAAATCCTAGACATATAATAGCTTAATTCATAGATGATGCAAGAAATTACTTAATTAATATAACTTTCTTACTTTTCACAACTCTTTAGTTGGAGAGAATTGTTTGGGTTTAAACTAAAAAATAATAAAAAAGAAAAATAAAAAGAACAAGAAGAAAGCTGGAAAGAGGAGAATTGATCAGAAGGAAGAAGTTTATTTGTTTCTTAATCTAAAAAATTGGTATGAGGAATATTAGATGTAGACTAACAAAATAAGTTTTAAATGAGATTTTATTTTTTAATATTTTTCTAAAATTTGAAGCCTAGAAGTTCGAGATATATATTCTAGTTTATCGTTTATTTGTATTTTTATCTTCTTCTTTTTTCACAGGAAATAAATTTTGTTTTAGTGATTATATTACATAGGTTAAAAATAAAAATTTTCTCATTTAAAGAAATATTCTTTAGGCATTTAAGTGCCTAGATTACTTAATTTTTTAAACTTAAAGAAAAAAATATGGAGGATACCAGTAAACTTATACAGAAAATTAGTTTAGATTTGTGCAAATTAAAAGAAGAATGAACTTTTTTTTCTCTTAATTTTCTTAAATGATGGACTAATTAATCAGAAGATTATTAAAAGAAACAGTTAAGCATATAAAATCTCAATTCCCTCAGAAAGTCTAAGTAAACAAAATCAAATCGTACAACAATTGTCCAACTGGAAGCATTTCATACCAGACAACAAACTGGAAGTTAAAACACAAAAACTGGTAAGTGACAAACAGAAGTATTAATTTGACACCAGAAGTTTTGGTATAAAATTTCATCTATGCTGATGCTCCTTGGTGCATTATCATCACTGTGACCATTGTCATCTTCATGTATTTCAAAGCATGAACCAACCTTGTTTTGAGTGACTTCATCCTCCCACTGCAGTTTATTCCGCAAACAAGTCTTCCCTTTAATAACAATTTTGCGTTCTTTTGCTCTGTTGCAATTGAGTGGAAGCTTTTTGAGCATTGGGCGTCGGTATACCACAATTTCCTTCAAATATAAGAAAGGGCAAGGGATTCGAGCAGATGCTCTTCAATTGTGGTACTTCGCGTAATTTAGGGGTCAAGAACTGAAAATGGGATTAGATTTCTCCACTTCTCTTGAATTTCAACCGATTTTTCCACACTAATTATTTCTTCCATCCCATGACAATTTGATACCCCAGTCATCTTAAGGTTCGGAGCAAGATTAATCCATGTTATATCTTTTCAGTTCGTGGCAAAAAGAGACCTCTACTTCATGAAGGTTTTGGAAAGCATGAAATTGTCTCAGGCTAGAACAGTCAATCTCCAACACTTTGAAATTGCAAAAAGACACAGTATATGGAGATGCCTGATATCTACTGAAGATGAAATTTTGAGAGAATGTGAATCTTGAATGTCTCGAAGGCGTGGAGTCTGCCAACAACTCCGATATTTATGGTAGCTTGAAAACTTTTGGAGAACACGAGCACTTCTTGCAGTGATTGCCAGTGCATTTAGATATTCCAAACAAAGCAATTCCTATATCAAGGATTCACCATCATTGAATAGAATGCTGTCTTCTGTTGCTATTGCAAAAAAACCACAGTCCGCCAAAGACAATGTGCGTAACATTAAAAGACTGGATAGAATTTTTCGTGGAAACCTACCAAGATAATACGTACATGTCGCGAACAACATCATGCATTACTAACAAAGTACAATATAAAAAGCACGGATAAGATGGCCAAGAATGGACTATGGAGTGTCCTCGATCAAATGATCTATTTCAGTCATATTCACCTAAAAAAATCCTCTGCTAACCAACACTGTATCAAGTACCCTTTTAATATCCTACAACCTTCTTGAAATAAAGTACAATATAAAAAGCAAGATCTGATATTTTCGTTTGGTAGGCTAGCATAACTGAACTTTAAAAGAGAATACACCTCTTTCCGCATACCTGGAAACTCAAAGGCTGATATCTTTAAGACTTTAACTGCATCCCTCCATTCGTCAAGTGTCTTCTTACAAGCCTATGGCTCGACAACCGTATTGAGTGCAAGTGGCAGACCCCGACACTCTTTTGCAACAATTCTGCCAGTTTTGGAATCTCTGGGTGACTATATATAACATATCTACCAAATTTCTTCTGAAATAATTCCCATGCTTCCTTGAGTTGCAAACACTTTACTTCAAACTCCTTGTTAGCTTCCATTTAGGGACAAACTGCAAATGATCTGAGTTGTAAATTTGATTGGATCTTCTGATTCGGAGGAGGGAAACCCAGTTCAATCAAATCAACCCGCTTCCATATATCATCCAATAACAACACAAATTTCTTCTTGCTCAGAACATTGAAGATGTCCAGAGCTTTGTCTTCAGGACTTTCAGTACTCCAAGACTCTCCACAGAAACCAATCTTTTTCCCAATGTCGTCTTGAATTTTCGTAATTTTATAGTCTTTAGATACCAATGCCCTGGATGAGAACATCAAAACGGTGCCCTTCATTATCGCAAAAGCCATTATTGAATTTTTTTTTAATAGGGTAGTCTTACTGATTCCACCTATGCCATGTAGGCCAACAATTCCAATTTGCTTTTCTTTGAGGCAACTCCAAACATCATTGAATGTTGATTGCTGGCCTACAATTTTTGGATCAATAGGTATTTCATCCACTGGATCTGCTGGTATTTTCTGAGACACCTCTTGGAAAACTCCACCCTTTAAAGTGGTCACTTCTTGCAGTGTTTTAGCTACTCTTTCCCGTACTGATAGCTTGACCTACAGTTCCAGGAAAAGTAACCTCCAAGACATAATTTCTCAATTTCTTGAGCTTTAACCTCTTGCAGTTCACCTATTTTATCTCAATATATTGCACCCTCAAAAGCCGCCCTTGCACTTGGTCGGTCCGCTGCTTTCGTTGTTGTTCATCAATAATGACCCTCCTCATAACATCGTTCCTTGTTTCAATTAATTTCTTCATTTCAGTTTGCAAGGCATCAGAATTCTCTTTGAGATCAGTTATATGCACTGCTTTATTGATGGTAGCAATTTAGGAAACGGGAGATGGTTGCATCACATGAGATTGCGGGTGAACAAACCTTACCCATGGTTTTGTAAAGTTCATACTTGAACGAAGAGAAGGAGAAGAAGAGTGAAAAAGATAATGGAAACTAAGCTGAAAAGCTTCATTTAGAAAACATTCTGGTCGGAAAAATACAAAAAAAATTCGAAGAATTCAGTGCAAGTGAAATAGCTTAATTAGCTTATCTAAACTAAATATAAACCAAATAAGAAAATATATATTGTAGTCTACCATCCTCAGTATTATTTTAGATTTACTTAATGATATGTTATTCTTAACAATTAAATCATAAAAGTAATATATTTAGACAATAGTTTACATATGTTTTTTAAGATAAGGAAATATTTAAAAGTTATTTCCTATCTCATAATTAAAAAATATAAAAGTTATTTTTTGTGCTTAGGAACCTTTGTTAGTCTTTCTAGTTTTGTCCTAATGTCTACCATATAACATGTTAATATTAATCCCTCTTTGGCCTTTTGCTAATATTGACAGTATATATTAGCTATCGAGATACAATTACTCTCTGTGTTTCTCGGAAAAAAACTCATTAGAGTTGATGGAGTATTTGCTTAAAAATATAATGGTGCTAAAGATCGTTACTCATGTAGAAAAAAAAAATTATTTTAGTGGATCCTAGATTTTGTTTGAGTTTTTGTGAAAAATTTCAGATTTATTAATATTAAATTTATTCATTTTTATTTCAAATCATTTTTCTTTTATTATTTTGTATTTATCTACTTTAGTGTATCTAAATTTTGATTTTAATTTTAATTTTATCTCTTTTGATTCTAAACTTTTGATTTGGTCAAAATTAAGAAAAAATGGAGGAAGAAATGTGGATTATATTTAGTACACAATTCTGTTTTTCTTAATTTGTAACAAAATTAATAAAAGGAGAAAGTGAAGTGGAAGCTTACATTTTTTTTTTTCTTTTTATTTACTAGCTTATTAAATTAGTAGAGCCCACAATCACTTGGGCTTAGTTAAAGTAGTCAGAAGCTACCACTAAGAGGTGTTGGCTTCAATCCTTGTTATTAATAAGAATTATTTTTATCTGTACGTGAGTTTACCTATTTTCAAGCTTATTGTATTAGATTATAGATAGATTTCTTCTTACTTTAGAGTCTATTATATTAGTTTATGGATAGACTTCTTTCTTTCTGTATATATGACATAAAAGTCGATTTAGACTTCCTTCTGTATATCTGATAGTAGACACACCCGATCTAGATATTGATCTTCCAATGATGTTAAACTCGACTTAATATTCTTTCTATTTTCGACTATTTTTAATATAATATTTTTAAAAAATAATTGAGCCCACCAATTATTTATTTTATTATATTGTTTGAGGCCCACCATTTTTTTATAAATAATCTGCAAGCCAAGAGTGAATAGTCAGGAGAGTACAAACAAAAAACAAAGCCCGACAGAGACTTGTCAAAACAAGAGAAAAAGGCCCACTTAAATATAAATGGTACTCATTTGTTTCATCATTCTATTATTCAGGGTTATTTTAGTAAAAGCATTTCAAACAATGATTTTCACGCATTGGGTAACAGAAGTACTTAACCTGCAATCCACCGACAATGAAGCCCCCCACAGCCCTAAACACTTGCAATATAGAAAACGGTTAATGGTATTTACATCGTTACAGTTTGATTAATTAGCTTGATTTTAGTCTTATTAATTTAAGAAATATTTATAAAATTTCTAATTTATTATAAAATAATAATTATACTTTTTATCTAATAATAATTAATTACAAATATTATTTTAACTCTCGATAAAAATAAAGATTAAAATAATATTAAGTATTTTTTTATAACACATTAATAATTAAATGTGTATTAATATATTATAAATAAAATATAATAATTATAAGAATTATATTGTAATATATTTTAATTATAAAGTAATATTTATTTATGATTTATTAATTTATTTTTTAAAAATTAAATTAATATTAAATTGTTAGAATTATATTATAGCACAATATATATGATTATATATAATTATAAGTATTATATTGCAATATATATTTTTTTCTAGATTAATATTTATTTATGATTTATTTTATTTATTTTTTAATATTTAATAAATATTGAATTATTAATATATTTAAAATAAATAAATTTATTTTGTAGTTATAATGTATCAATACATATTTAATTATTAATGTATTATAAAAAAGTATTTATTTTTATTAAGAGTTAAAATAATTGTTTTAGTCAAATACTATTAGACAGAGTATAATTATTATTTTATAGTAAAATAGTATTTTTATGAATATTTTTAAAATTAGTATGACTAGTTAAATTAATTAATAAACCTTGAGGAATTAAATGACATTAACCCTATTTAACCCTATAGAAAATGACACGAGAACCAATTTTGGCCAACCATTGGTTGATGCGGATAAGAATTTAATTTTCTCATAAGTATTTTAAATATGAGATATTGAGATATGTTGAGTAAATTCAGAATCGTCATTGAGCAAGTGTTTCAAATATGCCAGATTCAGACAAACCTAAAACTTCACCAGATCTCCCATGGAAGCCGAAGCTTCACCAGTACATCATCAACTTTGTAATCAGATCTTCTTGTCGCAATAACCTCACTGTCAATCGTTCTCTCTTTAATCTAGTTGATCTTAAATCCTCTGCTTCAGATAAACCAAAACACGGCGTCAAATCCTCCGATATCACAGTCGACTCCTCCCGCAACCTCTGGTTCCGCCTCTACACGCCCACCGATGCAAGTCCCACCACCAGCTTGCCGGTCATTGTTTATTTCCATGGTGGAGGGTTTGCATTTTTCGATGCCAATTCAAAAAGTTACGATGATTTTTGCCGTAGGCTTGCACGGGAACTTCCGGCTGTTGTCATCTCCGTTAACTACCGTCTTGCTCCAGAGCATCGGTATCCGAGTCCACTGGAAGACGGTATTGACGTGCTAAAATTCATTGACGACAGTTCAAACAACATTGACTGTTTTCCTGCTTCTGCTGATGTCAAGCACTGTTTTCTCGCCGGGGACAGTGCCGGCGGCAACTTGGTGCATCATGTTGCAGTATTAAGTAACGATTGTAGTTTCCGGGAACTGAAGCTGAATGGAGTTATAGCGATTCAGCCTTATTTCTCAGAAGAAAAAAGGGACGAATCAGGAATGAAGGTTAGGAAAGCTCCATCAGCCTCAGAGGATCTGGGTCACTGGATGTGGACGGCGTATTTGCCGGAAGGATCGGATCGGGACCATCCGACGGCGAACGTGTTCGGACCAAACGCGGTGGACATTTCCAGCTTAAAGATTCCGGCGACGCTTGTTGTTATCGGAGGGTTTGATCCGTTAAAAGTAGGGCAAAAGAAATACTACGAGGGAATGATGAAATATGGAAAAGAAGTGTATTTGATTGAGTATTCGGATGCAATTCACGGTTTCTATCTTTGGCCTGAGCTGATTGAGTCGTCTTTGTTCATCAAGGCGGTAAAGGATTTTATAGAAAGTCAATCTGCCAAATAAATAAAAATGCTCCTTTAGAATGCAAGGATGATTTTATTTGATAGCTAGTCTTATCCCATGGGAATGGGATTTTTTGTTTTAAAATTTGAAACTTTTCAAGTTTAGATTTAAGAAATTCTATGTAGTAGATCAAGTTTTAAATTTGGAGTTAAATTTTTTTTTTTTTGAATGCATCATTGATAAAGGTATTACTTGATATGATATTTTTTTTTTTGCAGTAAGTCACCCCTAATAGAGTGATTTAATTGTAATAGTTTACCTGTGAATGAAAAATAATATATTATGGATTGGCCTATTGTTGAATAATTTCCTTTGACAAGTCTAACAATTTGAAAAGTTTAAAAAAAGACACACTTACTTTTTATAAATCATTAGTAGACCATCTATGTTTTATTTAAATAACTATAATACCTTTATTTGCTTTAAAGTAAAATTTAAAAAATTCAATTTTAATTTATTAATATTTAAATTTATTAAAATAATTAAAATTTTAATTAACAATAATTTTACTATATATACATTATTTAAAATTTTAATTAATGATAATTTAATTTGGCAATTTTAGTTTATATTTTATTTAACATTTATTGAAATTAAGAATTTAATTAACGATAATTTAATTAATTTTTATTCGTGTGTCATATTTATTCAAATCTCAAACTCTAATATGTAAAGCGGTCATTTTTCTTATTCTTTCTTTTGCAAATCCTTCGATATTAACGATATTTCTTTTAATTTTTTATCAAAAAACTCTATAGTTTTATCAACTTATTTATACTAAATTCACACTTCAACATCAATTTTATAACTCGTAAAATAAATTTATATTTTCGAGTTTGCACAAGAATTTCAATAAAATTAATCAACAAATAGAAATTTAGAAAAAATATTAATATGAATAAATTACTACTTTTAAATAAATATAAATTAAAATTATTGTTAATTAAAATTTTAATTTTTTAAATATTAAATAAATTAAAATTGAATTTTTTAAAATTTTACTTTAATGTAAAGGGTATTATAATTATTTAAATAAAAATAAATGGTTAATTAATAATTTTAAAAAATAAGTATATTTTTTTTTAAATTTTTTATTTAAGTGTTAAAATTTTAAAAGTCGGTAAAGGTACAAATTAAAACCCTGAAACATCAATAATTTTGTTTGAGTGTTTGTGCCAGTTATTAAATGAATTATATGCCTAATAATTGATCACTTTACACGTGGAAAGACAATAATCAATAAAGATATATTTTTTTTCAAATTTTTTATTTAAGTGTTAAAGTCTCAAAAATCAGTAAAGGTACGGATTAAAACCCCGAAACATCAATAATTTCGCTTAAGTGTTTGTGCAAATTATTAAATGAATTCTATGTCTAATAATTGATCACTTTACACGTGGAAAGACAATAATCAATAAAGGTATATTTTTTTTCAAATTTTTTATTTAAGTGTTAAAGTCTTAAAAATTAGTAAAAGTACGGATTAAAATCCCGAAACATCAATAATTTTGTTTGAGTGTTTATGCCAATTATTAAATGAATTCTATGCCTGATAATTGATCACTTTACACGTGGAAAGACAATAATCAATAAAGGTATATTTTTTTTCAAATTTTTTATTTAAATGTTAAAGTCTAAAAAATAGTAAAGGTACAGATTAAAACCCCCAAATATCAATAATTTCGCTTGAGTGTTTGTGCCAATTATTAAATGAATTCTATGCCGAATAATTGATCACTTTATACGTGGAAAGACAATAATGCAACGATAGCCGAAGAAAGAAAAATGGTCAATCAAGGTGTTTTCAGAGTTTATGCAATGTTGTTATAAAGAAATTTTGTTATTACTTTATAAATTGATTTTATTAAGATAGATAAAAAGATATTTTAAAAGTATTTTAGAGAAGTGGTAAAAGCAATACTCGTACTATAAATTATCTATTAAATTCTACTGCTTTTGTTGATGATATATATTGATGTTTCCGCCTCAGAGAACATGATCTAATACGTTATACCCATCTAACTTTTTAAAGTACTAAAACAATAATTCTTCAACATTGGAGGCAAATTATGTGCATGATTCCTATATATATATATATATATATATATATATATATATATATATATATATATATTAACTCCATGAACATGATCTAAAACGTTATACCCATCTAACTTTTTTAATTTTAATCTTTTAAAGTCAATTCATTCATCGGCATGTCTTTTTCTTTTCTCTTTTTTTTCCCCATTTTGAATATCAGAATGTTATTTGTGTAAGATTTCCAATTAAAAACTTCACTTTAATAGAGGGCCTGTCATTATTCTCTCTTTAAAGGATCCTAGATTCATAGATGATCCAAAGAAATTTATTAATTAATTATTAATAATTTTATTACTTTTCATTAGTCTTTGGCTGGGGAGAATATATTGTTTGTCTATAAACTAAAAAAAATAATAAAAAATAATAAAAAATAAAAATAAAAAGAAGAAGAAAGAAAAAAGCTGGAAAAGGAGAATTGATCAGAAGGAAGAATTTTATTTGTTTCTTCATCGAAAAAATTGTTACGAGGAATATTAGATATAGACTAACAAAATAAGTTTTAAATGAGATTTTATTTTTTTAATATTCTTATAAACATTTTTTCTAAAATTCAAGATGTATATTTAATTATTTATATTTTTATCATTTTTTATCACAGGGTAAAAATGAAAATGTTCTCATTTAAAGAAATATTATTTAGGGCCTTTAAGTGCCAAGCCCAAGATTACTTATTTTTTTTCAATTAAAGAAAAAAAGATGGATTATACAGGTAAACTTATGCAGAAAATCAGTTTAGATTTGAAAGAAGAACGATTTTTTTTTAATAATTTTCTTAAATGATGGACTAATTGGTCGGAAGATTATTTAGAGAAACAGTTAAAAATTTAAAATCTCAATTAACCTTGGACAATTGATAGGCAAAGTAATGTAATATATAACAAAACAAATTAATTAACAAAAAACAAATTGCGATAAGAGTACAACAATTGTCATTTATAAGCCCAAAACATTTCTTACCAGACAAGAACTTGCAAGAAGTCAATACACAAAAATGGTAAGTGACAAACAGGAGGATTTGAAACTAGAAGTGCTTAAAACTATCATCGGCGCAGATGTTCCTAAGTGCTCATTATCATCAGTGTGGTCATTGTAGTCTTCTTTATCTTCTTAGTCATCTTCGTGAATTTCAAAACATGAACCAAACTTGTTTTGGGTGTACAGTTTCTTCCACCAACAAGTCTCTCTCCCTTGATAATAATTTTGCGTTCTTTTGCGCTTTTGCAATTGAGTGGAAGCTTTTTAATCATTGGGCATTCATATGCCACAATTTCCCTCAGACATAAGAAGGAATTCATTTGGATAGATGCTCCTCACATTTAGTTTAAGGGATTTGAGAACTGAAAATGGGGTTAGATTTCTCCATATCTCTTGAATTTAGACCAATTTTTCCACGTTGATTATTTCTTCTATCCCATTGCAATGTGATATCCGAATCATCTTGAGGTTTGGAGCAAGAGTAAGCCATGCCATGTCTTTCAATTCATGGCAATCGTAAACCTCTACCTGATAAAGGTTGTGGAAAGCATCAAATTGTCGCAGGCCAGTACGATCAATCTCCAACGCTTTAAAATCGCCAAAACTATATATAGTCTAAGGAGACGCTTGATATCTGCTAAAGATGAAATGCTGACAGAATTTGAATCTCGAATGTCACTGAAAGTTAGGGTGCCTTGAAAACTTTTGGAGAGCACGAACACTTCTTGCAGTGAAGGCCAGTGAACTTAAATGTTCCAAACAAAGCAATTCCTCAATCAAGGATTCAATTAAAGAATTGGATGCGATCAAATACGATAAATTATTAGTCCTAAAACTTTCTATTAGTTGAATATTGTAATTAATTTGCATAATAGTAAATTTTAGTCTATTTTAATTTTCTCAATAAAAAATTATTTCGATTTCTTAAAATAAATTCGTAAATTAATCACCTTTAGTAATTATAGAATTACATTCCTCGTGAGATCGACATCCTTTTATTATTATATTACTTAGTGGTTTGGGATTGTGGACTTGGCTGTATTTGCATGCTTTACTTGAGCCACTCGGTCGCCTCGAATACATCTATTATATTTTTTTTTTGTAGGTGTAGGGTTTGCAAAAATCGTGCATCAATAATAATTTATTGAAAAATTGAGAGATACCCTTCAAATTTTTCACAAAAACAAGTATCTTTGAACATTTGAGATAAAAAAATATCTCTTGAAATTTGGATAAAAGAGAAATATTTTCCTAAATTACCAACTTTTATATAAAATAAATATTATACTCTTAACTATTTAAAAATATATAAATATATTATTTTATTTCTATTATTAATATATAATGATCATTATACTCTCGTAACTTTTAAATAACATAACGAATTATATCTTTAATTAATAATTATCATTTTAATAATTATTATTTAATTTTTTTAGAATTTTATCTTAAAATATTATTATTTTAGATAATTTAATTTGCATTATATTAATTTTATTATAAAGAACCATTATCTTCAAATAAAGTTAAATTTTTATATGAATAAAACACAATTTTTTCTTAAATTAATATTATTTAAATTTTATTTTAATAGTTTATGCATAATAAATAATATAATAAGAATTAGATTGTCTCAATTTATGTAAATTTATAAATGAAACATATTTTCTTAAAACTAATATTATCTAGGATCTATTTTAATAGTTTATGTATAATAAATTAATATAATAAGAATAAAATTATCTAACATAATAATAATTTAGAATAAAATTATAAAAAAATTAATGATATAATTATTAAAAAAAAAATTAAAAATATAATTTATTTTAATATTTTAAAGTTAAAAGATCATATTTATCATTATGTATTAATATCATCACTTTAATATTAAATCATTCACTGATTAAATTATTTTTGTTGCCGGTTTGGAAGAATTGCAAGAAGCGACAAATTTAATTTATTGAGAATCACATCTCAGATACAAATGGTCAAATTTAATTTATACACATATTATCCTCAGAAGGATCATGATCACATTTACATGTCAAGGTTTGAAGATTAGTTGCAGAGATTTAACATCCAATAACCATTTTAGGCCTGATAGTTTTAAACCCACTATCATGAGAATCCCTGCAAGTGATTTGCTTGAAAGCTAGCCGTTTTGAAACATTTGTGAGTAATTAACCACTTTATTAGACCACCAATTCTGGTTGTGTGGTGTCAATTTGAGAAAGCTTTCATATATGTAGTAATATTAAGACTAAATCATTTATTATTATTTGTATGATTTGTTATGTTAATTAATAAGTAAATTTAATTCCCATCAACAATGTGAAACGAATAGTTTCATCAAAGCAAAAAGGATGAATAATTTATGTCTCTTGAATACCCATACTTGGTGCTAATTATTGATCAAATCCTTAATCCTATTACCGGGTGCTAATTATTTAAGAAAACTTCAACGACAATTATTTCAAAAGCAAAAGTATCAATGATATCCAATCAATTCATATATAGCCGGGTGATAATGACTCGTGCACCCCATTGTGGGACTATTTTATTATACATTCAGAGAGAATCTAAATAACAACAACCCTATTATTGAGAATGCAGGACCACGTGTTTCACAACATGGGAGGATACGTCAACTTTTGCACTGGTGACTGGACACCGTTGATAGTGTTCGGTAAAAATTGAACAGCTTCAGACCACTAGTACACCTTTACGTAGGTCCCATATTTGTTTGTTGATTACGGTCACAATCTAAAGTGAATCATCATCCGAAATTGATATGTACCATTCACTTTTTAACCTTTTTTTTATTTTATTTTTAATATTCAAACACCTCGAATATTAAGTGTCTACATTTTTTTAAGTAATAATTTTTTAATATCATTTAATTAATATTAATTTTTTTTTAAAAATTAAAAAATCTAAAATTTAAAATTTTCACAACAAAATTTTTCTAACTTTTTTAAAAAATAGAATTATTTAAATATCCTTACTTTATTTTAAATTATTTTTAAAAATAAAACATTCAAAATTTGACTATTAAAATATTTATTTAAAATTATTGATGATAATTAAACGATAAATAAATTTTTATTAAAAATTTTATAGATAAAATTTTTTATTTTAAAAAAACTCTATTTAAAATATTTTTCCAAATTATCCTAAATATTACAAAATATTCAATAAATAAATTTACCATACAGGTAAATAATTGCACCCTCTCACTGTTTATTCTAAATTTTAATCCTAAATACTATAATGACCTTGAATATTTTTATTAATATTTGGTTAATGTTATTATTCAAATAATAAAAAAATTATTAATTTTTACTTATTAATTATAAAAATATTTATTTATTTATTTATTTTTGTGTGAGTAGGATTTGAATCCCAAATATTGTGTATCAACTTAAAAGATTTTACTAACTAAACCAATTAACAATAATAAATAATAAGTATTTGATAAATTATAAAATATTTAAATAAATATTATAAAATATAGTGTTAATATTTATTTGTAAAATCAATAAGATTAAGGTATACATTTAATCAAAATTTAAGAATTGTATACTTTTGATACGAAATTTATAATTTTAATATCACACAGTAAAAATGACTTGAATCATTAGAAAATACTTTATTGTTAATTTCAGAGAAAAAATACCTAAATCGTGAATAATAATGAATGAATTTACATGAAGACAAAGTTGTACATATATATATATATATATATATATATATATATAAGTGCTAATATATTTGTTCTAATGGGATTCGGATTCCCCCACAAAATCTAGAGACAATCTAATACAATCCTAATTTGTATCTAATTAGAATTGCGAAGCTCAATTTCTTTTCTCTATAAGCATTCTTGTGTGAAATCTTACAATCTTAAAATAAATATTTTTTTAAAAATTAGAAATTATAAAATAAAATTAAATAAACTAGTGATTTAAGATTCTTTTATAAATATCTTTAACATCATATTACAATCTTAGAATAAATAATATTACTGTGTAAACAAAAATATAAAAGTAAAAAATACAAAATTTTCACATATATATTTTAACACTTGAAAGCCACACTTTCAATTGGCCAGCCCGCTCCATGCGTCTTTCAGTCGTCATCAACTCGTTGATGGCTTCAGACAAGTGTTTCAATTCAGACAGCGATTGAGAATACAGCAACACGTGATTCACAACATGTGAGGATACCGATACACTGATAGCCTTGGCACCGGATGGATCCCGCATAGCCGTCCAATTCCTTTATGTGGGTCCCCTTGTAAGTGTTCCTTTTGTCTAGACCTTGTTAATTTGGGTTCCTCTTGTCAGAACTTTATTAGCCGATAAATGTCTTGGTAATTTGAAAACTATAACTATCTCACTATACCCGCCCAACAAATGTCACGTTAAAATTAATATAATCCATTGAACCAATTAATTAATTATCGTTTCATTAATTTTTAATCCTTGTTTAGTTATACCTAAGCATAAAAGAGAAAAAAAAAATGAATATCATAATGTTAGTTGTGTAAGATTTCCAATTTATATAGTGACCTTTCACTGCTTTCCACACATTAAAAGTCTAACAAGTGCATAAATTTCTAAAATGAGCAGTCTGCCAAGAGGAAAGACATTATCTTATAATATATACATCTTTAACTGCCCACTTCATTTTAATGTACAGGGAGTGTCATTATTCTCTTTTTGAAGAATCCTAACAATGATGATAAAAGAAATTTAATCAATTAATATAATTTTCTTACCTTTTACGAGTCTTTAGTTGCAGAGAATTGTTTGTCTTTAAAGTAAAAAATAATAAAAAAGAAAAAGAAAGAAAGAGAGCTGGAAAAGGAGAGAATTGATCAGAAGGAAGAAGTTTGTTTGTTTCTTAATCTAAAAAATTGGTATGAGGCACATTAGATATAGAATAACAAAATAAGTATTACATGAGATTTTATTTTTTGATTTTTTTTTATAAATATTTTTCTAAAAGTCAATTGCTTAGAAATTCGAGATATTCTGGTATACAATGATTCGTATTCATCATATTTTTTATTTAAAAGGAAATCAATTTTGTTTCAATGATTAAATAGGATAAAAATAAGATATTTCTTATTTAAAGAAATCTTTAGACATTCAAGTGCCAAGATTACTTAATTGTTTCAAATTAAAGAGAAAAGACGGAGTATACCAGTCAACTTATAAAGAAAATTAGTTTAAATTCGTGCAAATTAAAAGAAGAATTGAGTTTTTTTTTTTCCATAATTTTCTTAAATGGTGGACTAGTACTTGATCAGAAGAATATTAAAAGAAACAGTTAAACATTTTAAATCTCAATTCCCTTAGACAATTCATAGGCAAGTAATAATATATAAGTAAACAAAAACAAGAAACTAACAAAATCCAACCATGAAGAGTGCAACAATTGTCCAACTGGAAACATTTCATACCAGAGACCAACGTGCAAGAAACACAAGTTAATTACACAAAAAAAAAAAAAAATGGTAAGGGAGAAGCAGAAGGATTAATTTGAAACTAGAAGTGCTTTAAACTTTCATCTATGCTGATGTTCCCTGGCGTTCATTATCATCACTGTGGTCATTGTCGTCTTCTTCCTCCTCACAGTCATCTTCATGAATTTCAAAACAGGAACCAAACTTGTTTTGACTGACTTCATCCTCCCATTGCAGTTTTTTCCACCAACAGGTCTCTCCCTTAATAACAATTTTGCGTTCTTTTGCGCTGTTGCAATTGAGTGGAAGCTTTTTAAGCTTAGGGCATCCGTATACCACAATTTCCTTCAAATATGAGAAGGGCAGGGGAGTCGGACAGATGCTTTTCAATTGTGGTACTTCACTTAATTCAAGGGATTCGAGAGCTGAAAATGGAATAGTATTTCCCCACTTCTCTTGAATTTCAACTAATTTTTCCACACTGATTATTGCTTCCATCCCATCGCAATTTGATATCTCGATAATCTTCAGGTTCGGAGCAAGAACAATCCATGTTATATCTTTCAGTTCATGGCAAAAAGAGACCTCTACTTCATGAAGGTTCTGGAAAGCATGAAACTGTTGCAGGGTATCACAATCAATCTCTAACACTTGGAAATCACAAGAACGTATGTATAGTGTACGGAGATGCTTCATATCAGCTACAGCAGAAACGCTGAGAGACTTTGAATCTTCAATACCTCGAAGGCACAGACGCTGACAGGAACTCTGAATTTTATGAGAACTTGAAAATTTTTGGAGAGCATGGGCACTTGTAGCAGTGATGGACAAAACATTTAAATGTTCCAAACATAGCAATTCCTCTATCAAGGATTCACTATCATTAAATAGGATGCTGTCTTCTGCTGTTACTGCAGAAATACCACAGTCATCCAACAGCAATGTACGTAACATTAAAAGACTAGATAGAATCTTTGGTGGAAACCTAGAAAGACGTTTTGTACCCAACAAATCCAAATATTTAAGGTTTGCTAAAGCTTTCATTTCTTCTGGCAACATTACCAAGCCAGTAAACGATAGCTCAAGATGTTGTAGTGAAACCAAGTTTGAAATTCCAGATGGCAATTCCTTGAGAGAATAGTTATAAGCGAGGTTTAAAACTGTAAGACAAGGCATAAATTGGAAAAAGTCATTTGTGATGATCGATAAACGGTTAAATCCAAGAAAAAGAGTTCGAAGATTAGGGCATCTAGGAGACTCCGATAAATTCTCAATCCTATTTTCCATCAATGAAATCCTTTTAACTCCTTCCCATTTTTCAATCTCCGGTGCTTTGCTTAATCCAACACCTGCTTGAACCAAAAAGTTTTCCTTTTCCTTGTCAATTTCACATGCTATCCACAATGCCATGTCCCGAACAACATCGTGCATTACTACATATTTACCTTCATCTTCCAGTAAACAAGCGCGAATAAGATCACCGATAATGGAGTACCCTCGATCAATTGCTCTACTTCCATATTCACCTAAAAAACCCTCCGCTAACCAACACTCTATCAAGTACCTTTTCACCATCCTACAATCTTCTTGAAATAAAGTACAATATAAAAAGCAAGATCTGATATTTTCATTTGGTAGGCTATCATAACTGAACTTTAAAAGGGAATACACCTCTTTTCCCATGCCTGGAAACTCAAAGGCTGATGTCCTTAAGACTTCAACTGCATCCTTCCATTCTTCAAGTGTCTTCTTACAAGCCATGGCTCTACCAACCGTATTGAGTGCAAGTGGCAGACCACGACACTCTTTTACAACAATCTCAGCTAACTTCGGAATCTCTGGGCGACTGTTTAGAATATCTCTTCCAACATTCTTCTGAAACAATTTCCAAGCTTCCTTGCGTTGCAAACACTTCACTTCAAACTCCCTGTCAGCTCCCATTTGGCGACAAACTGCAAACGAACGAGTGGTAAAGACCACCTTGGATTCAATTTTTGTGCTTGGAGGAGGCACACCCAATCCAATCAAATCAACCCGCTCCCATATATCATCTAATAACAACACAAATTTTTTCTTGCTCAGAATTTTGAAGATATCCAGAGCTTTCTCTTCAGGACTTTTAGCATTCCAAGACTCTCCGCATAAACCTATCTTTTTCCCAATGTTGTCTTGAACTTCCATAATTTTGTGGTCTTTCGATACCACAGTCCAGATCACAACATCAAAATGGTGACCTTCATTATCGCAAAAGCTGTTATTTATTTGTTTTAAAAGGGTAGTCTTACCGACTCCTCCCGTGCCATAGAGCCCAACAATTCCAATTTGACTTTGTTTCAGACAACACCAAACTTCATTTAATATCAATTGCTGGCCTACAATTTTTGGATCCATTGGTAGTTCATCCGCTGGATCTTCTGGAATTGCCTTGGCCACTTCCGGAAAATCTCCTTTACCCTTTAAATCCTTCACCTCTTGCAGCGTGTTAGCTACTCTTTTCCCAAACTGATAGCTTGACTTACAGTTCTTAGAACAGTAACCTCCAAAGCATAATTTCTCAATTTCTTGAGATTCAACTCCCTGTAGTTGACTAACTTTAGATTCAACAGCCTGCACACTTGAAAGCCACACTTTCACTCGATCTGTCCGTTCCATTTGTTGTCGTTCAGCAGTAGTGACCTTCGTCATCACATCGTTTCTGGCTGCAATTAATTCTTCGAATTCAGTCTGCAACGCAGCAAGATTATCTTCAAGCTTTTTTACATATTGGGCTCTTCTGACACTGCAATCAAGGCAATGCGAAAGAAGCGCCTCGCATCCGAATTGGAATGAGCATAAGTTGCCCATTTTTGCTTTGTAATATTAAGACTTGAAAAACGATCCAAGCAAGAACAATTTAAGCTGAAAAACTTGACTGAGAAAACACGTTCTAGTTGGAAAACAGCAGAAATTTTCTTACAGTAGTAGCTAGTATTTTAGCTGTATATGCGAGTGAAAACATAAACAATGAAGATGAGCAACTAGAATAATTCAACCTTCAATCTCAAGGTTAATACGAAAAAGTGAGCACCAGTGGGCTATGCTAGATTATTTTTTTTAGTAATGAATTCTATATTAATCTGAATGGCTAAAGGTTTGGGTGGTTTGTTTGTTTGTTTTTCACAGGATGTCTGAACATATAATTATCAATAAATAAATTTAATGCCAATCAGCAATGTGAAGCGAATAATTTCTTCAAAGCAAAAGAATGAATAATTTATATCCTTAAGTGCCCCCACTTGTGCTAATTATTGATCGAAACCCTTAATCTTTTGCTACTTTACACATGTAAAGACAGAAATGTAATAATTCAAAAAGCAAAAGAATCAATGAGTTGAGTGGTAAGCACTCATGCTCTCAACAAAAAGTGTGGGAATGTGCTATCGGTTCAAATCCCACATTCCACAAAAAAGTATGGGATTATCCGTTATAGTAAATTTTGAAGGTACATCATAACAGCGCTACCTAGACCATACATCATAATGCTAGCCATTATCTAAACTCCTAGCAATTTTTTAGGATATTCTATAATGATATTATCTAAATAGTGCATTATAATATTTCTAAACTCCCAATAGATTTTTGACGTACAATTATCAGTATATTATATATGTAATATGTAAAATTAAAAAAAAATGAATCAATGATATATTTTTTACTCGTAATCTTGGGTGCCCAATTTTTTTTATAAAAGTCATATAGGTATTCCTTTTACTACATAACTTTACAATTTACTCTTGTCAATAATTTTATCTGTAGATATACACAGCTTTTATTTTTTTTTAAAAAAAACAAAACACAATATAATTGACAACTAAATTTTAAAACAATTTAAAATAAATGTAGCTATAAATAATAAAAGTGTTTATTATACTAATTAAATCATACTGTTTGAAGTTTTTACTTTTATACTTAAATATTTACGTTATAATACGAAAATCACACATTTGTGTTTATAAAATCAATAAGTGTTTGGTAATTTGGGGTATTATTAGTTTTCTCCCATGAGGTATTGCTTATTATCAATTAGATGGCCAAGAATGAAAAAATAAACAAACACCTCCCCTAATTAGATGATAGTACTTCTAATTTTTTGTTAAATGACCGAACTGTCCACAATCTCTCATGGACTTTAACATAAACAGTGAATTGGCTTAACAGAGAAGAGGACAGTTCGATCATTTAACAACAAATTAGAAACACTATCATCTAATTAGGGGAGGTGTTTGCTTATTTTTTCATTCTTGACCATCTAATTGATAATAAACAATATCTCAAGAGAGAAAACTGATAATACCCCTTGATAATTAATAATAAAAGTATTTTTTATGGCATTTTTATTATTTTGATGTGAGTAGAATCTGAACTCAAATATTTTGTACCAACTCAAGAGATTTAACCAATTAAACCAACTAATAACAATAGCTAAAAAGTATTTTTTAAATAATAAAATATTTATTTAAATATATAAAATATAATAGTAATATTTTATTTTAAAATCAATAGGATTAAAGTGTACATTTGAACAAATTTTATGCGTGTGTAAATTTGTTTTCCCATATTTATTTTGAAGGTGCTTAGTGAAATATAATAACATATTAACAAAGAAAATAATTGAAATATTTTACAGATAACATTAGGTATTTTAATTATTTTTTTAAATGTTCAAAAAACCAAAATACATCAAACAAATTTGATATTACTACATTTATTAAAATAATAAATCTAAATAGACTTATGAATTAAATTATTTAATTAAAATAAAACACTAATTAAATATATGTTAAATCACCTTATACCTTACTTATCACAGTTCTCCATGACATAACTTTCATGTATTCAGCGCTATTGAAGACAACAACAATCCAATATTATTTTTTATTTTTACTTTTAAAATTTTGTGGGTATATATATATATATATATAATAGACAAATAATTGTTAGTTTAAATAGTATAATTTATATATTTTTCTATTATCCTAATTAAAGAAATAATTAAAATATTTACAGATAACTATAATTTATCATATGAGATCCACGTAACCTATCACATATTTGTTTTTTAAGTATTACAATCCAAAACACATGTATCCAGTTAAAAGGAATTCAAAACTTTTAACTTAAATCAGATGCTTTATGGCAATATAGGATGCCAAAATAATAGGTAGTGGAAATTAAATAACTTGTTCATTATCACCTGGTAAGCAGAATTTATATTATCATGAATGAAACACTTTGAAACTAGCAAAATTTATATTACACCTTAAACTCTATTAATTTTATCAATAGTAATGTATTTTTACCTGAGATCCAATGTAATATATATTATTAATGAAAGTTCTTTTTAAGATGTTCCTCAGTTGTGCATGTAACAACGCACGACATGTGTTGTAGTCAAGTCTATATATATAGACACAAATCAGACCTTATTCGGTTCAAAACCACGGTTTTTTTTTCCCCTTCTCTTTTATTCGGTTCTTCTTCCCAAAAGATTGACAGGTTTGAATTTTTTTTTAAAATAAAATTTAATCGGCTTAAATTCTTTAGTTTTATTTAAAATTAAAAAAATTAAATTTAACTAAAAAATACATAAAAAATAATAAAAAACCAAATATTGTCAACCTCATATTATGTTTTATTCGGTCTATATAATAAATATAGTTTTGATTAATTCACAATATTGTGAACCGATTGGTTTTATATATTTTGTTCCTTTTGTTGTTGTTCAGCAAGAATGACGTTCCTCTCCACAGCGTTCCTCGCTGCAGTTAATTCTTCCAATCTAGCAGCCAAGGCAGCGAGATTATCCTCAAGCTCATTTATCTATGTTTCTTTTCTAACAGTGCAATCAAGGCAACGAGCGAAGAGAGCATCACATGACAATGGGACTGAGCAAATGTTACCCATTATGGCTTAAAACGAGGTGATCAGCAAGAAGAATACAAGAAATTTTCAGAGATGAGACTATTTATTTGGGTTCTGTAGTGCAAGAGCTAAGTATTTACATCTATATATACAATACATATTATATATAACAGAATAATATAAAGAACCCACTTGTAATAATTATATAAATGTTAAATTTCTGTCAATATTAAAAAGAAAGTTTTCAATGATCACTTGTAACTCCAAAAAATTAGATATGATCAGCCGTGGAACTTTACTGCGTTCATACGCTTGCTCCAAACTTGTTCAAAGTATTTCAGGGTCTTATTTGGGCTGAGAAGAATTTCTCCTCCCAAAAACTGTTCTAACATAATATATTCAAAGATTGAACTTTTACATACAATTTTCATTCAAGGGCTGATTCTGTGCGCATATAGAGCAATCCTTCTTAATGCTTTGTCCAGAGATTGCATACGACTTTGTAAAACAGGGGAGCTCAAAAACATTTTTAGAGCATTTGCACTTCCCAAAGCGATGTCCAACACATTTAAACAATTCAAATGATGCAATTCCTCTACTAAAAGTTCTTGACCGCTGAGTTTCTTCTGCCTAATGGAACATTCTCAGCTCAGCAGCATTGAAAGACTATATATATATTACTTGTTCACGTGCAAACTCGACGTTCAAACATTTAGGATTTGCCAATTATGTCTTTCCATTCTTCAAATGTTATCTTGCAAGAAAATTCGTAATCATGAGTGCAATCCTTAGATCATTGCATTCTTTGTTATCACTTTCAGCTATCTCAGGAATAGCAGGATGACTATCAAGAGTTTCTCTGTAGACCTTTGTTTGTTATAATAGATGTAATAATTCAGAGCTAATAACTAAGTAGATATTGTTCAGTTTGAACATTATACACGTGTCTTTGTTGTTGCCTGAATCCAGTTCAAGGATTTATTTTTGCACTTCGTGTTTTTTTTTTTCTTGTCTTATTCTGATCACTACACCCAAAGGTATATGGACAAAAGATAAAGAAGACGGGACTAATCTGTAGAAGGAAAAAGAAGAATATCCAAGTTAAATTTGGATCTCAATTATGAGACAACACCTGGGCAACTAACAAGTACCAAATGTTGGAGATTTTTAAAAGCAGATTGGATAATGTACAGAATAACACAAGATATTCTCAAGCCAAGGCATGTATAATGCATTATCCTTAAGAAAATTTCTACCCCTCTAAGACAATATCCTGATGCAAATAAATTTTGTGGCAGTATTCTCTCCAAAATATAATGACTGTTAGTTCTATAAAGGTGCACTCAAGTATAGAACTCTTTGAACAACACAAAATTGATCACATTCTCTAGTTTTTTCTCTTTTTATAAATTCAAGATATGACCTTAATTTATAGGTACACATGTACCTTTTCATTAGGACATGTCTTTTCACACACTTTTTTATTAGGACATGTATTTTCATACACTTTTTATTTATGAAACCTATAAATATTTAGAAATATAATATATATATTATAAAATATACAACACCAAAAACAGAAAATTAAGCAAGAACCCAGATATATATTAGAAAATAACAAATCATAAATTTTATTCAACTACAACAGACACCAACGTACGAGAAATGAGAAGTCAATATGAATAATTACAAAGGAGAAAACAAAGAAAGGCATTAAATTAAGTGAAAATACAAACGAGAATTGAAGAAAAAGTTTTATATGAATTTAAAGCACCCAGTAGAGATGGTATTAATTTGAACTCCATCTGGTCGACACTCGGCCAAAAAAGAAATCCCCTGGTGTAACTTAATGGTCATCTTGTTCGTCCTTATGTAGAGCCCTGAAGCAGGAACCAAATTCATTTCGAGCGGCTTCATCCTCTCATTCCAAATGTTTCAACCAATCTTTCCTTCCCTTAACAACAATTTTACGTTCTTTGGCACTGTTGGAATCAAGCGGGAGTTTCTTGAGCTGCGGGCATACATCTACGACAAATTCCCCGAAGGTGTCGGTGTTGAGAAAAGAAAACAAATTGGACACCTTTTAATGGTTAAATAAGTCACTTGTATATAAGAAGAAAAATACAAATGTTATACAGTCAAATATATACACACACTAACACACTAACTTGCTACACACATACACACATTAGTGTTTCTCATGCATGGCTCACACCTAAAACGGAACACAATCTCTATATTTATACTAGTCTATGTCGGTGATAAAGTCGGTTAACTTAGCTTCCTGTTTTCTGGAATTTTCTATAACATGCTTTGAAGATTGATGCCTGTGGTATGTTGTAGAAGCTTCTAGATTCAGCTTGAACAAAGAAATTAAGAAGAAGCAGGAGGCTGATCAAGGTTGATGAATCCAGAATTTTCTGGATTGTCGGCGATGATTCTTCAGTCGGAAGGACAAGGCACTCAAATAGGTGCTTTTCAATTTCGGTAGAGCTCTTAATTCAAGGGATTGGAGTTACGTTATTTCCCAACATATCTGGAATTTCAACCAGTTAAGATTCAGAAAATGTTGTTTGGTTACTAGGAAAGTAAAAGAAAATTTCTGAAGAAAGAGTTTGTGTTTACATCTGCCAAGCTAAAAGAGTACCAACTATTATACCAAAACAGAATCCGTAACAGAATTCCTCTAGTTAAAGAGTAGCCAGCTCATCAGTTACAACTAAACAAAGATCTATTAGCTCCACGTCAGTAACAACTAAATATTCAACCCAGATCAATAGCATTTAGCATCAGGTCAGCAGCAACTAAGTTTCTGGGCAGTGAGTTTCTAGTCAGCATCAAGTCAACAGCAACTAAGCTTCTGGGCAGAGTTTCTGGGCAGTGAGTAGTATCTTCACACACCCAACTTGTACACATTGATTATTTCTTCCATCTGTCGGCAATTTGATATCTCAATCGTCGTGAGATTTGGAGCAAGAATAAGCCACGTAATGTCCTTCAATTCAGGGCAATCGCTGACGATTACTCTGCCAAGGCTGTGGAAACCGTGAAATCGTCGTTTGCCAATACAATCAATCTCCACCGTCCTGAAATCACACGAATCCATCTGTAGTATACGGAGATGCTGCATATCTGCCAAAGATAAAATGTGGAGAGATTTTGAGATCTAGATTGACACAACAACTCTGAAGTTTCTGGGAGCTTGAAAACTTTTGGATAGCACGAGCATTGTGCAAACTGAAAGTCAGTGTTTTCAGATGTTCCAAATGCAGCACTTCCTCACTCAGAAGCTCACCACCGTTAAATAGAACGCTGTCTTCCGTCGGTTTTTTAAACAAGCCACAGCCTGCCATCCTCAAAGTACGTAACATTAAAAGATTGGATAGAAACTTGTCGTGGAAATGTACTGATATCAAATGCATATTCAACGTTCAAGCATTTAAGGCGTACCAATTCCTTCATTTCTTTTGGCAACTTATAGAAACCAGTAAATGAGATATCAAGGTGTTCTAGTGAAAGCAAGTTTGAAATTTCAAATGGTAATTCCGTAAGCCCACGATTATGGCACAAGTTTAAAACTTTAAGAGAAGGCATAAATTGAAAAACGTTACCATTGATAATTGATAAACGGTTAAATCCAAGAAAGAGAGTTTGAAGATTGCGGCAATAAAGAGTGACTGATAGCTCCTTAATATCATTTTGCATCGATGAAATCCTCTTCGCCCGTTCCCATTTTCCAACCTCCGGTGCTTTATTGATTCCAATAGCTGGTTGAACCAAGACATCCTCTTTTCCTTACATGCTATCCACAAAGCCATGTCTCGAAGCACATCATGCATTACTACATAATCATCTCTCTCTTCTAATAAAAAGCACGAACAAGGTCACAACAATGTCGTGTCCTCGATTAATTGCTCGTTTCCATCGTATTCACCTAAAAATCCCCACTAAACGACTCTCTATCATGTAGCTTTTATAAATCCTATAATCTTCTGGAAATAAACTGCAATATAAAATGCAAGATCTGATCTCCTGGTTAGGCAAGCTATCGTAACTGAATTTTAAAGGAGATTACACCTCATTTTCCATACCTGGAAATTTAGAGGCTGATGTCCTTAAGACTTCAACTGCATGCTTCCAATCTTCAAGTTTCTTCTTACAAGCCATAGTTCGCCAACTGTGCTCAATGCGAGCGGTAAGCCGCGACACTCTTTTGTAACGACTTTCGCTAGCTTTCGGATTTCTGGATCACTGTTAGGATTATGGCTTCCAACTTTCTTTTGAAACAATTCCCAACCTTCTTTGTGTTTTAAGCACTTCACTTCAAATTCTCCGTTAGCTTCCATTTTGCCATAAACATCAGAAGGACGAGTTGTAAAGATAACTTTGAATGTCTTTTGAAAAAGGACACCCAGTTTAATCAAATCAACTCGTTTTCAAATATCAGCAAAAACTTCTTCTTTTTGAGAATTGATAAGTGCATAAAATACACCATTGTTATTTAATTTTAGACTTTAATTATTTATTTAATTCTCAAGTTTTATTTGTATTAGATGTATTTTAGTTGTATTGTACAGAAAATGAGAGAATTGACCATCTAAAATGAATTCGGTTTGAAAAGGATAAATTCAAATCTAAAAGAAAAATGTTTGGGGATTGAAGTGCAAGAGATTTAAAAGCCAAAATGCAAGAAATTCAAAGACCAAAGTGCAAGAATCTTGGGGTCCAAAATGAAGCAAATAATAGGGGTGACAATTTGGGACACGACACGATTATTCGATACGAATTCGGTGCCATTAAATGGATTTGAATTTAAAATCTTGATACGAATAATAATCGTGTCGTATTCGTGTCGACACGATTATTATTCGTGTCATATCCGTATTTAGCATACAAAACACGATTATCCGTTTAAGACACTATTAATTAAATGAATAATTGAATAACTGTGTCTTAAAAAAATAAACGAATAATCGTGTCTTAAACGAATAATCGTGTCTTAAACGAATAATCATGTCCTAAACGAATATATTTTAATAAATTTTAGAAAAATATGTAATATAAATTTATTTATTATAAATAACTCTTAATATAAGTATCTAATTATTAAATATATATTATATTTGATAAAATATGCTATTTTTAAATGAATCGTATTTTAAACGAATAATAGTATCTTAAATAAATAATCGTGTCTTAAACGAATAATTGTGTCTAAACAAATCGTATTTAAATAAACGGATCGTATACAGATTTAAAAAAGTTGATACGAATAATAAATGGATCGTATTCGTATCAAACGAATATTAAACGAATCGTATTCGTATCAGCCCAAATTCGATTCGTTTATCCGAATTGCCACCCCTAACAAATAAGGATTAAAATACATAAATATCAATATAGAAACTCAAGTTTAAAATAATCAAAACAAAGAGGGCCTAAATGATATGTGCAATATAATTTTGCTTTATAGGTAGAATCACATGTCCGCGATCCGATCTGATGTACCTGATGTAGTACAGAAATGATATTAGATGTTATTCTAACATATATCTTGAATATTTAATAATAAAATTCTCAAATTGAGAGAAATATCTCAAGAAGAGAAAGATAAAATAACATACGCATGATTAAGTAAAAAAAATATTATTTATTCTAACTATAAATAACAAGGTTTATTTATACTAATATATATCCTAAGCTTAAAAGAAAAATAATTCTTTATAAATAAAAAATTTAATAATAAAAAATAACTTAATCTTACATAAACAAAACAAATAAAATAAGGATAATAAAAAAATAAAAGCTTCTATAATCCTAGAATTATGAGACCTCTAATAGACCTAATGTTTACATTGAAGATTGAAATACAATTCAATAGAAGGATAACTCGCAATAAGATGCCTTCACAACTTTTTGCGCCACCATAGAGATCAGACTTGAGTAAGAGGAAGACAATAGCAGGACCACACAATAATGTCTTAGGCTAAATCCTACTCAAAATCAACCAGCTACATGCCTATATAGGGAATTAACAAACAAAAAGACTGATTCCAATAACCTTTATGCAATTCTAAGGGACAACAAATGTTATCGACGTGAAAGGGCAGATCATTATTCCAATCAATTTCTTCAACACAAAACAGCCTATATGGCTACACATGATGATGACATTGAAGAAGAAGTCTATCTAGGAGATCAAAAGTGCAAGGAATAAGAAGAACTAGGAGAGCTTACCTATGAAAATGAATAGGTTTCGTTTCTCTAGTAAGACGATTAATGTATACCCTAAAGAAGGAGGAAGATATGCAGTGACATAATATTTTCAAAACCAGTTGTACAGTCAATCAATAGGTTTGTGATCTTATCATCGATAATAGAAATAATGAGAACATAGTGTCACAGACTATGGTAAACAAATTGCAACTACCAACCCAACCACATCGTACGCTATATTGCATTAGTTGGATCAAAGTCATTGATAAAACAAAGATGATAAAGCAATGTAGAATTTCCTTCTTCGTCGACAAATATAAAGATGAGGTGTTATGTGAGGTTGTTGATATGGATGCTTGCCACGTGTTAGTTGGTTGTTCATGGCACTTCAACTTGAATACGGTGCATAATGGTAGAAGCAATACATATATTTTCTACCAAGATAACTTGAAGATCATTCTTGCACCTATGAAGCAGCTAAATAATTTAGCATGTTTAAAGATAAAAAAAAAAAACCTTCTCCTGTTGCCAAAAGAAGCTTCTATTTCACTAGATGTACCAGAACAACTTTAGTATCTGTTATAAGAGATCAGAGATGTTGTCCTAGAAGATTTATCAGTTGAACTAATACCTTTAAAGGATATTCAACACCATATTGATCTTATTTTAATAGAAAGTTTACCAAACTTGCTGCACTATTACATGAGTGCTAAAGAATATGAGTATATACAAAGACAAATGGAAAATCTTCTCAAAATAGAGTATAAGACTTGTCAAAACAAGAAAAAAGCCTTACTTCAATATAAATGAGGCTCATTTGTTTCATCATTCTACTATTCATGGTTATTTTAGTAAAAGCACTTCGAACAATGATTTTCAGTTAACTTAGTTAACACAGCACGAGGTAACTAACTAAAAATCCTAAGGGCCATTTTTTCCCTAAAAACCTATAATCCACCCACAATGAAGCCCCCTACAACTCTAATACTTGTAATATAGAAAAGGATTAATGTCATTTAAGTCTTTAAGGTTTGGTTAATTAATTTGATCAGTCCTATTAATTTCAGAAATATCTATAAAAGTCCTAATTTACTATAAAATAACAATTATACCTTTTTTTAAATAGTAATTGGCTAAAAAATTTATTTTAATTTTTAATAAAAATAAATATTAAAATAATAATAAGTACTCTTTTATAACACATTAATAATTAAATATATATTAGTATATTATAAATAAAATATAATAATTATAAGAACTATATTGTCATATATTTTATTTATAAATTAATATTTATTTATGATTGATTTTATTTATTTTTTTAAAATTAAATTAATATTGAATTGTTATAACTATATTATAGTACAATATTTATGATTATATATAATTATAAGTATTATATATTTAGAGATTAATATTTATATATGATTTATGTTATTTATTCTTTTATATTGAATTAATATTGAATTATTATAAGAACTACATTGTAAGATATTTTAAATAAATAAATTTATTTTGTAGTTATAATGTATTAAAATATATTTAATTATTAATGTGTTATAAAATAGTACTTATTATTATTTGAATATTTATTTTGTTAAGAGTTAAAATAATTTTTTTAATTAATTACTGTTATATAAAGAATATAATTATTATTTTACAATAAACTTAAATTTTTATGGACATTTCTAAAATCAGTAGTGCTAATCAGACTAATTAGCAAAACGTTCATGACGACATTAACCCCTATAGAAAATGACAAAACGTTCAGGACGACATTAATCCTATAGAAAATGGCAGGAAAACCAATTTCGTCTAACCATTGCTAAATGCGGATAAGATTTTAATTTTCTCATAAGTAATTTAAATATGAGATATTGAGATGTGTTGAGTAAACTCATAATCATAATTAAGCAAAGTATTTCAACTATGCCAGATTCGGACAAACCTAAAACTTCACCAGATCTCCCATGGAAGCTGAAGCTTTACTTGTACATCAACAACTTTGAAATGAAAGCTTCCTGTCGCAATAACCTCACTGTCAATCGTCTTCTCTTTAACCTAGTTGATCTTAAATCCTCTGCTTCAGATAAACCAAAATACGGCGTCAAAACCTCCGATATCACAGTTGACTCCTCCCGCAACCTCTGGTTCTGCCACTACACGCCCACCGAATGGGATCACTAATACTTGTATTTTAATTTTGCTACTGGAGAATTCAAATTTAAGAAATTTAATTATTATGCTGAATGTATTTGATAAGAAACTTTAATTAATGGAATATTTTCATGTTTTTCTATAAGATTTGAATTTATATCACTTAGAAATTATAAAATTTTTATCAATTATCTCTGTTATAGTTATATTTAACGGTTGTTTGACTATTACATATAAAGATAAATACCTAAAATTATTATTATTTTATTTTAAAAAGAGAATTTCACCTTCTCAAATCTTTATAAAGTTAGGAGTTATTTATTTTTCTAATTAAAGTCTGAATATAATTATTTAGATGTCTAAGAATTATTTATTTTTTAATTGATATCTGAATATTTATTAAAAAAAATATATATATAAATAAGTTAAAATTTTACTTAAATATGAATGAATAAATATTTAAATAATTTAATATTTTTATTTTTAAAAAATATCACCTATCTCTTTTCTATTGTTAATCCTATTTATTTCTCTTCTCAATTTTATTTATTTTATATTTTAGTTATTGCAATAAATTTACTTTTAAGTAGTGCTTACCGCCTTAAAAAAGAGAAGGAAAGAAAAAAGAAAAGGGAAAAATCCAACAATTTCAAAAGCAAAAGTATAAATAATTTATGACTCTTGTCTCGAGTAGAGGTGGCAAATAGGCCGTACCGGCCATCACGGCCCATGAAAAATGAGCCTATACGGGTTTTTGGGTCGGCCCGGCACGATATGCATAGTAAAACATATAAGTTCAACCCAGTTCATGGAACAGTTACTGTTTATATCGGGTCGGCCCGGTTCGTCAAAATGCAGTCCATTGGGCTGCACAGTATTATTGTTTATTGTGAATAATAGCACTGTTCACTATGAACAGTGATCCAAAAATACTGTTTATGAGCTGAATAGTAAACTCATGTATTTTTTTTGACTCATGACTGCATCGACATTGTTCACAGCACAGCCGAGCACGGCCCACGGGCTTTTTTTCTTGGCCTAACTCGTGAACAGTATCAGGCTGTGCCGGGCCATGCCGATACTATTCACAGGTTGGGCCAGGCCGTACTCAGACTGGCCCGCTCGTTTTACCACCTCTAGTCTCGAGTGTCCGTCCGCTTGTGCCAATTATTAAACGAATCGTATGCCTGATAACCACTTTACACGTGGAAAAACAATAATTTTTTACTCTTCATGTTCCTGGGTGCCCCAGTGGTGCAATTAAGGTCACTTTCAGAATGAATGGAATGTTACAAAAAAAGAAATATTTTTATTTTAGTAAAAGTAACATAGATGATCTGTCTAACAAGTGCACAAATTTTCTAAAATGACAAGTCTGCGAAGAGGCACTTCATTATTCAGATATTCTCTTTATTGAAGAATCCCAACATAGATTATACAAGAAATTAATTAATTAATATATTTTCTTACAAGGCTTAGAAATTCGAGATGCATATTTTAGTTTACAATTAATTATTCGTATTTTCATCATTTTTTATTTTAACAGAAAATAAATTTTATTTTAGTGATTATAGTACATACGGTAAAAATAAAAATATTCTCATTTAATGAAATATTCTTAGGTATTTACGTGCCATGATTACTTCAGTTTTTCAAATTAAAGAAAAAAGATGGAGTATACCAGTAAACTTAGACAGAAAATTAGTTTACATTTGTGCAAATTAATGGAGTATTTAAAATCTTAATTATTCTAGACAATTCATAGGCAGGTAATAATATAAAAGTAAACAAAAAAAATTAATAATAATTAACAAAACCCAATTGCAAAGAGTGCAACATTGTCAATTATCAACTGGAAACATTTCTTGCCAGACATCAGCTTGCAACAAATAAGAAGTCAATACACAAAAAATGGCAAGTGACAAACAGAAGGATTGGAAACTAGAAGTGCTTTAAAACTTTCATCTATTCTGATTTCCCCTGGTGTTCATTATCATCCCTGTCATTGTGGTCTTCATCCACCGCCAAGTCTCCCTCAATAACAATTTTGCTTTTGTTTGCCCTATTGTAAATGAGTGGAAACTTTTTGAGCATTGGGCATCCATATACCACAATTTTCTTTAAATATAAGAAGGGCAAGGGATTCGGATAGATGCTCTTCAGTTGTGGTACTTCACGTAGTTCAAGGGATTCGAGAACTGAAAATGGGATTAGATTTCTCCACTTCTCTTGAATTTCAACAAATTTTTCCACATTGATTATTTCTTCCATTCCGTCACAATATGATAACATAATCTTCTTGAGGCACGGAGCAAGAGTAATCCATGTTACATCTTTCAGTTCATGGCAAGAAGAGACCTCTACTACATGAAGGCTGTGGAAAGCATGAAACTGTGACAGGGCAGCACAATCAATCTTTACCACTTGGAAATCACAATACTGTATGTACAGTTTACGGAGTTGCTTCATATCTGCAAAAGATGAAACATTGAGAAACTTTGAATCTTCAATGTCTCGAAGGCATAGATCGTCACAACAATTCTGAAATTTATAGGAGCTTGAAAATTTTTCGAGAGCACGACCACTTCTTGCAGTGATGGAGAAATCATTTAAATGTTCCAAACAAAGCAATTCCTCTATCAAGGACTCGCCATCATTGAATAGAATGCTGTCTTCTGTTGCTATTGCATGAATGCCACAGTCCTCCAACAACAATATCCGTAACATTAAAAGATTAGATAGAATCTTTCGTGGAAACCTACGAAGATGATATGCGCCCTCCAGGCCCAAATATTTCAGATTTACTAAAGCTTTAATTTCTTCTGGCAACATTATTATGCCAGTATATGATAGGTCAAGATGTTGTAGTGAAACCAAATTTGAAATTCCAGATGGCAATTCCTTAAGAGAATCATTATAAAAGAGGCTTAAAACTCTGAGAGAAGGCATAAATTGAAAGAAGTCATTTTTGATAATCGACAAACGGTTCCATGCAAGAAAAAGGGTTAACAGATTAGGGCAATTAGGAGTCTCTGATAAATTCTCAATCTTATTATACATCAATGAAATCCTTTTCACCCCTTCCCATTTTTCTATCTCCGGTGCTTTGCTTAATCCAACACCTGCTTGAACCACAAAGTTCTCTTTTTCCTTGTCAATTTTACATGCTATCCAAATAGCCATATCTCGAACCACATCATGCATTGATACATATTCGTCGTCAATATCTTCCAGTAAACAAGCACGAACAAGCTCACCGATAATGGAGTATCCTCGATCAGTTGCTCTATTTCCGTCATATTTCGCTAAAAAACCCTCCGCAAACCAACACTCTATCAAGTGCTTTTTTTGAATAAAACAATCTTCTTGAAATAAAGAACAATACAAAAAGCAAGATCTGATTTTTTCGTTTGGCAGGCTATCATAACTGAACTTTAAAAGAGAATACACCTCTTTTCCCATACCTGGAAACTCAAATGCTGATGTCCTTAAGACTTCAACTGCATCCTTCCATTCTTCGAGTGTCTTCTTACAAGCCATGGCGCGACCAACTGTATTAAGTGCAAGAGGAAGACCACGACACTCTTGTACAACTGTCTCAGCTAGTTCAGGAATCTCCGGATGACTATTTAGTATATCTCTTCCAACTTTCTTCTGAAACAAATCCCAAGCCTCCTCGTGCTGCAAACACTTAACTTCAAACTCCCTGTCTGCTTCCATTTGCCGACAAACTGCAAACGAACGAGTGGTAAAGACCACCTTGGATACCATTTTTGGGTCTGGAGGCACGCCCAATTCAATCAAATCAACCCGCTCCCATATATCATCCAATAACAACAAAAATTTCTTCTTGCTCAGAATTTTGAAGATATCCCGAGCTTTCTTTTCACGACTTTTAGTACCCCAAGACTCTCCACACAAACATATCTTTTTCGCAATGTCGTCTTGAACTTTCATAATTTTGAGGTCTTTCGATACCACAGTCCAGATCACAACATCAAAAGGGTGCCCTTCATTACCGCAAAAGCTGTTGTTGACTTGCTTCAAAAGGGTAGTCTTACCGACTCCTCCAGTGCCATAGAGCCCAACAATTCCAACTTGACTTTGTTTCAGGCAGCTCCAAACTTCATTAAATATCAGTTGCTGGCCTAAAATTTTTGGATTCATGGGCAGTTCATCCGCTGGATCTTCTGGAATTGCCTTGGCCACCTCCTGAAAGTCTCCTTTATCCTTCAAGTCCTTTACCTCTTGCAGGGTGTTAGCTACTCTTTTCCCGAACTGATAGCTTGACTTACAGTTCCTGGAACCGTAACCTCCAAAGCATAATTTTCCAATTTCTTGAGATTCAACCCGTTGTATTAGAGCAACTTTAGCTTCAACAGCCAGCACAATTGAAAGCCACACTTGTACTTGGTCTGTCCGTTCCATTCGTCGTTGTTCAGCAATAGTGACCCTCGTCATCACATCGTTTCTGGCTGCAATTAATACTTGCAATTCAGTCCGCAGCGCAGCAAGATTATCTTCAAGATTTTTTATATATGCGGATCTTTTATCAATGCAATCAAGGCAACGCGAAAGGAGGGCCTCGCATCCGAATTGGAATGCGCATACGTTACCCATTTTTCTTTGTGGAAATAAAACTTGAAAAACGATCCAAGTAAGAGGAAACTAAGCTGAAAAGCTTCACCGAGAAAACACGATCTTGTTGGAAATTACAAGAAAATCTCTTAATAGTAACAGTACTTTGGCTGTGCAAGTGAAAACATAAACGATGAATCTGTGAAACTATTTTTGCAGCTTTTTTGGATAATGCAAATTTGCAACTCTATGATTAATGAGTAGGAGATCACGTGATTGACAAGATGCGAGGAATAATAGCCATTCGATATGGGTCTACTACATCTGCTGCATCGCACGCCACATGGCCCACGATGGGTCGATTTTTTGTTCATCATAATTATGGTGCTTTCTTTAGCAAAGCATGAAATAAAAGTTACGAAAAATTTTTTACTCTACATAATTTTATAAGTATTTAAATAATTTTTTCATTAAATTTGTTATCATATATCATTATATTTTTCATCTAAATATTTTTTATCTATAAAATAAAAATCTTAAGATCGATTAAGATAAAAATAATAATGTTTAATAAAGAAGTTCCTCTCAAACTTTTATGTGATAGGTAGTTTTCTATACAGTATTTAAAATTCTTCCCATCAATGATTTAAAATATTTTTTTTTTATAAATTTTTTCAAACATTGATTTACTATTTTATTTAGTTAGGCTAATAATTGTTAGTAATATAGTAAATTCTATAGTGATTACCATTGTAATAAATTTTTTCTTCAAAATATTGGCCTCAAAAGTAAAATTTACAGTAAAAATAGATTTGTTCGTAACAATACTACTACTACTACATGTCAAATATTAATTAAATTTTTTTTTGAGTATTTCTCATTAAATTTTATTTTTTTAAATACAATAGAAGCACCTTAATACCAAAGCAAGCTTAATTATACTATGAAATCCACCTTTATTTATTTATTAATTTTTTAAAACTTTTAACTATGATAATGATATTCAAGAGTCAATGAGATACTTTTAAAGCCATTAATGTATAAAACAAATTTTAATTTTGTTTCTCTCCTTTTGTTTTTTTGATTTTTTTTATGAAGGTAGATATATCTCCACTTAAATTAATATATGGTTGTTCTCATATATTCTCATTTGAATTTGTGATAATTATGATAATTTTTGCCTTTTTTCTTATATTATGATTTTTGTAGGTCTGAAACTTTTTTAGTTTATATCTTGAAAGTAGGTAGACTTTTACTAAAGTAGGTAGACATCTATTGATAAAAATGTTGCTTGCAATGACATATTTTATACATTAATTTCCTTCCTATTATTCATTGATTATTGTTTAATAACTGATCAAGAATTTGAGAGATACCCCTCAAACTTTACTAAAAAATAAATGCATATGAACATTTGAGATAAAAAAAAATCTCCTGAAATTTAGATAAAAAATAAATACTCTCTGAAAGTACTAACCTTCATATAAAATAATTATTATACCTTTAAATATTTAAAAAATATATAAATATATAATTTCATCCCTATTACTAATATATAATGACCAATATAATATTACGATTTTAAAATAACATAATGAATTACATTTTTAATTAATAATAGTCATTTTAATAATTATTCTTTAAGTTTTTAGAACTTTATCCCAAAATTTTATTATTTTAGATAATTTAAATTTTATTATATTAATTTTATTATAAAAAAACTATTAAAATATATTACAAATAAAGTTAAATTTTTATATGAATAAAACACAACTTTTCTTTAAATTAATATTATTTCAAATTTATTTTGATAGTTTATGCATAATAAATAATATAATAAAAATAAAATTGTCTAAATTTATGTAAGTTTACAATATTAAATTTTCATGTGAATGAAACATTTTTTAAAAATTAATATTATTTAAGATCTATTTTAATGGTTCACATATAATAAATTAATACATAAGGATAAGATTATCTAAAATAATAAAATTTAGAATAAAATTATAAAAAATTAATGGTATAGTTAAAATAAATAAAATATGAATATAATTTATTATAATATTTTAAGATTAAAAAATTATATTCATTATTATGTATTAATAATAAGAATAAAATAATCTATTTATATGGATTTTAAATATTTAAAGACATAATAATTATTTTACATAAAAATCAATAAGTTAAGAGAGTGTTTTTTCTTTAAAGTTGAGGAAATATTTATTTTTCTTCAAATATAAAAGGATAATCTTCTTTTGATTTATTTTTGAGAGATAAATTTTAATATCCCTAATTGATTTAATATTGTAATTGTTCAATTGTCCTTTTTTTTCCTTTTTAGTATAATGAGATATATTACTGCTTTTGGAAAAAACCGACAATTTCAAAAGCAAAAGATCAATAATTTTAGACTCTTGAGTGTCCGCTTAGGGCAATTACTAAGCGAATCCTATACCTGATAGTGATAACCACTTTGCAAATGGAAAAGCAAGAATCCGACAATTGCAATAGAAAAACGATCAATCATTTCTTTTACTTTATTTTATTTAAAAAATATCAAAAAGAGAGATGATAATAAAATCACTTTAACACAAAATTATTCGATGGACTCTATTATTTTTGTGGATGACATATTGATATACATATTGCCGCTTCGGAAGAATCGCAAGGAGCTGGAGCGACAAATTTAATTTATTGAGAATATGGTGAACAGTGAAGATAAAATCACATTTAATTTATACGTATCTGTTTTGTATGATTTGATACTCATATTGTCCTGAGAAGGATCATGAGCACATTTACATATCAAAGCTTGAAGATTAATTGCAGAGATTTAACATCCAATAACCATTTTAGGCCTGATAGTTTTAAACCCACTATCATCAGTATCCCTGTAAGTGATTTGCTTGAAAGCTAGCTATTTTCAAACATTTGTGAGTAATTAACCACTCTTTGAAGAATCATAGGATATATCGTAGCTGGATTCAAGTGCCAAGATTACCTAATTGTTTCAAATTAAGGAAAAAAGATGGAGTATACCAGTAAAATTATAAAGAATTAGTTTAGATTTATGCAAATTAAAAGAAGAATGAGTTTTTTTTTTTTAATAATTTTCTTAAATGATGGACTACTACTTGATCAAAAGATTATTAAAAGAACCAGTTAAACATTTAAAATCTCAACTCCCTTAGACAACTCATAGGCAAGTAATAATATATAGTTTAACAAAATCCAATCACAAAGAGTACAGCAATTGTCCAACTGGAAACATTTCATACCAGACACCAACGTGCGAGAAACAGGAAGTTAATACACAAGAAATGGCAAGTGAGAAACAGACGGATTAATTTGAAACTAGAAGTGCTTTAAAACTTTCATCTATGCTGATATTCCCTGGCGTTCATTATCATCACTGTCGTCTTCCTCCTCCTCACAGTCATCTTCGTGAATTTCAAAACATGAACCAAACTTGTTTTGAGTGACTTCATCCTCCCATTGCAGTTTTTTCCACCAACAGGTCTCTCCCTTAATAACAATTTTGCGTTCTTTCGCGCTGTTACAGCTGAGTGGAAGCTTTTTAAGCTTAGGGCATCCGTATACCACAATTTGCTTTAAATATAAGAAGGGCAGGGGATTCGGACAGATGCTTTTCAATTGTGGTACTTCACGTAATTCAAGGGATTCGAGAACTGAAAATGGGATTAGATTTCCCCACTTCTCTTGCATTTCAACCAATTTTTCCACACTGATTATTTCTTCCATCCCATCGCAATTTGATATCTCAATCATCTTAAGGTTCGGAGCAAGAGTAAGCCATGTCATGTCTTTCAGTTCATGGCATCCGTAAACCTCTACCTGATAAAGGTTGTGGAAAGCATGAAATTGTCGCGGCCCAGTACAATCAATCTCCAACACTTTGAAATTGCAATAAGACATATATATTGTACGGAGAGGCTTGATATCAGCTAAAGATGAAATATTGAAAGAATTTGAATCTTGAATGCGTCGAAGACAGAGAATCTGACAACGACTCTGAAATATATGGCAGCTTGAAAATTTTTGGAGAGCACGAGCACTTCTCGCAGTGATGCCCAGTGCATTTAAATGTTCCAAACAAAGCAATTCCTCTATCAGGGATTCACCATCATTGAATAGAATGCTGTCTTCTGTTGCGGTTGCAGAAATACCACAGTTCGTCAAATACAATGTGCGTAACAGTAAAAGACTGGATAGAATGTTCCGTGGAAACCTACCAAGATAATATGTACCAGCCAAATTCAAATACTTAAGGTTTACCAAAGCTTTCATTTCTTCTGGCAACATTACTAAGCCAGTTTGGGATAGCTCAAGATGTTGTAGTGAAACCAAGTTTGAAATGCCAGATGGCAACTCCTTAAGAGAATCATTATAAGCGAGGTTTAAAACAGTGAGGGAAGACATAAATTGAAAGAAATCATTTGTGATAATCGATAAACGGTTAAATCCAAGAAAAAGAGTTCGAAGATTAGGGCATCTCGGAGACTCTGATAAATTCTCAATCTTATTTTCCATCAACGAAATCCGTTTCACCCTTTTCCAATTTTCAATCTCTGGTGCTTTACTTAACCCGACGCCTGCTTGTACCAGAAAGTTTTCCTTTTCCTTTTCAATGCTGCATGCTATCCACAAAGCCATATCTCGAACCACATCATGCATTAACACAGATTCATCTTCATCTTCCAGTAAACAAGCACGAATAAGATCACCGATAATGGAGTATCCTCGATCAATTACTCTATTTCCATCATATTCATCTAAAAGACCGTCTGCTAACCAACACTCTATCAAGTAACTTTTAACAATCCTACAATCTTCTTGAAATAAAGTACAATATAAAAAGCAAGATCTGATTTTTTGGTTAGCCAAACTATCGTAACTAAACTTTAAAAGAGTATACACCTCTTTTCCCATACCTGGAAATTCAAAAGCTAATGTCCTTAACACTTCAACTGCATCCTTCCATTCTTCGAGTGTTTTCTTACAAGCCATGGCTCGACCAACTGTATTAAGTGCAAGAGGAAGACCACGACACTCTTTTACAACAATCTCAGCTAACTTCGGAATCTCTGGGTGACTGTTTAGAATATCTCTTCCAACTTTCTTCTGAAACAATTCCCAAGCTTCCTTGCGTTGCAAACACTTCACTTCAAACTCCTCCTTGTCAGCTTCCATTTGGCGACAAACTGCATATGAACGAGTGGTAAAGACCACCTTGGATTCAATTTTCGTGTTCGGAGGAGGTACACCCAATTCAATCAAATCAATCCGCTCCCATATATCATCCAATAACAACACAAATTTCTTGTTGTTCAGTACTTTGAAGATGTCTCGAGCTTTTTCTTCAAGACTTTTAGTACTCCAGGACTCTGCGCAGAAACCAATCTTTTTCCCGATGTCATCTTGAATTTTCGTAATTTTGTAGTCTTTAGATACCACTGCCCAGATGACAACATCAAAATGGTGCCCTTCATTATCGCAAAAGCTGTTATTGATTTGTTTTAATAGGGTAGTCTTCCCGACTCCTCCCGTGCCGTATAGGCCAACAATTCCAATCTGTTTTTCGTTGAGGCAACTCCAAACTTCATTAAATGTTGATTGCTGACCTACAATTTTTGGATCAATAGGTATTTCATCGGCTGGATCTGCCGGTATTTCCCGAGACACCTCTTGGAAAACTCCTTCACCCTTTAAAGCGATTACCTCTTGCAGCGTTTTAGCTACTCTTTTCCCATACTCATAGCTTGACCTACAGTTCCTGGAACAGTAACCTCCGAGGCATAATTTCTCAATTTCTTGAGATTTAACTTTTTTCAGTTCAGCAACTTCAGCTTCTATGGCTTGCACCCTCAAAAGCCACCCTTGAACTTGGTCCGTCCGCTGCTTTCGCTGTTGTTCGTCAATAATGACCCTCCCCATAACATCGTTTCTTGCTTCAATTAATTTTTGCATTTCAGTCTGCAAGGCATCAAGATTCTCTTTGAGGTGACTTACGTATGCTGCTTTATTGATAATGCAATTTAGGAAATGGGAGATGGTCGCATCACATGAGATTGAGGGTGAGCAAACGTTACCCATGGTTTTGTACAATGTATACTTGAAAGAAGAGAAGGGGAAGAAGATTGAAAAGAGCAATGGAAATTAGGCTCAAAAGCTTTACAGAGAAAACAATCCAGTGGGGAGAATACAAGAAATTTTCAAAGACTGCAGTGAAAGTGGTTAGCAAATCTATTGTATATATGACCAGATAATATAAATAACTCACTTTCTTAATATTAATAATTTCCAATTACATACTTGTCAATTTGCATTAAATAGTTGGCAGGCTACCATAGATATAAAATTTACCAGGAAACTAAAAAACGTTTAATTCCAATCACTTTTAGACAATCCGTACTTAACAACGGTCCATTAATCCCCTGTAATGCAAACAAATTTATGGAGATCTACAACCTCAATTTTAACTTGTGTCAATGCATGGATGACTGTGATCCGTGAACAAATGTTCCGCTTTTTGATGCAGATTCTTGTAATATCATAATCACAATTTGTTCATTGAAGACATGAAATCACAATTTTTAATTGGCATGTTTTTTTAAAAAATATTATTAATGGTTCTTTGTGCACAGTTTCAGATTAGAATAGTCAATACTAGCTTTTGTGCTTTTGCACATGGAAAATAAACAAATCAACAACTTGGGCGATTTTGAAATGGAACTTTTGAAAACGATAAAGGTTTTGGGTCGATGGTAAGAATTCAAGTCTCGTAAAGGAATGCCTTGAGCTCAAAATTTCCCCTCAATTTGAGTTTAGGCATTCTCTACAATTTACTATGAAATAATTTTACTCCTTTTTTACAATTCAATAGTAGTATCTTTTAAAAAACTTAGAAAATAGTATTATTAAAAGTAAAGATAGAGTACAGGAGAGACTAATAGAGGCCCAACAAGCAGCTTAAACAAAAGCAAAGATTGGCACACCCCAAAGACGAGAAAGAATTTTCGCTGAACTTCTTGTGTGTCAACATGAACTCATGAAGACAAAAAAAGAAGTTGAGGGGGCCAGAGTTTTAACCTTTAAGTCGAGACTTGAGGTGGCTAAGGCTTTTATATTCCACCGAGGAAATGATCAATGCATAGGCCTCCCAATGAGCTGAAGCTACATACCAATTGCATCAGAGAATAGTAGAAGACAGCAGAAAAACAGGGTCATAGAAAACACCATAAGCAGCTGCAGCAGCGGCAGCAGCGGCAGGATTAGGACCTCAAACACAAAACAACAGAAGTCAGCAGCAAACGAAAGTCAAACTATAAAACTAATAAAGTTAAGGACTAATTTGTTAAAGTTATAAAAGGATATCCTGTTCTATTATTTTGGCAAAGTTTAAGGTTGAAAATATTATACTCTAAAAAAACTTAATTGAGAGAAACTGAATATGGTGGTCAAGGATGTAGATAAGAACTGTTGATATGCCTACTCCAAATTCAAGTATTTCAGATTTAGCAACAGTTTTAATTCTACTGGCAACTCTGATATGTAAACCTATGTTAAATCAAGATACTTGATTCATAGTGATTCTCTTAACTAAAATAAATCTGCTTCCACATCATGAATAAAGTTTAACAAGGAACCAACTTGGTTTTGATGACTAGTTGACCAATGGGAAAAGAACTTTGATTCTTGATTGAGCTGATCATGCATTATTACGTAATCATCTCTCTCTTCCAATAAACAAGCACGAACAAGGTCACCGACAATGGTGTATCCTCGATTAATTGCTCTGTTTCCAGTATATTCACCTAGAAATCCCTCAACTAAGTAGCACTCTATCAAGTAACTTTTCTCAATCCTATAATCTTCTGGAAATAAACTACAATATGAAAAGCAAGATCTGATCTCCTGGCTAGGCAAGCTATCGTAACTGAACTTTAAAGGAGCGTACACCTCCTCTTGCATACCTGGAAATTTAGAGGCTGATGTCCTTAAAGACTTCAACTGCATGCTCCCATTCTTCAAGTTTCGCCTTACGAGCCATGGCTCGCGCAACTGTATTCAGTGCAAGCGGTAAGCCGCGACACTCTTTCGTAACAACTTGCGCTAGCTTTCGGATTTCTGGTCACTGTTAAGAATATGGCTTCCGACTTTCTTTTGAAACAATTCCCAAGCTTCTTTGTGTTCTAAGCACTTCACTTCGAATTCTCTGTCAACTTCCATTTGGCCACAAACATTTGAAGAACGAGTTGTAAAGATAACTTTGGAGCCAAATTTTGGGTCTGATGGTGGAACCCCAAGTTTAATCAAATTAACTCGTTTCCAAATATCATCCAATAACAGAACAAACTTCTTCTTGAGAGTCTTGAAGATATCTTGAGCTTTTTTTTCAAGACTTTTTCCACTCCATGACTCTCCAGACAAACCTATCTTTTTCACAATGTCATCTTGAACATTCCCAAGTTTGTGGTCTTTGGATACCACTGTCCAAATCACAACATCAAAACGGTGCCCTTCATCTTCACAGAACTTGTTGTTGATTTGTTTTAACAGCGTAGTCTTCCCTACTCCTCCGGGGCCATATATGCCAACCACTCGAACTTGCTCTTCGCTGAGGCAACTCCAAACTCTATGGAATATTGAGTGCTGGCCTACAATATTTGTATCCAGAGGTGTTAGAATATGCCTTGAATCAATTAGTCCCTGGGCTAGGGTTATTTGTTTGGGCCTATTTTTCTGGGCTTTTCCCCATCTGTCTAGGGAGTACTATATAAACTCTCTAGGTCATAACCTAGCCGCAATCTGTAATCTTTACTCCTCAAGATCAATAAAATTTTTCTCTCCTCTGCCTGTGGACTGTAGCTAACACATCGTTAGTGAACCACGTTAAATCTCTGTGTTCTTTATTTGCGTTCTTAATTATCTTTCTTACTTTCGTTATAACAAACTGGTATCAGAGCTAGATCTGTCTAGGGTTTGAAATTCGGTAAGAAAGATGTCTGGTATGAACGTAAAGATCGACAAATTCACAGGGAGGAATAGTTTCAGTTTATGGCAGATCAAGATGCGAGCCTTGTTGAAACAACAAGGGCTATGGGCGCCGCTTGCGAGGAAGCCGACAGATCCAACCACCGCTGAGATGGCCGTTCTGGAGGAGAAGGCACACTCGACGATTATGCTGTGTCTTGCAGACGATATCATCACCGAGGTCGCGGAGGAGGAAACCGTGCAAGGTCTGTGGGTTAAGCTCGAGGGATCTCTATATGACAAAGTCCTTAACCAATAAGTTGCTTCTAAAGCAACGTCTGTTCAGTCTGCGAATGCAGGAAGGTATGCCTCTCCGAGATCACTTAGATCAGTTAAACACAATTTTATTAGAATTGCGTAATATTGATGTTAAAGTTGAAGATAAGGATGCTGCTTTAATTCTGTTAGTATCTTTATCATTGTCGTATGAGAATTTTGTGCAATCGTTTATTGTTGGGAAAGATACTGTGTCTTTGGAGGAGGTTAGATCGTCCCTCCATACTAGAGAGCTGCGCCACAAGGCGACTGGTACAGGTGTAGATAATCAAGCTGCTGGGTTAGTAGCCAGTGGGAGTTATGGATATGGAAATTCGGGGAAGAAGAAATTCAAGAAGCCAGTTTTTAAGGGCCCAAAACCCAATGATGTCTGTAACTACTGTAAAGAGAATGGACATTGGAAATCCGATTGTCCCAAGAAGAAGAGGCAACAGGATAAACCGACAGGTACTGCTACTGTAGCAGATACCAATTCTGAAGAAGATATTGCTCTAGTTGCTGATGAGCACACAGATCACAATGATGTGTGGATTCTGGATTCTGGAGCTTCTTACCATATATGTCCGCGCAGGGAGTGGTTTACAACCTACGAGCAGGTAGATGGAGGTAATATTTCTATGGCTAACAGTTCTATTTGTAAGGCGGTTGGAACAGGCTCGATTAAAATACGAACACATGATGGTAAATTCTGCACATTGAATAATGTTAGGCATGTTCCACTTATGACAAAGAATCTGATATCGTTGAGTATGTTGGATAACAAGGGTTTCAGTTTTCAAGGTGAAGGTGGAGTTTTACATGTCTGCAAGGGTTCGAATGTGGTTCTGAAAGGTGTAAAGCGTGGTACCTTATATTTTCTTCAAGGTTATACGCTGTCAAGTTCTGTTGCTGTTGCATCCTCGGAGATTGATAAGGACAACATAACCAAGTTATGGCATATGAGGCTTGGTCACATGAGTGCAAGAGGGATGCAAAGTCTATCAAAAGGGGATCTTCTTTGTGGCCACAAGATCAAGGATCTTGAATTCTGTGAACATTATATTTTCGGGAAGTTACATTGCAGCAAGTTTCCTAAAGCAATACATAGAACAAAAGGCACACTTGATTACATCCATTCTGATTGTTGGGGTCCTTCTCGGGTGGAGTCTTTAGGGGGTCACAGATATTTTGTGTCGATAATTGACGATTTCTCAAGGATGACTTGGGTGTTCATTATGAAGCATAAAAGTGAAGCCTTTAAGAACTTCAGGCAGTGGAAGGCATTACTGGAGAATCAAACAGGGAAGAAGATCAAAAGGCTGCGAACTGATAATGGTCTGGAATTTTGCTGGTCTGAGTTTGATGAGTTCTGTAAGAATGAAGGGATTGCTAGGCATCATACAGTCAGGGATACACCACAGCATAATGGTGTAGCAGAACGTATGAATCAGACACTTCTGGAGAGAGCTAGGTGCATGCTTTCTAATGCTGAACTAACTAGAAGGTTCTGGGCAGAAGCGATTAGTACAGCGTGTTATCTGATAAATTGTGGACCTCACACAGGTATAAATCTCAAAACTCCTTTTGAGGTGTGGTCTGGTAAGCCTGCTGATTACTCTAATTTAAGAGCTTTTGGTTGTACTGTTTATTATCATGTAAATGAGGATAAATTAGAGCCACGAGCTAAAAAGGGAGTATTTGTAGGTTATAGGGATGAGGTTAAAGGGTATAGAATCTGGTCCCCATCTGAAAATAGGGTTATACTTAGTAGAAATGTAGTTTTTGATGAAAATTCTATGTTTAACCCTACTGTGAAGTCTATTGTTGTGTCAGAAAATGGTAGTGTTGAGAAACAGGTGGAGTAGCAAGTCACTCTAGATGAGAGTGAACCACAACATAAAGATCAACACCCACAGTCAGAATCAGAACCATCAGGTTCTTCATTACCAGTAGCAAGTCAGCACAGTTTGGCTCTTAATCAATCAAAGAGAGCTAACTATGGGATACCTCCCAAGAGATACGGTTTTGAAGATATGGTGGCCTATGCACTACAGGTTGCTGAAGAAGTAGATACTAACTCTAATGAGTTATCCACCTATAAAGAAGCGGTTACATGTACTGAGTCTACCCAATGGCTTGCTGCAATGGGAGATGAGATGGAGTCACTTCATAAGAATCAGACTTGGGAATTAACCAAGCGACCTTGAGACAGAAAGATTGTCACGTGTAAATGGGTCTATAAGAAGAAGGAAGGAGAAACATCTGTTGATGGTATCAAGTATAAAGCTTGAGTAGTAACTAGAGGATTCACTCAGAGAGAGGGAGTAGATTACAATGAGATTTTTTCGCCAGTGGTCAGACACACTTCCATCAGGGTACTACTAGCAATAGTTGCACATCAGGATTTGGAGCTTGAACAACTAGATGTGAAGACAGCTTTTCTACATGGAGAGTTGGAAAAGGAGATATACATGACTCAGCCAGATGGATTTCGGGTTCCTGGTAAGGAAGACTATGTTTGCAAGTTGAAGAAGTCCTTGTATGGACTAAAGCAGTCTCCGAGGCAGTGGTATAAGAGATTCGACAGCTATATGATAGAGATTGGCTACACCAGGAGTCCGTATGATTGTTGTGTTTATTACAGCAAGGCAACAAATGGTTCTTTGATTTATCTGGTCCTGTATGTAGATGATATGTTGATAGCTGCAGAGAACAAGTCTGATGTTCAAAAGTTGAAGGATCTTCTTAGTGTTGAGTTTGAGATGAAAGATTTGGGTGCAGCTCGAAAAATTCTGGGAATGGAGATTTATAGGGATAGAAGCAAAAAGAAGCTCTTCTTGTCACAAAAGGGATATATTCAGAAGATTTTGTCAAGATTTGGCATGTCTACCGCAAAGCCCATAGATACTCCTAGTGCTGCAAATGCACTTATGTCCGTTGCTTTTGCACCTAAATCTGTTGAGGAGAAGGAGTACATGTCTCGAGTTCTCTATGCTAGTGTAGTAGGAAGCTTGATGTATGCGATGGTCTGCACCAGACCTGATCTTGCACAGTCTGTTAGTGTTGTTAGTAGGTTTATGGGTGAACCTGGTAAGGAGCATTGGCAAGCTGTGAAGAGGATTTTTCGGTATCTCAAAGGTACATTTGATGTTGGTCTCATTTATAGAGGTGATACACAGTGTTTGGTGACAGGGTTTTCAGACTCTGATTATGCTGGAGATGTTGACAGTAGAAGATCTATGACTGGTTATGTTTTCACTCTTGGTAGTTCAGTTGTCAGTTGTAAAGCTACTTTGCAGCCTACAGTGACTTTGTCTACTACAGAAGCAGAGTACATGGCATTGACAGAAGCAGCCAAAGAGGGAATCTGGTTGAAAGGATTGGTCAGTGATTTGGGTCTACATCATGATCAAGCTATAGTGTATTGTGACAGTCTCAGTGCAATTTGTTTAGCTAAGGACCAAGTTCATCATGAGAGGACTAAGCACATTGATGTAAGGTATCATTTTCTAAGAAGTGAGAAGAGAATTAAGGTGAACAAAGTAGGTACTGCTGATAACCCAGCTGATATGTTCACCAAGCCGGTTCTGCATAGCAAGTTCCAACATTGTTTGGACTTGCTAAATGTTAGGAGTTGTTGATTGCCCTTTAGAGGGCAAAATCTGAGGTAGAGGAGGTTTTTTTTGGTACATCTGGCATTGTGTATGGTGCATCTGGTACATCTGTTATTTGTGAGAGGATTCAAGTCAAGGTGGAGATTTGTTAGAATATGCCTTGAATCAGTTAGTCCCTGGGCTAGGGTTATCTGTTTGGGCCTATTTTTCTGGGCTTTTCCGCATCTATCTAGGGAGTACTATATAAACTCTCTAAGTCATAACCTAGCCGCAATCTGTAATCTTTACTCCTCAAGATCAATAAAACTTTTCTCTCCTCTGCCTGTTGACGTAGCTAACACATCGTTAGTGAACCACGTTAAATCTCTGTGTTCTTTATTTGCGTTCTTAATTATCTTTCTTACTTTCGTTATAACAAGAGGTACTTCATCCGCCAGAGCTTCTGGTATATCCTGAAAAGCTCCTTTAACCTTTAAATCTTTCACCTCTTGCAGCGTGTTAGCTACTCTTTTGCCGAACGCATAGCTTGAGTTGCGGTTCCTGGAACAGTAGCCTCCAAATCATAATTTCTCAATTTCTTGAGATTCAACTTCCTGCAGTAGAGCAACTTTAGCTTAACCAGCCTGCACACTTGAAAGCCACACTTGTACTTGGCCTGTCCGTTCCATTCGTCGTTGTTCAGCTATACTGACCCTCGTCATCACATCGTTTCTGGCTGCAATTAATGCTTGCAATTCATTCCGCAGCGCAGCAAGATTATCTTCAAGCTTTTTTATATATGCGAATCTCTTAACAGTGCAATCAAGGCAACGCGAAAGAAGGGCCTCGCATCCGAATTGGAATGCGCATACGTTACCCATCTTTGTTGGGTAAAATCAAGACTTGAAAGACGTTGCAAGTAAGAAGAAGTTAAGCAGTAAAGCTTGACTCTGACTGAGAAGGCCGGATCTAGTTAGAAAATAGAGGAAATTTTCTTACAGTAATAGCTAGTATTTTAGCTATATATGCAAGTGAAAACATAAACAATGAAGATGAGCAACTATTTGTGCTGCTTTGTTAGCTGATGATACTAGTATAGGGGATATATGCATAATTTAAATTGACAAGATGCCATTGCCACCCCTAATATGTAGCCATCTGATAAGCAACAGTAAAGAGGGCATAATTTATGGTGCAACATGCAGTTTCTAGAAAAGCTCTTACTATCTACAAAACTTTTATGTTAAATCAAGTTATCCATTACTTGTAACAGTTCTCCATCAGGACATAACTTTCATATGTTCTTTGCTCACCATTTAAGACAACAACATTCCAATATTTTTTATTTTTATTCTTTAAAATTTTGTGGGTATGTGATACACGTTGACAATATCACTTCGAAGTCAAGTCTAATTGAATTTCAATTTCTTTTAAAAGAAAAGATTCTGCTTCAAATAATTAAAAAAATTTAATCCAATTGAATTTTAATTATTTTAAATATTATACATCATATATCTAGAAAAATAAAATTTTCACATGCACACTAGAATAATTTGACCTCCAATTTCAAGGATAAAATGAAAAAGAGACTAAGGATCCATTTTAAAGTATTAAAGAAGAAATAATTAATTAATTTTCGCATGCATTTTAGAATCTTTTAAAATATTCATTAAAATTAAAATATGATCTAGTGCTACTTCTAAACCACTCCTTGTGTTATTTTGCTAAAGAAATTAAAGTAAACTCTAATGTAAAACAACTTTAATATATAATTAAGTACCTTTAAAATATTAAATAACCAAAATATTAATAATCATTTAATTATTTGTTATGTTCACTAGAATTCTATACTAACTTTACAAATATATGGAAAAAAACAAAAATCCAAAATCAGATTTTATTTATATATTTACACACTATGAATTTTTTTAAACCAAAATCAGATTTAATTGACTTTGGAATATTTTAAAATGTGATTATTAAAATATTATTTGTTATACAATTTAAATACTAATAATTTAAATTGTCATTTTTAAACTTAGACGATTTAGGTCAAGTGATAATTATAACTGATATGATAACTGGTGGCTGGTTGCTTTTACTTTTAGGCAAGTATTGAATAAAAAACCAACAATTTTGCAAGAACAAGCAAGGATTTATCCTGTGCTAGTTCTTTGTTTTGCTAAATGCCACTTTACATTTTATTCTCATTACTCGCAATCTTAGGGTCAGTTTGCGAGTGCTTTTAACAAAGCTTTTTTTTATTCTTAGCACTTTGTTAATAGTGTTTACTTAAATTCCACGTTATCTTAGTAGAGTGAGCGAGGTTTAATCTCTTATAGTACCTCAACAGATATTACAATTAAAGTAACTAATAACTATGATGAATAAGTATTTATTAAATGATAAAATTTTATAGAAACATTATAAATATGGTGTTGAATAATTATTAAAAATGATAATAAAATTAAATTTGTATAAAACTGTCAAGGTCTTCAATTCTAGTGTTAGATATTAAGTCTGGTTTAAATTTTTTTAAACCAGATCAGTCGAATTTAAAGTAGTCGTATTAAAACTGGGCTGATTAAACAAGAATTTATTAGTCTGATTCAAATTTTACTATTTAATTTTTAATGTTATTAATTTTTTTCTCTTTCTTTCTTTAATTTTCTTAAAAACAAAATCATTTTACTATTTAACATTATTAGGGCTCGATTCCAGGTTTTTATACTAAAATCGAAACCGGATCGAATTTTTTTTTTTTTTTAAAAGAAGAACCGAAAGTGGATCGAATAATCTATAAAATTATACCAAATTCGTTACTTCTGGTTCTATCACTGGTCCAATTTTTCAAGTTTTGATTTTTTCTACTTACCCATAAGTCTGGTGCTCAAAGTTTTTTTTTTTTTTTGTTACATTAATTAAACAAATAATTAAGCTACCTATCATTAACCTACTAGTAAATTACTTATTTTCTTTCATCCTACTAAGAAAGGTATTTGAGTTATGACAAATGCGTTGAGGTAGATTTTTCTTAAATTAAAGGCTAATTTCACCCAAATTGGTTTAGAAGAGAAGGGTCTAAGTTCTGACAGTAGTGTTAGAGTATATTTTTATTAAATTAAATGTCAATTTCACCCAAATGGCTTCAAAGGGAAGAGTTAGACTAAACCAAAATTCTTTTTTTTTTACGTTCTCTTTTATTTTGTTCTTTCTGAAAAATAGCAGGTTTGTTTTCTTCCAATCAATTATATTCGGTTCAATTCTTTCCTTTGTTTTTATTTAAAATTAAAAAATCATATTTAATTGAAAAACGCATAAAAGGAATAAAAAACCAAATATTCAACCTCATAGTATGTTCGACCCGGTTCATATAATGAAATTAGTTTTGATTAATTGACAATACTGTGAACCGATTGGTTTGGTTCATTTTTTAAATAACTGAACTAAACTTGAATTTGCTCATTTCTCTAAGGATTTACTAAATGGTATCGGGCATAATTCTGTGAAAGTTTTACATTATAGATAGCACATAACAAATGAGCACCTCAGTTAAAAAAAAGGTGATATGCAAATAATGTATAACCAAAGGACTTAATTACCTAGGACGCCTGTGGGCATGAAAAATCGTGGAATCACCCATTAATTCAATGGAACTCTATGCAAAGTTTCTCATGTAATGTTGTCTTAGGGTTTGCAGTCTTTTACACTTAAGGCCTGTTTATTTTTTCAATACAATGAAATTCTTAGATGTTTAAGAGGTTTTATATTTTTAACTCGTACTTAAAAATTTGTTAAAAATATTTGAATATAATTAAATTAAAAATTTTTAACATAAATCTGAATAATCAAATATTTGAATAAATTAAATATTTTATTTTTCAATTTTATCCTTAGTTTATTCTTTTATTTTCTAACACTCTAATTTTAAATGTTATTTGACACTTTTGATTTTTGTCATTTCTATCTATTTTTTATGTACTTGAACAAATATTATAATATAATTTATGTTTTTTATTTAATTATTAGTGATTTTATATACAAAGAATTTTTTATATATATAATATGAAAAATAATATACAATTAATATAATTTATTAGAGATTATTCTATCTATAAACTATCGTGTCAAGGTAATTAATTTTTTTAATAAAATATAAATATATATAATATTTAAAAAGATTTTCACTAATTTTGTCCTCAAGGAATGACCTGAATGGTTAAGAGTGTTATTTGTTTTTCTTATATTCAGGTTTCGAAACACCACCTTAGGAGAGGTAAGAAAGATTTAAGCATGCCTCACCTTTCTTACTTTTTAAAAATTTTAAATATATATATAATATTTAAAAGAGATATATATGTCAAAATATTTGTTTCAAAATTTTTATTTTTATAAAAAAAATAATTTAATACTTATAATCATACGTTTAAAAATTTTAAATTTATATTTTAATCTTCTTCAAATTTAAGATAGAAAAAAAAAATGCCACATTTGTCTGTCTGTACTTACATACACATCATGTGAGATAAGTCAATAATTATGATACATACAATTATGATGTTTTTAAGCATTAATTATATACATAGATTATTAGTTAGTAATTGAAATGTTGTGTATATTTATATTTACATGGTATGACTATGTTGTTTTGAAGTGTTAATTTCGTCAACATTCTACTTATTTTTTGTTAAGGATTTATAAGCCATGATACTTAAGATAGCAGTTAAATTAGATTACTGTTAAGATAGCAGTTCAAGCTTCGCTGCAATCGGATCTTATATCACAATGGAAGCTTAAGAAACAGGAACAACAGTAGAAAAATTACAAGCGTCAAATGAGATCAAATTACACACAGAGAAAGAAAAAAAGAAGGGGAAACTAAAACACCCAGCGAAAACTCATTTCCAGAACTCCATCCATGCTAACCATAAAGCTTTGAATTGAAGCATGGAAGAAAAGTACTTTGTGTGGCCTCGTCTTCCCATTGCAGCTCTTTCCACCACTCTTCTTCACCTGTAATAACAATTTTACGTTCCTTTGCACTGTTTGAATCGAGAGGAAGCTTCTTTAATTGTGGACATTCAACTACTCTCATTGCATTCAAACACGGGAAGGGCAGGGCTGTCCAATGGATGCTCTTCAAATTTGGCAACCTAAAAAATTTAAGAAATTCGAGTTTTTCAAATGGGATTAGATTTCCCATTATCCGTTGAACTTCTTCCAATTTTGGCTCACTAACTATAACCTCTATATTGTTGGAACTGGATATCATAATTTGCTTGAGAGTTGGAGCAAGCAACAGCCACGTCAAGTCTTTCAATACATTGCAATTGGATAAATCTACTTTCTGAAGATTGCAGAAGCGATGATGTACTTCTCGGATACTTTGTACTTGCTCTCCACAGTCTATTTTCAACTCTTCCAATTCTTGACAATCCAACATGTATAGCGTATGAAGATGCTTTATAGCTGTCACAGTAGAAACATGGAGAGACTTTGAATCTTTAAGGCGTCGAAGACATACAGTTTGAGCACAGCTCGCTAACTTATGGGACCTCAAAAAATTTTGGAGAACATTGGAACTTTTGAAGGAAATGCTCAAGACAGTCAGAAGCTTCAAGCACAATAATTCATCTATTAAAAACTCGCCATCATTGAATAGAACACTATCTTCATCTGCTTCAAACAAAAGGCCACAGTGCAAAACTTTCAATACTTGTAACTTCGAAAAACTAGATATGAGCTGCCGGGGAATTTTACTGAGCTTATGTGCATAATCCAGATTCAAATATTTAAGATTAACCAACGCTTTTAACTCTAGTGGCAACTCTAATATGCAAACCCATGATAAATCAAGATATTGTAATGTAACCAACTTAGAAATTCCTAATAATGTTACTTGGTTTAGACGCCAATTACCAGCAAAGTTTAGAACTTTGAGAGAGTTCATATGATGGAAGAAGTCATCGGAGACCATCCTTAAATGATTGTTGTTCATAAACAAAGTTTCTAGACGCGGGCATCTAGGAGCTTCTACTAGGTTCTCAATTTCATTGTACATCAAGGACATCCTTCTCACATTTTCCCACTTTTCAATCTCCGGAACCTCAGTTAACCTAGAACCTGTATGAACATAAAAAATTCCCTTCTCCTTCTCGATTTCACATGTTACCCATAAAGCCATATCACGAACAACATCATGCATTTTTACACAACCATCATCTTCTTCTAGTAAACATGCACGGACAAGATCACCTATAATGGAGTATCCTCGAATTATTGCTCTATCTCCATCATACCCATCTAAAATTCCCTCCCCAATCCAAAAATCCACTAACTCTCTCTTGCTAATGCTATAATCTTCAGGAAATAGACAGCAATACAAGAAACAAGATCTAACGTTGTCGCTAGGCAATCTATCATAACTGAACTTTAAACGAGGATATACTTCATCCATACCTGAAAATTCAGCACTTGAGCTCCTTAAAAGGTCAATTGCATCAATCCATTCTATAGGTGTCTTCTTACAAGCCATTGCTCTACCAATGGTACTGAGTGCAAGTGGCAAGCCGCCACACTCTTTGGCCACAATTTTTGCTAGCTCTGGAATAGACGGATGACTCTGAAGAACATCATCACCGATCTTCGTTTGAAATAATTTCCAAGCTTCCTTAAATGCCAAACACTCCACTCTAAGTTTCTTTTGAGCTTCCATTTTGCCGCAAACCTCTTCAAAACGAGTTGTGAACACCACTTTATTTGCATTGTTTGGGTTCGGAATAGGAACACCAACTTTGATTAAATTAACAGGCTCCCATATGTCGTCCAAAAATAATACAAACTTCTTCCTTCTCAAGATGTTGAAGATTTCTCGAGCTTTATCTTCAAGACTTCTATATCCCCATGTCTCAACCGACGAGCCAATCTTTTTCCCAATTTCCTCTTGAATCTTTTCAAGTTTCAGATCTTTGGACACCACCACCCATATCACCAAATCAAAATCGTGCCCTTCATTGCAAAATTTGTTATTGATTTGTTTTAGCAGGGTAGTTTTGCCGACTCCCCCAGTACCATATAGGCCAATAATTCCCACTTGTTCTTCTGAGATAAATCTCCATACTTCGTCAAATGCTGATTCCTGGCCAATTATTGTCGGCTCAATAGGTTCTTCGACTGCTGGATCTTCCGGTACCCTCTCAGCCACTTTTTCAAAATTTCCTTCATCCTTTAAGCTGGCCAAAAGTTGTAGCCTTTTAGCAACGTCTTTTCCAAACTTGTAGCTTGACTTGAAGTTCTTGGAACAATAGCCCCCGAGACACAGGTTCTTAATTTCCTGAGATTGACTTTTCTGCAACTCACCAACATCAGCTTCAATAGTCTGCACCCTGGAAAGCCACCCCTGCACTTGATCAATCCGTTTCATTTGCTTTTGTTCAGCAATGATAACCCTCCTCATCACATCGTTCCTTGATTCGATTAACTTTTGCAACTCAGTTTGCAAGGCAACAAGATTATCTTCAAGCTCACTTATATACGCTGCTCTTCTGACAGTGCAGTCAAGGCAACGATTGAAAACTGCATCACAAGAGACTGAAACTGCACATACGTTGCCCATATGTGTAGTTGAAAGAGAGGAATATTCAGGGCAAAGATCAGTAAATTGAAAGAAAAACAAGTAAATTAGTGTTTCATGCAGAAGATCAGGAGAATGATGAGACCAATGGAAAAAATTATGCCTCTAGGAGCTTTATTGAGGAAAACAATATCAATGAGAAGTAGAAGACATGCTGAAATTGAAAGCAAAATGTCAAGTAGCGAGCTTGGTTATGTAAATGCAAAACCTACTTACATTTCAACGCAGCAGAGAATAATTATTATAAGGGGAAAGTTGCTGCAACATGATTATAATGTCAACTTAATGATGATAATATAGAGAATTTATGTCAACTTGATTGATATATAGTGACAATCAATTAAAATAAATCTGCTGCCAATTCCTGAAAGTAGTATCCTAAATAGTTTATTGCAATTTCATAAATGAATATTCTGGAAAACTTTCAATAGAATTTAGATAAGGATTGGGGAGCTAGCACGCCATGCTGTGCTTTGAATCTCCTCACATGGAAATATTCTGCGGCGACAATTCTGACTTGTGCAAACAACTTGGGCATGATTACTAGTCAAAAAAGAATTTTGCTTCTTAATTTTAATTCCCACTTGTCTATAATATTAATACAGCTTGTTCCACTTGGGAGATTGTTAAGCTAAAAGTACATGAAATATTTAATAGCCGAAATTGGAAAGGTCATGTTAATCTTGCAATGCAATGTTTCCAGGGAAGAAAAAATGCCACAGCTAAGGAATATTGACAATTTCACCATCTCATTTATATCTATGTTTGAGACCCAGTAATTTTATAATAATCTGAAAAGCAAATTAATTATACCAAGGATGCAACAATAAAAAACAATATTCTTACTTTTATTAAATGGAAAAGATCTTACAATACATCATATCAAATGTCCAAGAAATCATAAAACCTCACATGTCATTCAGAAATATAATTTCAAATTAATTAGATGTATTTGACGTACATACATCTAATGGTTGAAAATTGATATAAAAAAATTGGATAAAATTAATAGACCACTGATCCTTCCACATCTATTATAGACACAAGTTACAGACCTTATATGTTGTAGTAACATTGTAAATTGGGGACTTACAAGACAGACTTGGGACTAGTAAAACAATAAAAAGGCAGGCATTATTAGTAGCATCACAATTTAAGTACTTTATAAAAATTATAAATAAATAAAAAATTTAAAATTTTTTATTTTTATATAATTTCTGTATAATATAAAGACTTGTATAAAAATATCACATAAATTAAAAATCGAATTCTATTCTATTCAATTCCACAGTTCGGTTAAATTTGGTTTAAATCTTAAAAATTAAACTCGATTTTGTTCAACCCTAACTGTATTTACAAACAATGAGCGAATATATTAAATTTAACAACAATTTAATATTTTTAATTTTCATTTTCTAAAATTTTGTGAGTATATGATACACGTGAGAATCACTTAAAAATAAAGTATAATTAAATTTCAATTCTTTTAAAAACTGGAAGAGTCTGCAAAGAAATTTACTCCTACTGAATTCCGTTTTGGATAATATACTTTGAATAGTTATAAAAATAAAATTTCACATGCACACTGGAATAGTCATACCTCCAATCTTTAAGGATAAAATAAAAAGTGAGCACGACTAAACAAAAGGGTCCATTTTAAACTAGTAAAGAAACAGTAATTAATTAATTTCATATGAATTTTAATATTTTTGAGAATCCAGTGCTACTTCTAAAGCACTCCGTGTCTAATTTTAAAAAATAATAATAATATGTAAGTGCCTTTAAAAAACTAAATAATCAAATTCATAAATAATTATTTATATTATTTGTCATTTTTGCTACATGACTCTACAACTTACTCTCACCAACATTTTATTTTATAACCAGATATAATTGACAAATTAATTTTAAAATATTTTAAAGGTAACATTAAATATAATATTTGTTATACAATTTAAATATTATTGTTGAAAATATTAACTTTAAATTTAAAGTTAAGTGATAATTTTAATATAATCTTACGTCAAATTCAATTACACGATTTTGTGTTCAAATTTTGATTGACTATTAAATTAAATTATAATTATTTCTATCCATGAAGTTTGCATGTGAGAAAACTATTAAATAATTTTAAATCTATCAAATAAAATAATATTTGCACGTTAATTGAAAGTGAATGTTATATAACGCATAAAATAAAAGTGGGCTCAAAATTGTTTCAAGCCCAACTTTTACTTTGTATGAATCCTATGCTAATTATGTTTAATTAATTATAAAAGTGCTTTATAGTGCTTATAAAAGAATTAACTTGTAGCTTCAAAAAAAAAAAAGAATTAACTTGTTAAAAAATAAAAGATTTAAATAAATATAAAGGCACCTCCAGACCCTCCATCCCTGTCAACTATAAAGCTTAATGAGTTGAAGCGTGGAAGAAGAAAATCATTTTGTGTGGTTTCATCCTTTCATTGCAAGGCTGTCCTATGGATGCTGTATCTCCATTTGCATACATATGATCTTCCCCTCTCCCTCAAGCTCTCCACCTTTTTAGCCTCCTCCTGAAGGATTGCCACTTTCCCCCTTCAAGTCTTGATCAACTTCCTTAGCCAACGGATTCGTCCTTGACAATTCTGTCTGCCTTATCTTTGGCTTCATTTGCCTTCTTTTGAGCGTCGAGTTTTTCTTGTTGAGAAGCGTTCATTTTATTGAATGATGATTAGTTGCCTTTCTGTTGGTAACATAAAGCTCACTATGAAGCTTGGAGATTATACTTTCAGCCTCTTGCAGCCATGGCTTGGCTTCATTAGGTGAAGAGAGATACTATAAAAAGAGAATGAGATAGAAAAAGTTTTGAGTAAATGAAATCTTAATAAAGAGTAAAGAGAGGTGGAAGGCACAAACTTTGAGGATCAACCTGCTCCAACTTTTAGACTACTTTTAGGACTTCAGTCTTCAAAATTTATTCCAGCACCTACTTTGGAAAGTTCCTCCCAAGACATTCGAGAAGATAGGGGAAGAGTGGTTGATGGAATAATCAATGGGGAAGTCGAGTGGAGTGATTGAGAGGTATGAGACTGAGGGATAATAGAAGAAAGGGGTAATAGAGACTCTCTAACCTCTTGAATCCTAATTACTTCCCCTTGACCACTTTGTGGAGGAAGGTCAGCAGGTTCATCACTTGGGTTTTCATTGTTTCTTCTTCTCTTTTTCTGAGGCCTCTCTTTCCTTTAGGGCTGTTTGCTGTCATATTTCTTTTGTTAGGTTGAGGGAATGGGAAGAAAATGTGAAAAAGACGGTTTAAGACCAGCTGCAACTAAGGAAGAAGGCTTTAAAAGCTCCTCTAGGTCCCTTAAATTTGATGCCAAAGCAGCATCCACTCTATCTTACTCCTCACGAATGAGCTCTGAGCTAATCCACGTAGCTGAAAAACTAAAAATAAGGTTAATTACAAAATAAAATATAAAATACATCAAGTATAAAAGTTAATGTCCTCTCCTACAATCTCGAAAAGATGATGTTACCTTAGGTATAATATATTGATACTATTGACGTGATATTCTAGCTAGCATAAATGTTTAGTAGTTGGGACTTTCAAATTACCGGAAACTAGTGTTAGTGAAGTATATCACTAATACTAAAGAGTTATAGAACAAAAGTTTTTTTTTAAAGTAATATTTAGGATTATATAGAGGCATCATTTAATGACGTACAATGAATATAGGTGGAAAAATAAAAAATTACCTTAGATAATGCAATTGTGAGAAGTAGGATTGCAAAACACTCTTAGTACGCATGGAAGAATGACCACCAAGTTTACGAGAGACCCAAGGCTCATCTATTATTGTCTGTTCAAATTTTACCAAGTTTGTGGGAAACCGAGCTGGCCAGGGTCGCCTATTATTGCCCTCTCCCTTTTTATGTAACAAGGAGGAAAAGATAGATTTTTATATCTAAGAGGGGCAATGGAAAAAGTTACCGGCAAAAATTAGGGGCAACTAGGAGTGTCTAGTTAATAGCTCCTCAATTTTATTTTGCATCAATGAAATCCTATTCACCGGTGAAAAGCTGCTTGAACCAAAGCATTCATTTTTTCCTTGTCAATTTCACATGCTATCCATAAAACCATATCTGGAAGCACATCATGCATTACTACATAATCATCTCTCTTCCAATAAGCAAGCACGAACAAGGTCACCGAAAATGGGGTATTCTTTGATAAATTGCTCTGTTTCCATCATCTTCACCTAAATTCCCCTAGCTAAACAACACTATCAAGTAGCTTTTATCAATCCTATAATCTTCTAGAAATAAACCACAATATAGAAAGCAATGTCTGATCTCCTGGCAAGGCAAGCTATTGTAACTGAACTTTAAAAGAAAGTACAGTTCATTTTCCATACCTGGAAATTTAGAGGCTAATGTCCTTAAGACTTTAATAGCATGCTCTCATTCATCAAGTTTCTTCTTACGAGCCATGGCTCGCCCAACTGTATTCAGTGCAAGCGGTAAGCCACGACACTCTTTCATAACAACTTCTGCTAGATTTCGGATTTCAGGGTCACCGTTAAGAATACGGCTTCCAACTTTCTTTTGTGTTGGCTGAATTTTCAGCAAATGTCACCAAGTTTAGCTTGATAATATCCCCAACTAAGCATCCAAACAAGTAAATCAATGAAGGAGATGTTGCAGCAACCAAAACAATGCAGAATATCACAAAATCAGAAGCAAAAACAGAGTAAAAACAGAATTTTCGGAAAGCATTAGTGCAGAATTTTTCTAAGCTTTTTTTACACTCCAAAATTAGGTTTTTCATCACAAATACACTTTATATACTTCCCACAAGAGACCTACATGTGTCTCACATTCATTGGTGAGATGTAACCATATTAAAATGCTAACAAAACACAAGATACATCATATTTTTCTATATGAACAGTACCCCGTAAATAGTCACGTAAACAGTAACCCGAATTTTTCTGCACATTAACATCAACATTCTCCCCCTTTAATGTGCTGCTCTTGAACTCCAATTGCTTCTCTGAGTAGCTGAAATTTTTCCTTTGGCAGGGCTTTTGTAAACAAGTCAGCAAGTTGTTGTTCTGACCTACAAAACTCAAGCTGAATCTCTCTATCTTCAATTGCTTCTCTTATGAAATGATGCTTGAGTGCTATATGCTTGCTTCTACTGTGATGAACTGGATTCTTGGCCATTGCAATTGCTGATTTGTTGTCACAATACAGTGTTGTTGCTTGCTTTTGCTTCTCTCCCATATCTTCAAGTATCCTTTTCAACCATATAGCATGTGATGTTGCAAATGAGGCTGAAACATATTCTGCTTCAGCTGAGGATTGAGCAACTGTTTGTTGCTTCTTTGAACACCAAGAAAACACACCTGAGCCAAGAGAAAATGCAAAGCCACTTTTGCTTTTCATGTCATCAGCACAGCCACCCCAATCACTATCACAAAAGCCTATCAACTTAATTTCTGTGTTCTTCCAGAATTTGATTCTGAGTTCCATGGTACCTTGAATGTACCTCAACACTCTTTTTGCCACTCCAAGATGAATATGACTCGGGTTGTTCATGAATCTTGACAGCAAACTCGTTGAAAACATTATATCCGACCTTGTTGCGATAAGGTAAAGCAACTTTCCAACCAAACTTCTATAATAAGTTACATCCACTTTCTTTCCTCAGTCTTCTTTCTTCAATTTTTCATTCACAACAAGTGGTGTAGCTACAACATTGCAGCCAAGCATTCTTTCCTTCTTCAAAATATTTTCTGCATACTTTCTTTGAGATATAAATACACCATCTTCGTCTTGGTGAATTTCTATCCCAAGAAAGTATCTCAACAACCCCATGTCACTCATTTCATATCTTTCCATCATTTCATGTCTAAATTCATTTATCAACTTCTCATTATTACCCGTAAACAGCAAGTCATCAACATAAATGGCAACAATGAGAATGTCCGACATTCCTTGCTTCTTCACATATAATGTCGGCTCACTTTTGCTCTTTGTGAATCCCTTTTTCATTGAAGTAGGAATCAATTTGACTATACCAGGCTCTTGGAGCTTGTTTGAGCCCATACAATGCTTTCTTGAGTTTATAAACTTTGTCTTCTTTATTCTTGACTACAAAACCTTGTGGTTGATCAACAAAAACTTCTTCTTGTAATTCTCCATTCAAGAAAGCTGATTTCACATCAAGTTGGTATAATAACCAACCTTTTTGTGCTGCCAAGGCAATGAGAGCTCTAATGGTGTCAAGTCGTGCAACCGGAGCAAAGGTTTCTTGAAAATCAATACCGGGCTGTTGTAGATAACCTTTTGCAACTAACCTTGCTTTGTACCTTTGCACCTCACCATCTGAATTGTGTTTCACTCGATAAATCCATTTTACCCCAATAACTTCCTTGTCATTTGGCCTATCAACGAGCTCCCAAGTGTTGTTCTTTTCAATTCCTTCAATTTCTTCCTCCATGGCTTGCTTCCAAGGCTTCTCCTTGATTGCATCTTCAAACTTTTTCAGGTTCAACAACACAAAAATTGCAACTTTGGTAAATTTCATCCAAGTTTCTCATTCTTCTTGGAGTAGAACTCGGTGAAGACGAACTAGAGCTTGGTGTATTACTTGATGATCCCAGGAGAGCTAGGTGGAGAGGATGGTGGAGATTCTTCAATGTTGGTATTAATTTGAGATGAATTAGGTTGAGTCATATCAATGGAAACAAACTTTTCTTCAACTTTTCCTTGCTCCCAATTGTAGTTGGCATTTTCATCAAAAATCACATCTCTACTTACAACAATCTTTTTCTTCTTCAAGCTATATAATCTATAGCCTTTTGAATGTGAGCTATAGCCGACAAAGATACACCTTTCACTTGTTTCATCAAGCTTCCTTCTCTTTTCTTTTGGAACTTGGGCATAACACACACAACCAAAAACTTTCAAGTGCCTAATGGAAGGCTTTCTCCCACTCCAAGCTTCTATAGGAGTTTTATTGTTCAAAGTCTTAGTTGGTGCTCTATTTATCAAATACACAGTTGTATGAACTGATTCAACCCAAAAATTCTTAGGTAAGCTTTTTTCATACAACATGGATTTTGCCATCTCCATCACCGTTTGAATTTTTCCTCTCGGATACCCCATTTTGTTGTAGAGTATAACCCACCGTAAGTTGTCTATCTATACCTTCATCTTCACAAAATTTATTGAATTGATTAGAGGTATATTCTTTACCTCTATCACTTCTCAAAATTTTGATAAAATGACCACTTTGTTTTTCAACAAAGCTTTTGAACTTTTTGAAGATTGTGAACACCTCAGATTTTTGTCTCATAAAAAACACCCATGTCATTCTTGAATAATCATCAATGAAGAAAACAAAGTACTTGTTACCTCTATGAGATATGGTATTCATTGGTCCACAAATATCTGTATGCACTAGTTCAAGCACTTGCTTTGCTCTCCATGCTACTCCTTTTGGAAAAGATTGCCTACGATGCTTTCCTAGTACACATCCCTCACATGTTTCTTGTTGTTCTTCTATTTTTGGAAGGCCGTCTACCATATTTTTCTACTGTAACAACTTTAAACTCCCAAAATTTAGGTGCCCAAATCTTCGATGCCAAAGCCAAGACTCGTCCATGGTTTCGGTCTTCAATGCAACATCTTTTGCATATTGAAATTTCAACATAAAGCTTCTGTTTTTCATCTTTATATCAGCCACAATCAGCTTCTCATGTTGTTTATCAAAAATCACACAACTATTTCTTTCAAATTTCAAAGAATAGCCATTTTCTAGAAGTTGGCCAACACTTAACAAATTTTGTTCCAAATCCGGTACTAACAACACATCTGAAATGTATCTAACTCCTCTCTTGGTTTGCACTCTAATGGTGCCTTTGCCTTTGACTTGCACAAGAACACCATTTTCCATCTTTACTTGTGAGCTAATGGAGGCATCCATTTTGTGAAAAATGCTCTCGTTTCTCCGTCATATGATTTGTACAACCACTGTCAAGAAACCAAACTTCATTTTCTTGTTCTAATGCATTTTGACATGCATAAAACAAGTTTGCTTCATCATCATTCTCTTCTACTCGGCTTGCTTGTTGAGTATTCTTGAATCTACAATCTCTTTGTAGGTGCCCGAACTTCTTACAATTGTGACATTGTGGTTTTCCCTTAAACCAACAATTTTCTTCAACATGATTGCTCCGTTTACAAATTCTGCACTTCTGAGAATTTCCTTCATCTCCTGGACTTCTATCAACACTTCCTCTGCTTCTTCCTCTAAAATTCCAGCCTCTTCCTCTTCCTCTTGCTTGTCTTCCACCTCTAAATGACTCTCCTCTACCTTGATCATGAGTTTTAGGTCCTACATTGAGCTTAGATTGAAAGGCACTATCAAGAGACTTTTCGGAACGCCGTATCAATTTACGCTCAAATGATTTTAGTGAACCCATCAAATCTTGCAATGTCAAAGTGTCTAAATCTTTAGTTTCTTCAATAACCGACACAATGGGATCAAATTTTTCTGGCAAGAACCCTAAAACCTTCTCAATCAATTTTTTATTTTCAACTTCTTCACCATAAATCTTCATTTGATTCATTAACTCAGTATATCTATCTGAAAATTCTTGCATTGTTTCATTTTCTTTCATTCTCACATTTTCAAAATCTTTTCTAAGATCTTGAAGCTTAGAAGCTCTTACCTTTACACTCCCTTTGAACTCCTCTTGCAAGATTTCCCAAGCTTCCTTTGCTTTTGTTGCTCCAATAATTCTTGGGAATACATTGTTGGAAACTCCTTGCTGAATTTTGCTAAGAGCATTTGCATCCCTTTGCTTCTTCTCTTTTAAATTTCTTTGCTCTTGTTCTGTCAAGGTTGAGGTAGATGCGGGTTCAACAACTCCGTTTTCTATTAGATCCCAAAGATCTAATGAAATAAAGAGTGTTCTCATCTTCACACACCAAAAATCATAATTTTCTCCATCAAAAATCGGAACATAAGATTGCTGGATCGTGGGGTTTGAAGAACTTGTGCTAGCCATCTTGTTTTTGGCTTTAAATCTTCACTTTCTTGACTTCTGCAACCTTGCTCTGATACCAGAAAATGTTGGCTGAATTTTCAGCAAATGTCACCAAGTTTAGCTTGATAATATCCCCAACTAAGCATCCAAACAAGTAAATCAATGAAGGAGATGTTGCAGCAACCAAAACAATGCAGAATATCACAAAATCAGAAGCAAAAACAGAGTAAAAACAGAATTTTCGGAAAGCATTAGTGCAGAATTTTTCTAAGCTTTTTTTACACTCCAAAATTAGGTTTTTCATCACAAATACACTTTATATACTTCCCACAAGAGACCTACATGTGTCTCACATTCATTGGTGAGATGTAACCATATTAAAATGCTAACAAAACACAAGATACATCATATTTTTCTAGATGAACAGTACCCCGTAAATAGTCACGTAAACAGTAACCCGAATTTTTCTGCACATTAACATCAACATTTTGAAACAATTCCCAAGCTTCTTTGTGTTCCAAACGTTTCACTTTAAATTCTCTGTCAACTTCCATTTGGCCACAATCGTAAGAAGAACGAGTTGTAAAGATAACTTTGGAGGAAAACTTTGAGTTTGGTGGAGGAACGCCCAGTTCAATCAAATCAACTCGTTTCCAAATATCATCCAATAACAGCACAAACTTCTTCTTGAGAATCTTGAAGATATCTTGAGCTTTATCTGCAAGATTTTTTCCGCTCCAAGGGTCTCCAGAGCAACCTAACTTTTTCCCAATGTCTTCTTGAGCATTCTTAAGTTTGTAGTCTTTGGATACCACTGTTCACATCACAAAATCAAAGTGGTGCTCTTTATCATCACAGAACCTGTTGTTGATTTGTTTTAACAGCATAGTCTTCCCTACTCCTGCGGGGCCATATAGGCCAATCGTTCCAACATGCTCTTCGCTGAGGCAACTCCAAACTGTAGCGAGTATTGAGTGCTGGCCTACAATATTTGGATCCAGCGGATCGAACTTCATCCACCGGATCTTCTGGTATTTCCTTGGCCACCTCTTGAAAATTTCCTTTAGCCTTAAATCCTTCACCTCTTGCAGCGTGTAAGCTACTCTTTTGCCGAACACAGCTTGAGTTGCAGGTCCTCGAACAGTAACCTCCAAAGCATAACGTTCTCAATTTATTGAGCTTCGACTCCCAGTAATTGAGTAAATCTAGCTTCAACAGCCTGCACATCGAAAACCACACTTTCACCCGGTCTGTTCTCTCCATTCGTCGTTGTTCAGCAAGAGTGACCGTGCTCATCACATCGTTTCTGGCTGCACAACTCAGCGAGATTATCTTGAAGCTTTTTAATATACGCGGATCTTTTAACAGTGCAATCAATGCAACGCGAAAGCGGGGACTCGCATGCAAATTGAAATCCGCATCAGTTATCATTTTTGTTTTCTGAAAATAACACTGGAGAGTATTATCCAAGTAAGAAGAAATTAAGCTCAAAAACTTGACTGTGAAAACACGATCTAGTTGGAAATTACAATAAATTTTCCTATTGGTAATTGGACTTTGGCTATACCAGTGAAAATATAAACAATGAAGATGAGAAACTAGATTAATTTCCAACTAGTTTATAGAGGATTTATAAAGGATCCGAACTCCTAGTATTTTAAGAATACTTATACTTTATATTAATTTTATCAAGTTTTTAAGGGAGATTGCCAAGATTTTTCACTAATTTTAGGGTTAATATCCTATTATCTCCCATATTTTTTGTAATACCCTGTTATTCCCTAACTTACAAATTCTTTCAATTTTTTCCTTCAATGATTTATATTTAAATCTAACCAGATGAACGGATTAAATCGATTTTTAAAAATTACAAAATAAATTTTATTTGTAAGAGTTCGAACTTTATACCATCATAAAACACACCAACACCCTTATCACTCCACCAAATAACATTTGATGTTATGTTATATAAATTTTAATAAATATCACTTTTCAAAAGACATATTAAATTTTATTTTTAATGAAATTTAATTTTATAATTTAAAAATAGGATTATAATCATTAAAATTTATAAAATTATTATGAAGAATTATTAAGGATAACAATATAATATTTTATAATATTTTTAAATAATTATTAAGGAAAATAAATCTAATTTAATTATTATAAAAAATTATTTAATTATCACTAATCATAATAATTTTAGAAATTTATAACAATGATAAATAATTGTTAAGGAAAATAAATCTAATTTATCATAAAATAAAATTATTTTGAATTGTTATTAATTTTAAATTTAATTTTATAATTTTATAATTTTATAATTTAATGATATTAATAATTTTGAATTCAAGATATTTAATTTCTAATGATTAAATTAAATTTATTTTCTTTAATAGTTATTTAAAAATATTATAAAATTTTATATTGTTATCATTAGTAATACTTCATAATAATTTTATAAATTTTAATAATTATAAACCTATTTTTAAATTATAAAATTAAATTTTATTGAAAATAAATTTTAATAGATATGTGTTTTGAAAAGTGATAATTATCAAAGTATATAATTATTAAACATCATTTGACGGAGTGGTAATAGTATTAAAATATATTATGGTGGTCTAAGGTTCAAACTATCACAAATGAAATTTATTTTTTAATTTTTAAAAACTAGTTCAATCAATTTATTTAGTTTCATTTAAACATAAATTATTGAAGGGTAAAATTAAAAGAATTTATAGATAACAGGCATTACAAAAAATATAGACATTAAAATAACTAGTGTTTAAAACTAGAGCACAAGTGTTATGTTAATAATCTAAAATCTTTCCTAATGTTAATTTATATATAAATAAATACTTATATTATTTGTTATTTTAAGTAACAAATAAATTTAATGTAAATTAGCAAAAGTGAAACAGCACTCAAGTAGTGATTTCAAAAGAAAATACAATAATTTTAAAATGGCATTGCACTCTCTCTTCTGGAAACATATAGCATCCGAAAACCACAATGCTTTTTTATCCATTTTTAGTTGATACAAATTAGAAAGCAAAAAATCATGTACATCATTGAACTGCGCCAGACAGCAGACACCCATCGTGTAGAAAACCCTTTATATCCATTTAAAGCACTCTGTTGAAATTCATTTTTAAATTCCATTTCGACGATAATTGGCCAAAAGAAACTCAACTTAATGGTCATCGCTTCCATCATCTTGTTCGTTTGAAGCAGGAACCAAATTGATTTTGAGTGGCTTCATCCTCCCATTGCAGCCCTTTCCACCATTTTTCCTCTCCCTTAATAACAATTTTACGTTCTATGGCTCTGTTGGAATCAACGGGGAGTTTCTTAAGCTCTGGGCATCCATTCACGTAAATTTCCTTTAGATGTAGGAAGGGCAGGGAACTCCAAAATATGCTTTTCAATTTTGGTAGATATTCTAATTTAAGAAACTCAAGTTTTCCCAATAGAATTAGGCCATTTCCCAACATGTCTTGAATTTTAACCAACTTTTCCACATTGATTATTTCTTCCATCTCAATGCAGTCAAATATATCAATCGCCTTGAGATTGGGAGCAAGAATAAGCCATGTCATGTCCTTCAATTCACGGCAACTGCGAACCATTACTGTATCAAGGCTGTCGAAACCATCAAATTGTCTTTGGCCGGTACAATCAATCTCCAATGCCCTGAAGTCACAGGAACTTATATCTAGTAAACGGAGCTGCTTCATATCTGCTAAAGATAAAATGTTGAGAGACTGAAAATCAGTAATTCCTTCGAGACATAGACTCACACAACAAGTCTGAAGTTTCTGGGAGCTTGATAATTTTCGGATAGCACGAGCATTTCTTAAAACCATCCTGTCCAGAGTATTCAAATGTTCCAAATACAGCAATTCCTCTATCAAAGATTCACCACCATCAAACAGAATGCTGTCTTTCGTTGGTTTTTCGTACCAGCCACAGCGCTCTATCATCAAAGTACGCAACATTAAAAGACTGGATAGAATTTGCCGTGGAAACGTACGGAGATAAGGCACAGTTTCCACACTCAAATATTTGAGGTGCACCAATTCCTTCATTTCTTCTGGCAACTTACGTAAGCCAGTCCATGAGACATCAAGGTGTTCAAGTGAAACCAAGTTTGAAATTCCAAAAGGTAATTCCTCGAGCAAAACATTGTAAGACAAGTTCAAAACTTTGAGAGAAGGCATAAATTGAAAAAAGTTACCGTCGATAATCGATAACCGGTTAGATCCAAGAAAGAGAGTTTGAAGCTTGGAGCAATGAGGAGTATCTAATAGATTCTCAATTTTATTGTTCATCAATGAAATTCTTTTCACTCCTTCCCATTTTCCAATCTCTGGTGCTTTATTGATTCCAACACCTGCTTGAACCAAAAAAATCTCTTTTTCCTTTTCAATCTCACATGCTATCCATAAAGCCATATCTCGAACCACATCATGCATTACTACATAATCATCTCCTTCTTCCAACAAACAAGCACGAACAAGATCACCAATAATGGTATATCCCCGATTAATTGCTCTGTTTCCATCATATTCACCTAGAAATCCCTCAGCTAACCAACACTCTATCAAGTACCTTTTATTAATCCTATAATCTTCTCCAAATAAACTACAATATAAAAAACAAGATCTGATTTTTTGGTTTATTTTTTGGTCAGGCAAGCTGTCATAACTGAACTTTAAAAGAGAATACACCTCATTTTCCATACCTGGAAATTCAAATGCTGATGTCCTGAAGACTTCTACTGCATCCTCCCATTCTTCAAGTTTATTTTTACAAGCCATAGCTCGACCAACGGTTTTAAGTGCAAGCGGTAGACCACGACACTCCTTCGCCACGATTTCAGCTAGCATTGGAATCTTTGGGTGACTCTTAAGAATGTTGCTTCCAACTTTATTCTGAAACAGTTCCCAAGCTTCTTTGTGTGCCAAACACTTGACTTCAAATTTTTGGTCAGCTTCCATTTCACCGCACACGTTAGAAAAACGAGTTGTAAAGACTAGTTTGGATTCAATTTTCTGGTTCGGAGGAGGAACACCTAATTCGATCAAATCAACTCGTTCCCATAAATCATCCAATAACATCACAAACTTTTTCTTGTTGAGAACCTTGAAGATATCTCGAGCTTTGTCCGTAGGACTTTTAGTACTCCAACACTCTCCAGACAAACCTATCTTCTTGCCTATGTCGTCCTGAATATTCCCAAGATTTTTTTCTTTAGACGCCACAGTCCAGATCACAACATCAAAATGGTGCCCTCCATTGCAGAAGCTGTTATTGATTTGTTTTAAAAGGGTAGTCTTACCAACTCCTCCAGGGCCATATAGGCCAACAATTCCAATTTGTTTCTGTTTCAGGCAACTGCAAACTTCGTTAAAGATCGATTGCTGGCCTACAATTGTTGGATCCATAGGTATTTCATCCACCGGATCATCTGGTATTTCCCGAGCCACCTCTTGAAAATGTCCTTTATCCTTTAAATCCTTCACCTCTTGCAGCGTGTTAGCTACTCTTTTCCCGAACTGATAGCTTGACTTACAGTTCCTGGAACAGTAACCTCCAAAGCATAATTTCTCAATTTCTTGAGATTTAAGTTTCTGTAATTGAGCAACTTCAGCTTCAACAGCCTGCACACTTGAAAGCCACACTTTCACTTGGTCTGTCCGTTCCATTCGTCCTTGTTCAGCAACAGTGACGCTCCTCATCACATCGTTTCTGGCTGCTGTTAATTCTTCCAATTCAGTCTGCAACGCAACAAGATTAACTTCAAGCTTTTCTATATAAGCGGCTTTTCTAACAGCGCAATCAAGGCAACGGGAGAAAAATGCATCACATGAGAATGAGAACGAGCAGATATTACCCATTCTCTTCTTTTTGTATAATTATAACTTAAAACGAACTGATCAGAAAGAAGAATCAACAAACGTATGTATATATATAATGAAAATTAATCAAGCTTTACTTAAGAAACACGATCCTGGTGGGAAAGTAGAACATTTTTTCAACGACTGCAGAAGTACATAATTGGATATGCAAGTGAAAACGTAGACTACAGACACACCATTGTTATCATCTCTTTTAAAAAAATTAAAAAAAAAAAAAAGAAACTATTTCAAGTACTCTATTAATTGTGATTGACAAGTTTTGGTTTACTGCTTCGGGTACGATTGACGGCTTTGGTTTAAACTTGGAATGGTCCAGCTTGCTTCCACCTCTTTACGTTTTCCCCTATTTGTTGATCATACCATGTGAGTTCTGCTAAAAATGATACGCGACATTTAACAACGATTAAGTATCCTGTTTGCTATAAAAAAAAATGAAATGAAAATGAAACCAAATTTTGAAACAATAACGAACATGCTCTTAGGGACCACATTCTTGAATTCTAAAGATGTGAAAGCGAAAACACTATTTCTATTTTTATTTTTAACATCGACTGGAAACAATGTTGAACATGTCCTCGAGTTTTAGGGGGGTGATATTTTCGGGCCCTCTTTCCGTATAATTACAGCCCGTTTATGGACACACTACAAAAGTCTTAAATTTTAAGGGCACTTTTGATATAGTATTTAAATATAATTTTTGTGCTTTTAAAAAGAGAGAATGACATATAAACCCCAAAGTATAACTACAATGACAATTAGACCCTACTTCGAAATTATTTGTCAAACGCTATTACTTTTTTTCGTCACTGTTAATAACAAAAAGTGTAAAGTGATTATCATATTGTACGAAAAAAGAGTTATAAAATAAAGAACACAGAAATCATTTCCATCATTTTCATCTTCAATGGACTAAAATATGAACCTTAAACAAACTTTCCCTTTATTAAACATAGTATTTTGGCCAAAAAAAAAATTTAAAAATAAATCTCTTAGAGGGAAAAAAAATAATACAGCTCCATTCACTTAAAATTTGTCATGTTTCTCTCTCTCGTATTCTATAATTTCATGTGGGTGTTTCATTTTTCTATTGTAATATCTTTTTTTAAGGGTATTTGATAGTATGCAAAATTTGAGCATTATTGATTACTATTGACTTTTGACTCTTTGGAATCAATTTTGTTTTCTTTTGCTTATTTTGTAGAGTATTTTTTTTGTTAATGAGTGGTGGTTTCCAAAAACCAAAAATAGAAAATTTCCAAATTCAGATATCAGTTTGCCTGGAATTTTACGGACATTGCTCGTCCTATATTCCAGATTCAAACATGTAAGATTTACCAAGGCCTTCAAATCTTCTGGCAACTCACTTATGGAAGTCCAAGATAGATCAAGAAGTTGTAGTGAAACCAATTTTGAAATTCCTGGCGATACTATCCAGAGAGAACGATTATAAGAAAGGTTTAACACCCCCAGAGAAGACATAGATTCGAAGAAGTCCTGGTTAATCATCTATATACAATTGTGGTTCAGAAACAAGGTTAAAAGATCAGGATATGAAGGGGTATTTTAGAGATTCCATATTTTATTTTCCATCGGGGATATCCTTCTCATCCCTTCCCATTTTCTAACGTTCGGTGATTCAAGTAACCCGGCACCTGCATGAACCAAAAAGTTTTCCTTCTCCTTCTCAATTCCACATGCTATCCATAAAGCCATGTCACGAATTACATCATGCATTTTTACACTATCGTCATCTTCTTCCTCCAGTAAACACGCACGAATAAGATCTCCAACAATAGTGTATCCTCTGTTTCTTGCTCTATTTCTATCACATTCATCCAATCCCTCACCAATCCAACAATCTATCAAGTCCTTTTTACAAATCTTGTAATCTTCAGGATATAAACTACAATACAAGAAACAAGATCTAATTCTATCGGAAAGCAATCTATCATAACTAAATTTTAAACGAGGATAGACCTCATCCATACCAGGAAACTGAGAAGCTGATCTCTTCAAGACTTCAATTGCATCGTTCCATTCTTCAGGCGTGTTCTTACAAGCCATAGCCCGACCAACGGTGATGAGTGCAAGCGGAAAATCAGCACATTCTTTAGAAACAATTTTAGCTAGATCAGGAATATCCGGATGGCTATTAATAGTGTCCTCTCCAACCTTCAACTGAAACAATTTCCAAGCTTCTTCGGGCACCAAACACTCTAAACTTTCTTTGAGCTTCCATTTTTCCACAAACATGCTTAGATCGAGTTGCGAATATTACTTTGGATGCAATATTAGAGCTTGGAAGAGGGACACCTACTTTGTTTAAATCAATTGCTTCCCGTATATCATCCAACAGTAACACAAATTTCTTCTTGCGTAAAACCTTGAAAATGTCTTGAGCTTTGTCTTCAATACTTTTATTATTCCATGAATCACCTATCAACCCCATCTTTCTCCCGATGTCATCTTGAACTTTCTCAAGCTTCAAATCTTTACACACAACTACCCAGTTCACAATATCAAAATGATGCCTTTCATTGCATAAGTTGTTGTTAATCTGCTTAACAAAGTAGTTTTTCCGACTTGTCCTGTACCATATAGCCCAATAATTCCCACCTTTTCTCTTAGACATCTCCAAACTCTTTGAAACATTGCTTTCTGGCCAACTATTGAAGGCTCAATTGGTATTTCATCGATAGGATCTTCAGGTTCCCTCTCAGCCACATCTCGGAAATCTCCTTCACTCTTTAGTGTTATCACAATTTGCAGTTTTCTGACCACCTCTTTCCCAAACATATAGCTTGAATTGTAGCTTTTGGAACAGTAACTTCCCAGACATAATTTCCCAATTTCCTGAGATTGAACTTCTAGCAGTTGCCCAACTTCAAATTCCACAGCTTCCACCCTTGTAATGCATCCTTGAACTTAGCTTGTTCGTCTCATTTGTTGCTGTTGTTCTGCAATACGTATTCTCTTCATAACATCCTCCTTAATCAATTTTTGCAGTTCACAGTTCAGGATTTGAAGATTATCCTGAAGCTCAGTCACATATGCTGATTTTATAGCAATGCAATCTGAGCATCGGCCCAAAATCTCATCGAATGAGATTGAGCATGAGAAGACGTTTCCCATAGTTAATTCCGAAAGTGAAACTGATAATAATCAAAATATTAAGCTGAGGAGGTTTATAAAAAAATTAGAAAAAAATTGCAGCATAATAAAAGAAACTTAACGGTTAACGAACACATAAATTTACCATGGAAAATCTCTAATCAAAGATCGTTCAAGACAGAAACACATGCTTTGAAAAGATCGGACGTGATTAGAGAAGATTTCTTCTTTATTTATTTTATAATTTAATTCGTTTTTATTAGTTTAAAATTAGTGGAGGGCAGCTCAAATCTATAGACTATTATAGTGGGTAGTTTACAGTCCATTTCTACCTACAGAATAAGTTTTTATTTTTTTATATTTTGATATTCTAAAAATATTTTATTATACATCTCATTTCTTCTATAATTTTATTTACTGCTTTAAGAGAAAAAAATAAAAAAATATATAATATAAATTTGTTGAAGACTGTTATGTTCTTCTTCCTCTCTTTTTTCCCAAATGTTCCCTTTTACACTACTGTGAAATAAAACTTAGTTATTAAATAAAAATGAACATTATCCAACATTTTAACTGTTATACTTTCTAAATTAAATAACAAAAAAAGGGTAATTATAAAAATGCCCTCACTGCTTTTAACTTAAACTCAATGTCCAACAAAACAAATAGCCTACAAATAACCAAAAGAAACAAATAGCCTACAAATAAACCAAAAGAGGGGGAAAAATAGTGTAAGATAACATTTCTCTTGGATTTCCGAAGTTATATTTTGATTTTATTTTAGTGAACAATTCCATGATTCAATATTTTATCACCATTAGCACTCTGTTTACTACTTTCAAAGTTTGTATATTCTTTCAAGTCTTGGAGACACACATATATATAGATGTTCATCCAAAGTTCTATCAGTCGGATCAGCATGTTGGGGGGGTAGGAGCAAAGAAGAATCAACCAAATCTCCTACTGAAGCTTCTTTATCCCAGGAAAAGAAGGGAGAATTGCGATAAGAGCATCCCCGTAACCAACAGGATCTGTTGATTTCAACAAAATAACCAGCCAAATGAGAACATAAAACTAAATTACATGAAGTAGAAAACTAGAATTGTAAGACTATTAAAGATGACAAGACTTACCACCATCTTGTCTTAGGATCTTGATGACCTCCCCGGATATATCGGACTGGAATCAGTAAAATAAATAAAAATCAGGAATCTAAAATAACTGGAGGAAATGGTGAAAAGCAATCATTGCTTCTCTCATTCGGAACACAAACAATCAATTTAAACCCCTGGATATAGAAAAGACATTAGTTTTGAAAGCAAACCTCAATTGGAATTTCACCACCGAGTTGTTCAATGTAGCAAAGCACTTGACCCTCCTTCACGATCTGCTTCTGTAATGCAACAAGGCAAATGTTATCAGCAGGGATTTGACAGAATTGTTATAAATATAACATCTCTTCTTGAACCTGAATCCAACCCTTAAACAGAACATAATCCATGAAACTACCTCTTTACATGATGGTGGTGCACGCTTCCCCTTTATGGTTCGAGATCTCCTGAAATATCCCACCTGAACCATTTGCCATTTTAGTGACCTGATCCCAGAGAATGAAGTAGAAGCACCATAATACCGAATTTCTCACCTTCGGAGACTCAAGTATCACCAATCCTTCATCAGCAGCTTTATCAAGCAATGTCTGAATTCCCCCTGAAGATGGCACTGATTTTGTAATAGCTAAAGACGGAGAAGCAACAGACCCATTTGAATCAGGTGTATCAACAGTTGTATTTACACTGACAGGAGTAGGACTTGGAGGAGATGGTGGTATACTGTTCCCAGCTATGTCCCTTGTCACATATAGCCGAAAGCCATCAAGCTAACAAAACATGAAAATGATTTAGGATCAATAGAAAGTAATTGCTACCTTACACTGAGCATTAAAACCCTAAGTGGCATTCCACCAATAAAACCATGTACAACTTTATATATTAGTGCAAGAGAATTTATAGGTACTTACTTTTAACTCAAATTCAGCAATCGAAGTTGTATTGCATATTTCTGTGACCAAAGATTCCACCTACAGATAAATTTTAAGTGAAAATCAAATTTCAAGTGCCAAACATAGTATTGATGTTCATGCATATGTAAAGATGTCTCCATGCAAGTACATCCATCTGATGGCAAAATCATTTGTTTCAGACAAATACTTTTGTCTGTTCATCCCAGTGGCTGGAAAGAAGCAGATAGCTTCACTTCATGAATTAGATATGAGCAAAGGTAGTATCAGCAGACCTAAACACTGATTTGATAATTATTTATTGCCAAAAGCAAAACAAAATCCAAATATATAGATAAATGTATGTGCTGTGGAATATATGTATCTCAATAAGTATGGGAAATGAGGATTCATCTACCACCATTTTTTTTTTTTAAAAAAAAGAAAAAAGGAAAATGTATGAATTTGTCTAGTTCCCGATCAAGCTTGGCAGGGTAATAACATGCTCCATCTACTAAAGAATATTTGGTCCTTCAGTTATTGGTTTTAGACTTGGCATTGTAGTGCATATTTGGATTCCCCATTTCGACAACACAAAAGCTAGTCTAAGTATTTGAATAATTTGCTGTATCTCAGACCTGGTGAATTTAGTTGTACTTGAATATGAGGGATACAGCTATTCTTATTTATTTTGTCAGCAAATGATTGAACGACAACTAATTGACGAGGCTATCAAAATCTCATTGTGTCATCCACACTGTCTACAGTCTATCCTATTGACACAAGGAGTGGCATACTATATGGGAAAAAGAAAAATTAAAAAGACTTCTGAAAACCATTTAGAGCAAATCTAAGATAACTTTGAAACAAATAAATGAAACGCGAGAGAGTTAGACAATTACTTGGTCCTGACAGCAAAAACAATATCACATTCAAGAACAAATGAAGAAAACATTAGTGCCAAATTACAGACCATAAATAAGAGTAGCTAATTAAGTGTCTTGAAAATACTGGGAAAAATAAAAGAATAACGAATTTTTCCCCGGTTTACCCATTGATAAACAGCTATAACCACTGGGAAAAAGTTGGTATTTTCCATTGTTTTTCTATTCCATCGTCACTTGTGTTAAAAAGAAAATAAAATAACCATGAACATTTATTCTTACATAACTTCATAAAGCAGATTGTCAAGACCTTTGTGTAAATAAGATAAAAAAGAGACTTATTGGAAATCAAAAAAAAAAAAAAAAAAAAGACTTGCAATTTAGCTGCAGCACATAGAGAGAAACATGTTGTAGGATAGATTTCACATCACATGCATGCACTTAAGACGTGCTGACATGAACAATCAGATAACATTGAAGTGCTCACCTCGGATGATTTTGGAATGAGTTGACTTGTCAAACCAGATGACTTGGACTCTTCATGACCATCTTTTACATTTCTAGCAGCTACATGTCAACAATAAAAGAATGTCATTTTAACCATAAGATTCTCATTTTTCTCATCAGTGCACCAGAGAGCTTCATCAATCATTATATACTATATATGGTATATACATGCATATACGTAAACAAAACTGTTGCACCAAAGACACAGAGAGAATTATGACCAAAGAAGAGAATATCCATTAAAAGGAAAAGTCAGCAAGTAAAATTGTGCAGTAACAAATTTTTACCGTGAAAATATGTCAAAATGTACTTATCATAGACTTGCATAAGGTTGGCACAAAGTCATAGAAAACAAAATAATGAGGAGCAGCCCAAACTCTTAAAACAGAGGCTGAGTCCATGTCAAACATGTTATGGGCATCAAAACTTAGTAAGACCCTTGGATTCATTAACCCTTTATGCAAGTGGGTTGATCCACCCTATCCATATAGACTAACAAATTTCCTGAAAACACAGACCACATCGTTAAATATCTTCTATGTCAAAACTATGGAAAAGAAATGACAGATCCCGAAAGAATGCATATAGATCTTTCTGTGAGGACTTTTAACATTAGAAGTCCATATGTCTCCATTTCCAACATCTATAGGAAACTACAAGTAAAGATAAGTATCCATATCTTCAACACTCTATTATTAACACACTACGTGCCATGCGACCACACATAAAGTAGGTTAAGCAAAGATCTTTTACATATTTAGATTAACATATAAATTATACGTGAAGCACTTGTCAAAGTTCATAAGGTGTCAAACAAGGAACACTTACACTCGGCTTCTGAAGATGGACCACAAAATACAGTGAATGATTTCTCTGATGGCCGTGACATTGCTAAACCTGCATAATGTAGTGGTTTTCGCCCAATCCATTTTCTTACGTCACTTCGTGGTTGCAATTCACCAACTTTGGCTGTACCAAGACTGGCCTTTGGAATTTTAATATTAGAAGCACCCAAACTACCTGAAATATAAAGATAGAAACCACATATTATTAAGTAAATAATCATGCTACGATACATTCTTTTTCATTCTACACTTGGATTCTTACTAGTTTGTTATGCTTCAACTGGCTTGCAACTATAGATATCACATCAATCTGTAGGGTACAAATTTTTATACTTAGAGAAGTCACAAACACCACAGAGCACCTTCAACAGCCAGAAAAAAACATGGAACTAGAAATATACTTAGTAACGCAGCATGTTAATTTTGACCACTTCTTTTCTCTAAAAATACATAAGTTGCAACCATAAACTCATTAGAATTCCTAATCAGTTTATCTTTTGCAAAATATATGGAACGGGGCTCGTTACTAGATTGTTATTAGTTTTATTCTGATAAGTAACAAAAAGTATTTTCTATTGTAATAGTGCTATTATTGATTCATCTGAATCATCCTTCATTACCCTTTTTCAAGGTAATTAATCTAGTTTTTACCCACAAGAAGACAGACTCCAAATGTTTTGACAATTTAGATGAAAGACTCCAAATGTTTTGACAATTTAGATGAAAGACTCCAAATGTTTTAATCACTTAATGGAACGAACACATGCTATCATGAGGTACAAACAATGTAGCTTATATGACTCTCACAGCACTACTAGGTAATGTACCTTCAACACTGATGACAACATAACAACCAATTTCACCACTTTCATGTCAACATATACACTAACAATGAGAATTCTGTAACAATTTGATCTTACTAAGATGTCTGATGTTACACAAAATCAAGCAGATACCCTCACAGCCCTTTGCCAAAGCGCCTATAAAACATGGGATAACTCTAACGATATTGACCAATGATCACTAATCATGATAAATGTTTATTCTATGATCTCACAAGGTCCCAAAACACATAAATAAGAGCTTTATATATACAAGTAAACCTGTTCACAACCCACCCATAGCATTCCCAATTTACAAACTTCAAGGCCACTATCTTTCCAACTGAATTATATCTTACTACTTCAATGCTTTGGTAAGAACTATTCTTACGGAATCATCCCGCACTCTACCTACACGAGTTTATCACTTCAACATTTTTAGCCTCCTAACATATTAGAACAGCCCTAAAAGCAGAAGAATTTATAACTTAAATAACAATAGAAAGACAAGATGACAGAGAAAAGAATCACTTCCTATTTTCAACTAAACCCAAATCAGAGCATAAGAAGTAAAGAACAATGAAGCTGATAACAAGTTTAAAACAAATGCAATTCAATATTCTCCGCCGACACAAAAAAAAAATTAAGAAACAAAACGGAGAAAACAATCTATCAGCACAACGGAAAGTAAATTAACCACATACCCATCTTACTATATGCAGAGACGATAATTAAACGGCCAAAATTATAAGAAAATACAAAGTAAAACATTATATAAATCAGAGAAAAACTCACATGAAGCCATGGATTTGCAGACAAAGTGAGATGTGTAAACTAAGAAAAAGAACAAAACCCAGGAACAAAGATTGATAGAAGGGAAAAAAAATGTAGTGAAGTTTGTATGTGTGGCTGTTGGGTTTTTGTAGTCAGACGTTAAACCCCATGTAAGTGCTAACTGTTGAACAAACATAGGGGACCAGAGACACCCGTTACAAGCTTTAAAATACCCGTAAGAGGCTGATCAGATGGAGCCAAACATCTCAAGTATATGTGCTGGAATTTGGTTTTGTTGGCCCAAGGCCCAGGCCCTTTTTTTTTTATTGTGCTGTGATATTATATTATTTTTTAAAAAAATTTAATTATTTTATTTATATTATTAAAACTATTTTTAATTTATAATAAAATAAGCTAAACTCCTCCCCTATTGAATATCTGATTAATTGTGCAGATTATTATCATAATAAAAGCATTTAAAATAATGAATCAAGATTTATAAAAAAAAAAAAAGTAATTCATGTCAATTAGTTTGTGACTAGATCAATTTGACAAAAGATAGCCTTTTGATTCTTCAATTTGTGTGTAGCTTTCAGTTAAAAATTAATTTGAGGTAATAATTACTACTACTCTAATTAGAGAATTATCTTTTAAGGTATTAATTTTTGGAAACAAAGAAAATTGTTGTTATTTGATTCGTGATGAAATATAATTCTTAAAAATAGGATGGAGTTTCAAAGCTTGAATTTTATTGCTATAAGAAAATTATAATAGAATTTGTTAATAAATGTGGATACATTTGGTAAAAATCTTTTGTGAGACTATACATGAAGAATTTGATTAAGGCATTCTATATACATAAATTAAATGAAATTAAATTAAATGTAAATCTCATTAAAGCATAGGCCTCTATTTAGAATGATTAAGTCTTCATTGTGTAAAATTTACTATTTTAGAACAATTATATATTATACAAATTTTGTAATGTATTCCATCTATGACAAAGTTAAGAGACAAATGAATAGGTATTATTAATTGTAGACAAGTCAATAGGATCTATCTATCTATCTATATATATATAATAAAAGGGTGGATGGCTTCATTTGTATCATTAATTATATTTATTTTTAAGTTTTGAATTTAAATGTAGAGATTTCTAACTATTCAATCTTTAATGATGCATAAAATACTAAAACGAAACTTATTTTTTCTTTTTTTCTGAAGCACTAACATTACATTATAGTTATAAGTATGTTGTGAGTTTAGATAAAAATTGTTTTAAGTCTGATTTTGAAGTTAGAAAGGTTAAACTGCTGTAAACCGTCAAATATTTTTTTAAATATTATAAATAAATATATATCCATAATTCTTCACTTTAATTTTAAAGTTAAAAGGTTATATAAGTTTATTAACTACTAGAAGTAAATAGTTGTGAATATTATTATTATAATTAGACTTAACACAAATATTAAAGAACATTCTCAATAATTAATTAATTAATTTACACGAAAAAATTAAGATATCAAATATCTATTAATACATGTAAATATTTACATACTCACCTCGATTTTAATTAATTTTTTATATATATAAATAGAAGTTTTGTAAAGTTTAAACAAGAAAAGAGGATATCACACAATTATAGTTCCATCTATTATTTGTGAAATTCTTCATACTTGATTCTCTAGGAATAAATTAATTAATATGTTAAGAGATATCCCAAGTACTAAATTACATTAATTAAATCAAGTTAATTCATGATGAGAGTAGACAATCAGAATGTATTAATTATGATAAATTTATCATCATCTATATATGTCAACACTATAAAAAAAATTTAAAAATAATGAAATATAGAAGCATACCACACTTAACTATCTAAAGGTTTTGGAATTAATATTAATTTCTTAAAGAAAAAGTGCCAGTCAAATACTTGCCTTTATAAGATATATATTGACATGTGTTAGTTAAAACTATATATAATTAATCATATATTATATTGTAATATCCATATTTATACATAACCTCTAATAATCATTTTCAAGCATAGGATAACATATTCTATAGTTAAATTAAAGAAGCTAGCACTAGCTATGAATTTATCATTATTACATGTCTGTATTCAAAGTAGGTGAACATTACCATGGGCCCAAATGAAATGCCAGGTATATAAACTAGGGTTTTAATAAAATGTAATGGGATCTTTATTTGACAATATTTTGAGTTGATAATGTGAAGAAGTAACATAAAGCTAACTTAAAAGGGAGACAAGAATCTTTGCTTAAAGCATATAATAAGTGTATTATGCTAGAGGAGACACATAAAAATGTATCATTTGCTTTTGATATATTCCACACCTATAAACTTTATAACATATCCATATATAAGAGGTCAATGACTAAGAGAATCCAATGTAGGTTCTATCATCTAAAATTTTAAAATATAGAAATATTATTAATAAAATTATTCAATAAACTTACAATAACATTAAAAAAAAGAATTAACAATCCCATAAATTATTACATATATTCTTATACTATTTTATAAATAGTTGAATATACACACTTTTAAACAGTTAAAATTAAATTTAAATATACATACATTAATTATGATATATTAAATATACATTAATTATTATATGTGTCAGATTTTATTTTAACTGATGAAAATATTTAGATATAACGATTAATAAATAGTATAAAAATATGTAAAATTTAATGAGAATGTTAGATCTAATTCCTAACATTAAATAAACAAATTTATATATATTAATCTTATTTACACATACTGATATAAGAAAATCATATATAATGTATATATAATGTATACCTATGTTTGATTATTGTTTTTTATGCTTACGAAGAGATCTTAGTTTATTAATTTGCATTGGAATATATATGTCTAGGCAGCTGGAAACCACTATGATATCGATGCTTTGATTTCTGAAATGATTAAGAAATTCAGTACATCGTACTACGCCCCCAGGAATTTAATGACTTTGCATATAAATTGCACTTCGAAATAGCAATCAAATTAATAATTAATAGTATTATTATAAATAATAATTTAACAGGCTTTCTTAAAAGTAAAGTGCTCAGAATTATATATTCTTGAATCTTGATCTAATCATATTTCCTTTGCTTTGCATATACAGCAAGAACATAAAGCTTATTCGCAGTCCCTTGTTCCATACATAACAAAATGAAACCTTTTCATTTTCTGTTTAATTTGCATTAATATTATCATCATCTTATGTATATTTTGAGATATTAAACATATTAACTGAGTCTCTTCGATATTGAAAACATATACCTTATTTCATTAATAAATTTTCTGAAGATTGCTTGAGACTAAAGATAAAAAATATAAATAGATAAGTAATAATAATAAGCTTGAAGTGGTAGAGAGGGAGAGAATCTTTCTTTATGAAGTTCATGCAAATCATCTTCTTTTAAGAAAGCCATGCAGAATACAATAATAACTAAACTCATGATGATGATGGTGATGATAAAAGCAAAGAAAGAAGTACAAATGGATAATAAATTGAACCCAAAAAAAGAAAAAAGAAAAAAAAAGAGCACCCCAATGGGCTACATTGCTATAATAATAATAATAATTTTATGGGAATTGAAACCTAACAAAATATCCTAATTGGGTTTATCTCAAAGTGAACATTTATTTGGTTTTTATTTTCAGTTAAAAACCAATATATATGTTTCACCTTAAGAAACCCTAGCACCCAAAACAAATAATATTAAAATATCAAAAAAAGAAAACAGATATCATTTTACGATTCCATCTCTCTCTCTCTCTCTCTCTCGGTTGGCTGCAACACCTGCAACATATTGTGAAGCCAATCTTTCGTAAACCTAAAAAGAATTTCTAAAAAGGTAATTAAAACAAAAAATATGAAGTATTTAATATTCATACCCAATAAAAATGAACATGTCTAGTATGAAATTCTGTTGCCAAAATCCCTTGGGGCATTGCATCTGAAACACTCCATTCTGCTGGCGAAGTTATGCTCATTGCATCCAGACCTGTTCATTAATTAATTAATTAATTAATTAAAAATTATTTATTTATAATACACAACACTTTCATATCTCATTTGCAAAAGCAGTCAATAAAGGAGCAATTCAGTAATTTTTACAAAAAAAAAGGTAGAAAAAATTCTTCCAGGGGATAGAATATGTTTGAATGTGTTTACCTGGAGCAAATCCAATCTCCAGACTTCCAACCAGAGCGATTCCCACCAAAAGTTGAGCCTCTGGAGCGAGGGAGGTCGCAGTCGAATCCTCCACTTGCATCGTCTTTGAATGCACCACACTTGAAGCAGCTTGAGCGGCTGGCGAAGTTGTGTGCCCCGCAGTTCCCAGCGGAGCAGTACCAGTCGCCTGGCCGGACGTCGGACCCGGTTCCGAACCCGAATGAGGATCCTCTTCCACCGAAACCGCCGAAGTCACCGGTCCTGGGATCACCGCAGCGCTGGCAGGAGTCCCGGCGCTGGAAGTTCAGGTGCTGGCATGACCTGCAGTTCCAATCTCCTGGCCTGCTCATTGTCTCTACACACCAAAAATAATCAAGCATTCAGAACCCTAACCAAAAAAAAAAGAAATATAAAATATTATACTTCTAAAAATTTAGAATCCATGTTAGTGTTACATCCAATTACATCATATCTATCACGTCAGATATACATTTCAATCGATATGATTTATAGCTTTCAAAAAATAAATTTATACGTGACAAGATTTTATCGAAGTTTTGTTTTTAAGATTATAGTGCTTCTATTACTAATAAAATACATTGTAAACATTAACTTTTAGTAAAAATAGCTGTAACTTCAAATTTGTGTATTAGATGAGGTGATAATACAACAATGTCGAAAGATGAAATGCTTGAAAAAAAAAAGTAGAAATCAAAATTTTTCCGAGAAGGAAAGATATAGCAGATAGAAGCAATTACCTTAAGAAAATGCTAAAGGGAGGGGGAGTGGTTAATTCAAAGATTTGAAGGAGATGAAGAAGGGAGAGAATAGATAGAAGGAAGTGGATTCAGTGCTGAGAAAAGGGGGAAGAGGGGGAGGGTATATATACATGTTTAGAATTGAGGAAAAGGGAATAAATGGAGGGCCGTGTACATATACTTTTTCGTGTTCTTAACCTGCTACTGTACTGCCAAACCTTGATAAATGGAATCCAAAATTAAATCTAATTAAAGGAAAGAAAAAGAGACATAAAGGGAAATTCCACTACGATTCCCACACACCGAAATTTTTGAAATTTCGAATTAACCAATACAACAAACAATTTTTTTTTAATCTCTTGGAGAAGTGAATTGAATTATATTTTGATGTTAAAAAAAAAAATATTTTAAGCATTGATTAAAAGCAAGCAGTAGATTATATACAGTGCATGGAGGAATAGGAGGCAGGCCAACAATAGAGGATCCCACATAAAGCAAACAGGGGATATTGTTTACCTACAAACACAACAGGACCTCTCTAATCCAAGAATCTATTAATCAATTGAAGCATGAAATCATAAAAGTCCCTTTGACCATTCTGCAGTCCCCACAACCAAAATCTAATTACATTACATTGTGTTTGACAGAAAAATATATACACAAAAAAGCTAGCAAGCAACAGTGGAAATTTTCCAGGAAATTAAAGAAGACCCAGGTGGCTGAATGTTAATGGATTGCCAGGAATCCATGTAATGAATATTCTTAACCAAGGGCAACACCTTAACTTCAATTATTTTGGTCAAGTCTCTTTCAATATATACTTTGAGAAGCAAGCAAGCAACATATTTGCTGTCAATCTATATATGGGTTAAATGGTTGCCGCTTTACAAATTTGAATATTCCCTCTTTATTCCGACTTCAGCTCCAATGGAATAAGAATTGATGCTCTGTAAATTAATTCTTACATCAATTATACACAAATCATCAACTTATATATTTTCTGAATGTATATTTTTTCATGATTACAGATCATCTATTTCAAAACCCTAAATTAATTAGTATATCTAATCTTTAAGCCCTTTGAATTTTCCAAATATATTTTTACCTTTTCCCTCTTGGCGTGAATTACATTCCAAAATAAATGAATAGCATGCATGAAGAAACATTTATGAAATAAATATTGATTTTTTTACACTTTTTATGAAGGAAAAATTATAAGTACTTGTTGATGATGTATACATATTTTTACTAAATAGATCAATGGATACATGACAATAATTTATTTAATAAAATTGGATGTGTTGTTATGATAATATTATATTCCATACTAATCTCTATTTGATATTGAGAAGAGATATTTGGAGAAAAATATTTTAAAAGGAAAAATAAATAAGGAAAAAAAATAAGGGCACAAAACTAGAAAAGAAAGACAAATGGTGAGTTTCAATAAAGATAGATGATGGAATAACAAGTCTTCGAGGTTTCATTTTGACCATCTTTTCTTTTTTTCCTTTTCTGCGGCTGCTATTCCAACTTTTTCTTTCTCACCCTCTTTATTTCACATACAAATAATAACAAACAGGTCCTTAATCTTATTACAATCTCTTAAACTAATCCATGATATTTTCACTTGTGTCTAATAAATTCCGAAATCGTAAACCCTTTAAAAATAATTGAAGTACCTTTAATATATTTTACAATTAAATTCGATATTTTCATAGTACTTTGGTTCTGTTGATAACAGTCAAGAACTTATTTGATATGCATGGACAAATGTATAAAGATTTGGAAGAAAACATAAAGAGTCGGGGATCCGAATGTTATTATCCGATTTACACATCAAAAATAACAGATAGAAGATGATATTAATGAAGGTCTGGCCTCCATTCTCTTGGAGAATGGTAAAGGAAGAAGAGGCAAACTGTAAAGAGAGAAATGAGGAAATTAAAGAAAGGGGAAGTGGGCTGATTCGATTCTCCTCGGGAACCACTCCCATGCATGACCACGACCAACTCATCACCAACATTCTTTCTTTCTTGATCTCCTTTGTATCATTGCTTGTGCTTGTGCTTGTGCTTGTGCTTGCGCATGTGTATTTTGGTCGAAAAGAGCTACACTTTTGCTTTATTTTCTTTGATCCAATTTTGATCTCTTCCCCACTTTATTACTTAACTCATAAGTTCAAGATAACTATTGTGATCATAGAAGTTGTAAAAAGGGTATGCTTATATAGTAATTGTATTGTTTCTTCTTGTGAAAATCAATCAGTCTAGCTAATCTTGCTCTCCTTGGAGAATATGCTATAGCTGCTTTTTTGATATCTTTGATCCTTTTTTATTCACTTTTTATATTATCTAGTTTTACTATTTTTTGACCAACTATATTTCTATACTTATAAAGTTGAAATCCTCTAATATACTCAATTTGTATTTGAACTATTATAGACACTAATTTTTGTAAATTATATATCAACAATAAAGTAATTAAGGACACAAATAATAACATGATATGATAATTTTTAGTAAGTATCGAATTATGACTATCGCATCAGTTTAAATCAATAGAAATTTAATATTCTAAATTTTTAATCTAATATCACACACTTTTTAATTGTCTAATTTTATATGTACTAAAATGAAATTTCAGAAAATTTAAATTCAATGTCATATTCCACTATGCAAGAAATCTTAGTTTATTAGTTTCTTGAATGATTCGAATAAATTCTTTTGTTTAATATCATGCCAATTAATAGACAACTTTAGCACAAATTTGACTTGATATGCCGGCATTTTTACACCATATGAAGCATATTGGAATTATAATATCACACTTCAAATATTTTTAGTGATGATTCATTCTTATGCTAGCTATTGTTTTTTTCTAAATATGACCACAAAAGTGTTACTTTTTACCAATAAATTTCTCTTAAAATCAATAGTACAAAAGTAGCACATATTGTCCACGATCACATGTCTCCATTAATGCAATGAGCTAAACGTTTTACTAAATATAATGAAGACACGTAAGTTTACAACTCATTACCTTGTTGTCAACCTTTATAGCTCAATTATTTATTCGATGGGTCCTAAACTTATAAACAACATTCTAGTGATTCGATTTCAACGAATATGGCCAGTCCATTGATTAATTAATGCTCTCAGAACCTCGACAGTAATGCTGTTGTGAAAATTAAATTTCGGACAAGGATCCATTGGTCTGTCTCCTCTTCAACAAACACCCCCATTGATGTGGCAAAACATGAAACACTACTTAAACTTATTAGTGTCTGTAACTCCATCTGTTGCATTCTCTTGATGCCACAACGCACGGTTTTATACCGCTGCTATCGTTTTCTCTTTTGCTGTTCATCAGCTTTTTCGGAAACTACGACCCGCGATAGCTAAGCTAAGGCTACATATGCCGACGGAATTAATAATTAGCCCTAGTTTTCAGAGGAATTATAATATAACATAAAAGTATATGATAGATGATTGAGAAATGAGTTTTGTTGCATGTAATACGTTCCATTTTGGTTAGGACTTTTCTTTTCATAGATGTAATCTTAAATGTTCTCCGCCAACCCCAAATTAATTTGTGTAGTTATTTATATATATACACACACATACATACATGCAATCATATATGGGACATATTCTCATGAAATATAATATACATACAATCATAAATGGGTCATATTTTAATCAAGAATGAAAAATCCATAAAGTGAATGAAGATATTTTTTAATTTGTTATGAATATGATGGATAAGCTTACTACTTGATATAACGTTTGACTTATGATTCGTCAATTAGGTTTACATAATTATACATTAATAATAGTTATTTATATTTAATAATTATTGATATATAGATGATTATATATTAGTTTGGATGTAAATTTTAACGTGGTGGGAAAAGCTCGAATTATTTTTTAAATCTCTTTACCTATCTCTGAGATAATGTTTTCCAAGACCAGGTTGAGAGCAAACCAAGTAACACCTTAAAGTATTCCAATCAATTTTCGAAGACACATTATGTAGTATAATTAATTATTCAATGTCTCAAATTAATAATTAATATTTTAATATGTTTTTAATAATAGTATTAAAAAAATATTTTCGGGTTCCTCATATATATATATATATATATATATGTATGTATGTATGTATGTATGTATGTGTGTGTGTGTGCGCGCGTGCATGCGCGCGTATTTAAAATGCAAAAAGAATATGTATGAATATGTAACGAATAAAATGTATGATAGTAACTAGAAATTGATGTGCACTCCTTTCCAATTATATATGAACAAAAATCATACAATGCAAATCCTTTTTCAATTATCAAAATTGGACAATTTTTCTAATTTCATTTTGTCGTTTGTCATGAGAATCGAAATTAATCGAAATACAAATACTCAGACTGAGGATGACCTTCGTTGCTATTCATAAATTCTCTTTTTTTCAAGCCAACTACTTGATTTAGTTTATTATTGTGTATAGATATTTTAACGTCATTCTTTCTTTTTTTATTTGAAGCTCTAATTTTTATAATTGGGTTACAAGATTTACATATAGAAATTTGATTTGAATATTATAAATTTTTTATCAATGGTCTGGCCATAGTAAAAAATCATAGCAAATCTTGTAGTTAGTTGTATTAAAAAACAACGGTAACTCTTCCTAAATAATAATATATGTTGATATAAGGAAGAATGTATTTACTAATTATATTATTTGTAATCACATGAATCTCGAGACATTCTTTGAATCAATTATAGATTTTATTGAGATAGGTACATATAATCAAGAGAACTCTCCTTCTAAGAACCGTATATGAGAATTTCTTCTCGTACAACTAAAACAAAAATATCCCAATAGTAGTTCAAAGAGGTGTAGAATAGAAAATTGAAAAAGTGTTAATCTTTTGATAATCACGTGATATTATAAAGTTTGAAAGCTATGTTTCAATGTTTGATTATAAAGTATGAAGTTACAACAATTCAATGTTAAATTACTACAAAAACGGAAAAAAAATGACTTGCAATGACTTGTATAATATTCAACAATATTGTAAAAATGAAGATTAAAAAGAAAAGAGGAGTTTTATTTAATTTACTTCTTCATGGAAGTAGTAATTATATTAGCTAGAGAGCTCTCCCATTACAAAGCATATTTACAAATTTATGAACATATACACTACAATTCTAGTGAACATAATAACTAGCTATATGTGTCATAACTCTTTATCATTATATATGCTAACAATGATTACAAACCAGCATACTTGAATCCATCTTGAATTTAATTTTGCTGAACTTAAAAGAAGTCGAGATGAGAAGAAACTTTGTTGTTTTTGTTGAGTAACCCTTGTACGTTTCCTGCTGGGATTTCGGGAGGCTTAACTGATCTGATCAAAGCCCAATTTACACCTTCAAAAAACTCATGCTTCTTGATTTCAGTAGAACCCCAAAAGCTGCCCATTCTTTGTTTGTGATTCTTCACCAAAAGCTTTCTTATAAGGTCACGTGCTTTTCCCATTTCTTCGCATTGTTTAACATCTCCAGCATAAAACCTGGGAAATACAAGTGGCAGCTCCAGGATGTTTTTGAGAGTTTTCTCATGGTTTTCACCTCTGAATGGAGTCTTCCCATGCAAGAGCTCATACAAGAAAACCCCAAATCCCCACCAATCTACTTCATTTCCATGGGCTAATCCCAGGATCACCTCCGGCGCCAGGTATTCATGAGTCCCAACAAATGAAGTTGAGCAAGCGTTAACTGGTTCAGCCCAGAATTTTGTATCAAACTGTTGGATACGAATTCTGCTAGTTTCTGTAGTTTTCTTCTTGTTCTTGTGCGTTTTAGAGACCGAGAAACAAGAGTTGGAAAAAATGCTTTTAGCAATGACTTCGGGTTGGGTTTTATGGTGCAAAAGCTTTGGGACAACATCAGATGTGAAGGAGAGATCGAAGTCAGAGAGCATGATATGACCATTTGCTTGAACAAGCACATTTTCTGGTTTAAGATCACGATAAATTATCCCCATTGCATGAAGATACTCAAGTGCTAAGAGAACCTCAGCTGCATAGAATCTGTTGCATCAAAAACAAAAGGTACTGAAGCTAAAGCATCATAACTAAAAAGTGCTTTCAAGCTCAGAAATGCACAAGCATCTGAAACTTACTTAGCGGATGGGATACTTAACCGCAGCCTAGGCTGGCGCTGCAAAAGACTGAGCAAATCACCTCCAGGGCAGTATTCCATGACCAAACATGAGTAATGAGATATTTCAAATTCAGCAAAAAGTGTTGGAAGAAAAGGGTGATCAAGCAGTCTAAGAATCTCCTTCTCCATGTTTACTCTATTTTTCTTGTTCTTAACTTTCAAAGCCTCACTATCCACAACTTTCATGGCATAAAGGCAATGAGGACACTGAATGGCAGGATTCTTAATCTTGCAAACGTAGACGTTTGCAATGTTTCCACTGCCTACACGGCGCAATAGCTGAAAATGTTTAAGACCAACTGGGCCATTTTCTTGTTGAAGCTGGTTGATGGCTTTCCAAGCAGGCTGGTTTGCTTTGTGAGGCTTATGGGAACAAGGAAAGAGGTATCCATTCTGAGACGAGGAAGTTGAGCTGTGGCTGTCGGAAGTAAGGCTGCTGCTAATTGAGAAATGACCAGAATTTGATTTCTCAGAGAGTGAATTGGCCATTCCTAAAGTGACCTAGTGTTTTATGGCCTTCTTTATAGCCAGAGTGCTTTCATATTTATAACCGGTTTGCTTTTTGGCGTGAGGTAGTTGTGTAGATCATATTAAGCCTAAGGTATAAACAGATTACACAAGCTACTACTATAAGACAATCTCACAGGTCACATCAATGGAAAATCATATTAGCAAAATTTATGAAAATATCTAAAATTAAAATAGGAATTTAAAAAAAATATTCAACACTTACTTTTAATTTTACAATTATTCAAAAATATTTTAATTGTCACTCGATCAACAATTAGTGTTGATCAATACCCGCTGGGTATTGATCAGTCAACATCAAATAATTTTTGAACATCAATAGTCAATTTTTCATATTTTTATTAAAGAGATAAAATCATTTATTTATATAAATTTAAAATAGTTTTAAAATTTAAATTTATTGTTGTATAATTTTGAAATTCCAATTTTAGTGGAAGATATTTTCATAAATTTTCCCGATCATATAACGTGGACTGTTCTTTCTGGTCCTTTCTCTATCATAAATTTTCTACACTTCAAATCTTTGTTATATGTAAAAGATGCATTAGTTACCCAATTAATTACTGTACTTTCAACTTTATATTAATAAAAGAAAATTCCTTGTACCATGCATCCAAGTTCTATCAAAGGAAAAAAAAAAGCTCTCAATCTTCTGCTATATATATTTTTAAAACAATAATATCTACTAGTATTACATATAAATGTGATTGAAGCCCACATTTATTTTTGTGGGAGAATCCCTACATCCGGCAGGTGTTCAAAGTCAGGATCTCATGGTGAGATCCTTTCACTTGGACTAGACCTGAGTGATTTTCTGTTAGATATATTAAATCCAGCTGAGACATTTGAATTTGATTTAATATAATCAATTCACTTAGGATACAAATTTTTCTTAAAAAAATTAATACTATATTCCAATAGGTATAGATCCATCTGTTCTTGGAGTCATATATTCATCCGAGAGAGCCAAAGACACTTCAGAACACACTAGAATACATGAAGGATGTGATAACTGGTCAATAAGTGTAGCTGGCGCTCAAATTTCTCCATTTCCTTTTATGTTTAATTTATAGTCAAGTAATAATATATACTTTGATTCATAATACAAGACAGGGTAAGTACACAAGCTCACCTCAAAAAGGAAGGAAAAGAGAGATTGAATATGTGCATACCAAGGGCGAGTATTGCTTAATAAGGGAATACCATGCTCCAAAAAACATACACAACAGAACTGCTGCTAAGTTTATAAATAAACATGAGATATCAAAACAAGAAGGCAGCAATATATACAATAACATTCATCTTCAAGATACAACTCCTGTCACTGATTCTTTAGTTCCTCTCAGGTAATTTACTTTGGATAGACCCGACACTCATCAAAAAACAACTCACTTGCAACATTTTCTTTAGAACTCTTATGGCCAGGGATACCAACATCTGAGCTGCAGAAGTTCCTCTTATGAACCATAAATAAGTCAAACCTGAAGAAAAAAAGGGCATGTATGAGACAAACATGCAATCTAAAAAAGGTAATCCTTTTCTGTTTGATCAACTATATAGCTGTACATAGACAATAAAACAGACTTTGAAACTTACATTGCAGTTATACAAAGTTTCCTTTGGATTCTACTAAGATCCTCTTCTGCTTCGGCTACCAGGACCAGATACAGTCCTTGCATCAGCTGAACTATGCAAGTCTCTGTGACTAACCAAAGAACTTCCCCTGTGTCCATGAGATGGAGAACGATGGGGAGATGACAAACTTGAGTCACTCCCCTTTAAGGTCTCAGTCTCTAAAATCTTTGCTTCATTGGTTAGCATTGCCAACTGTTTTAGCAAAAGCATATCAGTCTCCAGATAAACTTAGATAAGAACAGAAATCAATGATTCAAATAAAATAATAAGAATGATCGATGAAAAAATTTCTTGTGCTCCACGATGAATCAGATGAAACCCAACCAAATGTCCAGCATTAAAAAATTTATAACACATCCAATTTGCAATATATTTGAACATGTGCCCAACAAGTTATGACATAGCAACATAGATAAAGTTCCTTCCATTTGAAAAGAAAAAGAGTAGTCAATCTGAATATATAAAAGTCCTGAAACTGAAAATTTTGAAATGATAAACCATCCTAATTCCTACCAGAAACATATAACCAATTTAGTTTTATACCCGAATTTCATTCTCCCTCAACCGGTCCTGTAGTGTATTTATGGCAGGACTCAAACTGCAGAAGAATATAGAAGAAAGGATGTGAGTACCAACAAAAAGTGTAGATATATAATCAAACAAGGTATAGGTCTTTGTTTCTAACCAATATTCAATTAATTTGCACATCGAAGCCTGATACGTTGATGTGTGATGAATGTAAGTAAGGGGATGCACTTTTCCATCACTGAGCAAAATTTTGAGGGAAAAAAGCCATATCAGAATGGACAATAAATGATGAACAAAATTAAAATATAAACATGAAAATCCATGTCAATGATAGCAAGTGACATGGAATCAGTCCACACCTCATATTTTGTGAGATAGCTTGGTTATATGCAGCCCGCTCCTCTTCATATAGTACACGTTGCAAATCCGTAAATGATGTTAGAGGTGAATCAAGTTTCAGAAGGGTTGATGTTGGCAAAACATGAAGAGGGATTTCTTTCCTGACATATTCTGCACCACTGCCAACAAATAGGTGCTAATATCAGGATCTCAAGTATATGACTGCATGCTGCCAACTTGTCATCTTCTTACAATGATAACAGATACAAACACTGGAACTTCAAAGGAAGAATGAGGCATCAAGTGATTAAGTACATACTCAGGTATACCTCATGTCCAAATTAGAACGGTGCATTGCCTCTTGCATGCTTTCTGACATATCCATGGGATCTATATCACCAATGGTGTTATTTAAATCACCAGTTTGTTTATTTCCTCCAATTCTCTCTCTCTCAAGATGGTTGGCATCAGCATTTGCAAAGAAACCACCCAAGTCTGAAGATTTTGCACCTCCCTGGCCAAAATCATACAACAAAGCATTGGGATTACAGAAGAAAAGGACATGAGTTATCCGGTTCAAGGCAAACACACAGTTTCAAGTATGAAAATAATAATCGGAAACATCCTATAATTTCCTAACTTGTTCTGTCGGCCTTAGAGCCCCACAGGAGAAATCAAGCATCATAAATTCCAAAATGAGAGTAAAAATATGTACCTTCCAAGATCCTGCCACAGATTTGGAATCACCAGTATCTTGCTCAGGGCTCCCTGCCCGTGCACTTCCGGATCTTACTGATAGATTTTCTGAGGAACTTAAAGATGATTCAACATCAATAACTGTAGTTTTATTAACAGGCGATAGCACAATTGCTCTTGACATGTTATTCTGCTTCCCATCTGATGACTGGAATGCTATTACTTGGATTCTTCCAACCTGTAATCTGTCCTTAGCTTGGCAAACAGAAATAAAATAAAACACTATGTCCCATTTAGCACACAAGAAATACAGACCTTGTTACTATCTTCACTAAAACAGGAAAATATCAGCCCAATAAACCCGGAATCTAGAAGCTGATACATTGCTTGAGTCCGCACATCTGCAAAAGGTAGCAGGCAGAAAGCCTAACTGTCAAGCATCCAACTAGCACAATAGCAATTGCCTAACAGATAAATTCTGCATCTAGTCTCAAGCATTTGGAATAGTTCAGCAATTGATACAATTCGAATGAATCCATAGTACAAATGTTAGAGAGGTCACAGCATCATAAGCAAGTATACTAAAGAACTACCAACCTTAGACTCCAAAACATATTTCAAGTGTTGATAACATGATCAAAAGCCCCTTCCCGACACCCCATCCTCCCTCACTTCCCAGCCATGCTATAATTGGGATTAAATCACTAGATCTCATGTACGACCACAAGTGACTGAACTAGATGAACTAAAATTCTCTATTCAAGCTTGCTCAACCTAGTTGTTAATGAATCTCCCATTGTGAGAATGAATGAATGCAGGAGATAATTGGTGCTGGATAGAAGTTCATAAGAAAGCAATTTCTGATTCTCGTTTAAGATTTTCTCTTTTTTTACGTTTTTGGGCACATTGGGATATTATGACACGGGTCACATAGCATCTCAAGCAAAAATGCTATTCAATTTATACTGGAAAACTGACAAACCATAGTGCCTACATAATCCTTGGATTCATAGTGGTTCTCCACAGAATCAACTCATTCAGTTTACCAACTTCCATCAGTTGTAGAATGCTCCCCGTTAAATTTAAGGGAAAGAAAAGTTTCCATCCAAAAAGTAGAATTGGCATGTACCACCAGAGAAAGTACAAATATTTTGTAGTGGAGAGAAATTTCGAGTTTCAACTATATATGGAATGGAAAAAGTAAGCCTAGGACAGAATTAGGGGAACAAATTCCAATATGAAGTGCAATGTCAAGCTTTTAAAACATCTCAAAACACATGAAAGTATATCATCAACATAGCCATAGCTACCTCTTTAGTTCAAGTTATTTGATTCTTTTGAGCTTGCCATCCAAAGAAAAAAAGAAAAAGAAAACTTAAGTTTCACAGCATTTGCTACAAAACCATAAAAGTCAAAGCTTCTAAAAATCATTCAAGACTTCTCATCTGCCCACAAATGTGAAGTTTATCAATAGGTAAGGTAAATAAGTTCTTTATGTTCCATTGAGGCTTAACAAAACACATCATAATGGAAAGACAGTTTCATAGGAGTCCCTACATCAATGGATCCTGATAAAACTCAATTTCATTCATGATATGCCTGTTTGGTACTAAAGAAAGTATTTTAGTCGACATATAACTTCATGTTTAGCTTTAGACTTTTTTTCTTTAAGCAATAGGCAATGTCAAGCCCAGAGATATTGCAAAAGAAAAGTAGCACTACACCTATTTACAGTGAAGGTAAACAAAAAGTAATTTGAATGCATATTACAATTTAAACTAGGTCAGCAGAGCTCAGCTCTAGCAGGAGTTTTAACATTTTATTCTTCTATGCTCTTCCTTTTATTATTTCTTGTGTATAGAGCGATGGCATTTTTAAGTGAGCTACAGACTAAAAATTTATCATTGAAAACAAAAAGAACATAAAAATAAAGTGTTCAAAAATATAATACACCCAAAATGGATTGATAGACAATCCATTCTGTACCTTGCTAAAAAATCGATCCTTGTTTACCAACCACACATTTTCTAACAAATCCAATTCTCTCTCGATATGTTCCTCAAAAAATCAACTAAATCTAGCAGAAAATACAACTAACAGAAAAGGAGTGGAAATTCATTAATACTTACCAACATGGGAAGGAAGAACTGTAATATGAGGATGTGAATGGTACCATCCAATGACTCTTGTTGTTTGTCCTGTCAACATGGTCATTCTGTGCTACGAAGTTAATATAAACAACAACAGATAAATTGTTCAGACACAAGCACCCTATTACAACCATTAGCATCTAACTAACTAACAAAACATACATATTGGAACCAATGGCTCTTGTTTTCAGATTGAACCAAATATTCATTAGAGATGAAGCCATAGGTTATGAGTTATGGCCTCCATGGCTAAGCTGAAGAATAGTTTTCAGCTTGCACTTTGATGTCCATTGGTGAAACCTAAAGGAGGACAGAAACTAATTCTTTTTCAACAAGGGGTACAGTCACAGCATCAGAAAAAACAATAATTGAAGCAAAATTTCACTTAGCCATTGACTCTCCTAATAAAATGTACATTTAAAAGAAGCCTATTGTGTATAACAGAAAAAATACCCATTAAAATTTAGAAGCTATACAGTTCAAGTTGTCATTACGGGAATCTTAGCAAGAGTGGAAGCAAGTTTCTCTGTCAACAGCACATGTTGCAGCAAGAGTAACTTTTAAGGCTAATGAATTTCCATTATAGCTACATGATAACATAGAGAAAGGATATATCAGCCTGAGCTGATGCAGCAGCCAACTGCTCAGGATTTGTCTCTACTCGATCCTTTCGCCGATCAGATCGTGACTGAGGTGATGCCCCCCAAATTAGAGCAGTTACACTCCCATTTTTTGAGTACTGAAAATTGCAAATAGAACCCAACTATTACTAATATGAAAAGAGAATACCAAAAGCAGAAAATGCAGAAAAGCAAACCCATATTTTTCAAAAGTAAGAATTACTCACATATCATGGCCTACTATAAGTAATTTCCTTTGAAAGAATGAAAACAGAAGGAAAACAAAAGGGAAACTTCCACAAAGACGTTCAAGAAAGATGTGGAGCAAGATGTTCAAGAAAGTCAGAAAGCCATTGATGATGAGCCTTTAACCTTGGTTTGCAACAAAGAAAATAATACATATTACCATTATCAAAATCCTGGAGATGACAATTGCCCACCCAAACTATCTCATTTGCATTCCATAGAAATTCAGCTGTAGTATTAAGATGAGAGTCTAGGAAATGACCCATTCCTTTTCAATCCTACTTCTAACCACTAATAAAAATCAACAACCTCATTCTTGCACTTATGTTTTGGTAAAAAGCCCTTAACAAAAGGTCTTTCCTTACCAATTTACGGTTACATCCTAACTCTAAAAGCCTTAAACAACAGCTCCCTAAATGTGCAAAAGGCACAGCCACTCAGTCTAAACAGAATATCCTGCTGCAGCCGTATTCTCTTTCTAATTTTGATTTTTCCTTTTTCTTCTTTTTTTTTTCTTTTTAAGTGGGGTGCTCAAGATCCAAAGATCAAATATACTTGACAAGCCATCCAAATATTCCAAGCACAGGGTTCATTCCCATAAAATTTACATCCAAAGTGTGATGCACATCAGGTAACACCCAACATTATAGAGTCAAATAAGAAACCATTAAAAGCTCATAAAATTATAATCCTTGAATATATACAATGGACTCAGGCCCAGGTCTTGCACAACCAAATGTCAGTGTAAGACATTCTAAGAAAAGAAGAATTGCAGGGTGTTCCCATTACTCCCATTCCAGATTCAGACATCCGTGCACAATTGCAGAGTTCTTGAACTCTTCAATGCGAGGTGTGGTGAGATGCACGAACCTCAATACATAAGTACTCTTAGGTTTTTCCTTAAGTGCAGGCCTATAATGCCAAAATAGAGGACAACACATACAAGTAGAAAAGTAGATTTTCTAATAGTTTAGCGAAACCTAGCAAGAAACTGCTTTTCCAACATAGAGATTTTGTTAAAGTCCATGCAGAGATGAAAAAGATAACTCCAATTCGAAATAACCCATTCAAAAACCAACCCAAAACCCATATCAGGAACCAAAAGACTTCAATTATGCTGCCCCCAGCAGAAAGCTAAAACTTGATAACATAATATGTATTCATTGCACACACAACTCAAAAGGCATAAATTTTGGAACCCATAGCAGAAACAACCCTAACACGTACGATAATCACACAGTTTCAACTCTACTTCAGCCAAGCACAGAGTAAGAAAAATAAAGACTAAATGTAAGCATTACACAAAAATAACTCATAAATTCTAAATTCAGCAAACAATGGGAATCAAATTTATTGGGATTCCAGGAACCACAATTCAAAAACAGCCCGAACCCCAAAATATTCCAAATGATTTCAACCACACTTCCTCTACAAGCTCAAAAACGGATATTGAGAACTAAATACAAATAGAATACAGAAAGAACTAAAAATGATTGAACTATGGATGATGGCAGCCGAAGTTTGGGTAAAAACCTAGACCCCATTGATAGTACAACCCAAAATCCACACAATCCTAAGAATTACAGGCTCAAAACATCCAAAAATAAAAAAATAAAAAGAAATTGAAAACAGTACAAATAACAGTGAGAAGATTTCATTGAAATTTAAAAACGGAAGAACGAAAATTCGGAAAACAAAGTCCAAAATCCAATTCAAAGAACAAACCAAAACGCACAAATTCCACAATTCAAGGCCTACCCCCAATAGAAAATAGAAGCCGATGATCAAAACAAAAGCTAAACCAAACATTCAAATACCAAATAAAACACAGAAAACTAAGAGATGGGAATGAAGTATCAGACCTCAATATCACCAAGAAGCAAGCCCATGATTTCTTCGGTTTCAGTGGACAATGCATGGGTTAAACATGTTAACCACGCATCTTCCGACATTTTCACAGCCGTTAAAGACATTCTGCGAGAGAACTCTTTCGCCCTCCGAATATTGAGAGATTCGAAAGATGATTTTCCTGATTGGTTTCAGACTTTCAGCTTCAGTTTTGGTCTCTTTAACTTTTCTTCTTTTGTCTTCGTTGGGTTTGGTTGGTTTGTTGTCTGTGGAAGAACGTTTCGTTTGGCAGTGGATCTCAGGACAACAGAACTTCGCACGCGTGATCTGCTGCGGTCGGTACCAGCTTATGCTTCTTAGTTCTTGTCCTTTAGATTATCTCGCTCCGGTTTACACTTAAACAAAAATAAAACAGTATATAAATATGACGTCGACTTATTTTTACAATATTATTTTCTTTCTCCCAAAAACTAAAATAATGTTTTAACACAATATTAAAATTAAATAAATTATATCTTATTTTTTCACTGTCATAAATAAAAAATATTATTACTCCAAGATATTTTAATAATATTAAATTTACATGTAATGTTTATAAAAATATTCAATACAACCCTAAATCGTTAGTAATTTTTATTAACATTAACAGTAAAACTTATTTTATTTACGAAAATACTATAACTTCAATCTCACAAATTCAATTAAAAAATAAATTTGTTGTTTAAAACAATTAATAAAAAATAAAAAATAATTTTCTCCACCAATTCTCCAATCCTATTAGAGCCGCGAGGCCACTGAAGTGTCACGTGCTGATATTTGCAGAATGAAACCAGTCCCGTGTTGCCCTTGAACTAGCTTGCTATCATTATCCAATGAAGCAATTACCCTCAAGAATTAACTTGTATTGAGTGTGTGTGTCAATTAGGCCGTGAGCTATATCAATTTAGTGCTCAAAACATAACAAAAATGGAGAGTAAATAGAACACGTAAGATGCAGAATTTTTGGAGAAGAAAAATGGATTCTTACTTCTCATTTACAAACATTACATTAATATATGTACACATGAATGAATCTAATTGGCCACAATACATACATGGGTGAAGGTAATTGGTTAAGAAGGAAATATCCCACTTACCACCTCTTCACACATTTGAGCCAATAAGAAATGTACAACCAAAAAGTCATATACAAAGGCTAGGCCATCTTGAGCCTAAAACAAGCCTATACAATTTTGGGACTAATCCAAGCAAATCTGCTCATCTGGCTGTTGGACCAAGCTGCCTCTCATGATAATGGACTGCCCCAAATCAAGCATTAAGCCCTCAACACATCCAACTCTCCCTTGCAAGCCCTTTTGTTCACGGCATACTGTTCACCTGCAGCACTGTTCACCCATGAATCATTCTGCTTGCGCGCTCGAGCGTCGGAAGGCGTAACGTCTATGCCCGCATGCTGGAGCTTGTGCGCTGATGTGTCTCTGCTTTTACGGCCTCTCCGCTTTCGCTTAGGTAGCCCGTGACACCCTCCCCCACCAGAATGCTTGACGCCCTCGTCAAGCTCCCTGTCGAGGACTTGAGCTCGGTCCGCTGCGCTCCGCTGCTGCCCGCATAAACTGGCACGAACTCTGCGCACTACATCTTCAGAGATGCTACGGATGCTGAATGTTGTCGATGTTGGGCGGTTAGGTCTTGATCTGCTGGCGTGATCAGCTTCACACCCTTGCGGAAGTCGTTCCGGCAGTCTCGGTAACTTGCCTCGACCTTCCCCTGCACTACCAAGCCTTGGAGTCGAAGTATCATCTTCCTTGCACTGTGACAAGCAAGTCTCCACTCCCCGCACAACCTGGAAAGCACCGAACACACAGTCACCAACTCGAATACGCTCGATCGGCACCTTGTGTCGCTTCCCCGCATCATGAAATTCCATGCATCCGTCTTCTGTAAAAGTGAAGGGCAGTAACCTGTCAATGAAGTCGTCACCCAACACAAGCTCAAAGTCGCTCAGCGGCACCACATTCATGTCGATCTTGGCCTACCAAGTCCCGATACTGATGGGTACGCTACGAGCCACTCCGCATATCGGCCGAGAAGGTTGATCCATAACCTTAATCCATCCCGGCTCCTTGCTAAGCGCCAACCCCAACCTTGCTGCCGATTTCTCCGAAATCAAGCTTTGATTAGCGCCGCAATCAATAAAGCCCTTGAAGCATGTCCCGTTAATGTTGGCGTCGACAAACTTTAGCGTCTTCCCGGGCTCGGGCTTCAATTCTGGCTTGGCCCCGGACGTCTCTCCCTTAAGCATCTATTTGGCCTTCATGGCATTGAAGATGCGCACTGCTCCTAACCAAGCATCTCCATCCGTTTTGAACGAGCTCAGCATGGCGTTGAGGCGATTCCGCTGCGGGCACTCCCTCGTGTGATGATCCCCACTGCACAAGTAGCACGTCCACTTCCGCTCGCGCTGCCTGTCAGAACGCTCTGCACTGCCACGCCACTGCTTGAGAGCTTTCGGTGGCTGCCCTGTCTCATATCGAGGTCCCGAACTGTGAGGCTTCACTCCCCCACCTTTGTCATAGCCACCTTTAGTCGGGCTTCGGTTCCGGTCCCGTTTCGGATACTCACGGCTGCGCTCTACTAAGGATTCCACCACTGCAATCCCCAAAGTAAGATCTTGCACTTCTCGGCGTCGCAACTCTTGTTCTGCCTATGGTTGCAAACCATCCATGAAGAACAACAAGCGGCTTTTCTCCGGCATGTCGACAATCTCAAGCATGAGTGAGCTATATTCCCGCACATACTCCGTTATCGATCCTTACTGCCTCAATCCTTGGAGCTTCCGAATTGCCATCTCCTCAACATTCTCGAGATAGAATTGTCTCTTCAATTCTCCCTTGAACTCCTCCCAAGAATCTATTCGGCATAAACCCCGCTCTATCTCCGTATGTCGGCGTCTCCACTATAGCTCCGCATTACCATCGAAATAAAGCGTCGCAGAACTGATTCGGAGTCCCTCTTCATGCAACTGAATTGCGTCGAAGTAGCGCTCCATCATCCACAAGAAGTTGTCAATCTTCTTGGCATCCCGCTGTCCCGAAAACTTGAGCAGTTCGGGCACCCGAACTCTTGGCGAGCTACTGTTAGCGGCACCCGAAGCAATGGCGGTTTTGCACAATGCGAGGTCTTGCCTAACCTCCGCTAATCCCGCCTTGACAGAACCCATTTCAACATCTATCCTCTCCCGGAATTCATCCATGACCAGCCTCATAGAGTCTGTAAAAGCGTCGAAAACATGTAAGAGTCTACTTTCAACACTGGCAGCATCATTCTCCACTTCACGCTGACTCACTCTATCATTGAGGAAGTCTAAGCGCTCGTGTATGTCACCCAAGGAGAGCTCTACCCTTACCAACCTAGCATCAAGTGACCCTATCATTTCCTTGGACGAACGCTCTATCCTTTCCCGTTCTCTTCGAGCTTTGAACACGCCCCCATTCTTGCACAACTTTCGCAACATCACTAGTTTCACTACCCTTGGCTGCCATAATCCGTTCACCACCAAACTTGCCAACAAAACACAAATTCAACACTACTTGCACAGCCACCAGCAAGCCACAATCCAGCAAACACAATCACAACAACAAACCAAAGATTCACAAACCCCAAAAATTCCAGCCACAACACAACAGCCAAAATCTCCACAATCAAGGGTTCCTAGCTAGCATAACCTTCCAAAATCAGGAGGAAAAGTTACAGAAATGCTTACCACACCAAGGCACACGAGACATGCTCTGATACCACCTTTCACGTGCTGATATTTGCAGAATGAAACCAGCCCCGTGTTGCCCTTGAACTAGCTTGTTATCACTATCCAAGGAAGCAATTACCCCAAGAATTAACTTGTGTTGAGTGTGTGTGTCAATTAGGCTGTGAGCTATATCAATTTAGTGCTCAAAACATAACAAAAATGGAGAGTAAATAGAACACGTAAGATGCAGAATTTTTGGAGAAGAAAAATGGATTCTTACTTCTCATTTACAAACATTACATTAATATATGTACACATGAATGAATCTAATTGGCCACAATACATACATGGGTGAAGGTAATTGGTTAAGAAGGAAATATCCCACTTACCACCTCTTCACACATTTGAGCCAATAAGAAATGTACAACTAAAAAGTCATATAAAAAGGCTAGGCCATCTTGAGCCTAAAACAAGCCTATACAATTTTGGGACTAATCCAAGCAAATCTGCAAATCTGCAAATCTGCACACCAAGCTGCCTCTCATGATAATGGACTGCCCCAAATCAAGCATTAAGCCCTCAACACATCCAACTCTCCCTTGCAAGCCCTTTTGTTCACGGCATACTGTTCACCTGCAGCACTGTTCACCCATGAATCATTCTGCTTGCGCGCTCGAGCGTCGGAAGGCGTAGCGTCTATGCCCGCATGCTGGAGCTTGTGTGCTGATGTGTCTCTGCGTTTACGGCCTCTCCGCTTTCGCTTAGGCGGCCCGTGACAGAAGGCAAGCTCAATTCTAGCAGCGCAGCAGGGCTATCAGATCTGCTCCATGGCTATGTTGCTGTCCTTTGATCTTTAAATTTCAAATCTATTTTTTTTTATTTTATTTTATTTTGTAAACGGCATTAAGATTATATTGATAAATTTAGTTGTTGTCTTTTATTGCAATTGATATTTATGAGATATGATTGAAAATGTAAAAAAAAAAGAGCATTTAAAATGGAGAAGAGTAGGAGGGAAAAAAATTATTTGTTTTTTTAATGAAAATATTATTTTAATAAAAAAAATATAAATTTGGGAGTATTTAGAACTCTGATTTTAATTATTAAAATAAAAAAATACTCATTTATCCTTTTTATAGTTAAAATTAACAGGTTGGATGTTATTGAAGATTGTCAAAATAACTTGGGAAATATCTTATATCGACAAATTTAGGGCGAGTTTTCGTTTTTCTTCTGTTATTTAGTTTAATATTTCGTTTTTCCTCTATTTTTTTGAAAATATCTCGATTCTCTCCTCTATAACATAATTGTATTAAGTAAAATAATATATAATCCATAAACTTTAAACTAGTACCTAAATAGTCATAATAATTTTTAAAATATTTATAAAAATTTTAATTTAATAAAAATTTATGATTATATCCTTATATAATAGTAATTAACTAAAAAATTATTTTTAACTCTCATGTAAATATAAAATATAAAATAATAATATATATTATTTTATAACACATTAATAACTAAATATTAATTGATATATTATAGTTAAAATATAACTTTATTTATTTTATGATAAATTAATAATTTAATATAATAATTAGATATTATAAATTAAACCTTATTTTGATTGAATATTATCAAAATATCTTGGGAGAATATCTTATATTGATAAATTTAACATTATTGGAATATATTCATTCAAGAAGAGTAATATCTTACCCTTATTTTAATACGGAAGGTTACTCATATATCTTTTGTAGGAATTATTCCTATTGGAAGAGGTCAGCAAGAGTTGAAGAGCTGACTCCTTTGAGGAGTCAGCTCTTCTAATCACTCATGCACATCCCTGAGTGGTTTAGTGTCCGTTTCGTTTAATTTTTTTCGTTAGCCAAAAAAAAATTTAATAATAAATTTTTGTTTTAAATTTTTTAATATCGTTTAGGTTGACAAGGAAAAAAGACTTTTAGAAATTAAAAAAATTATTTTCTTTCTATTAAAAAAACTTAAAATTTAGATTTTTAATAATAAGTTTCTCTAACTTTTTTAAAATATCAAATTATTTAAAACACTCTTACTTTATTTTAAAAATTTTACGATATTTCTCTAAAATAACATATTAAAAATTTGTCTATTAAAATAACTACTCAAATTTTTTAAAAAAAAAATTTATAAAAACCAAACAACTAATAAATTTTTATTAAAAATTTTGTTTATAAAAACTCTAATACTAAAAAATTTATTCTCAAAAGCTCTACTTAAAAAGCTACACCAAACATAGTGTACTTTAACTTTTGAATATAATATTTTTAAATTTTAAAAACATATATAAATAAAAATTTTCTCCAAAATTTTGAAACAAAAGGTAAAGTTTTTAGTTTTACTATATTTTGGACATAAATGTATCAACCTAATTTTAATTATTTTTATTTTAAAAAAAATTGTGTCCAAAAAGTAATATAACATATTCCTTAATTAATTAAATTTTATGTCTTAAAAAATAAATATGATTTTTCATAATAGTCTTTATCAATTATATCAAATTAAATTGAATTTTAAAGTTTTATATGGATAAAAAAATATAATATTTTGTTAAAAATATTTTAAGTATATATTATAACATATTAACTATCTTTTATTTAAATTTAACCAAAAAAAATCTCTTTATTTGATCTTAAACATTGAATATCAAACTTCGCTTTTGAATTTTTTTAATGTTTTCAAATTTAAGTGATCATCTCTTCAAATTCAATCATCAATAGCATATCATTATTTTCAACACTCTTATCATGATTATCATAAAACTATTAGTACTTATATAAATAATATTTAATCACTAGAATCAATCATGCAATTAATCTATTAAGTTTTCTTTAATCTATATTAGTATTTAGCCTATATACATTGAACAATTGATAAAATGTTAAGTTATTAATTTTATAGAAAATAAGGTCATTTTATTTAAAGTTTACTTAATGTAAAATGAGATTTGAACTTTTAATTATTAATCCATATATATAAATCTAACAATCTAAGGAGAATTAATAAAATTGAAAAAAAATGTATCTATTATTATCAAATAACAATTAATTTAAATTAAATAAAAAATATTTGAAAGTTTAGGCCTTGTCTTATGTCAAAATTCCATGTTACAATAACATCACCCTTTTATACCTTAATCATTAATCAACATGATAATTGATTTTATATCATCATATTATTTATTTCGCCATCAATTTTTATACATAAGATTTTCTATCAAAGCAAACATTACAAAATTTAATAAATATGATACTAAAATTAATAACTAAATTACTTCTAAAGCAATTATTTATTCAATTAAATACAACCTTTTATGCCAACCCACCTTTTAGGAAGGTGGTTGGTTAAGCAGGACTTTGAATAATTAATATTTATTAATTTTAATATATTTTAATTAGATAAATTTTAAATGAAGTTTGGAGAAGTGTGGCAATAACATTACTGTTTTAAATATGCGACAACCATTAATATATTAAAAACAGTAACATTTCTTAATTTCAATATAACATTGACTTAACGATCATTTTCAAGCAAATCAATCCTTTTTAAATTTAAACAAATTGATCAATTGGAAACAAAATAAAAGTTAATTTCTATGATGAATCACAATAATTAATTGAAAATCAGAAAATAAACAAAAATAAAATAAAATAAAAAACCATGCATCCCAACAAGAGAGATAGCATGCAAAGCAAATGATAATTACGTACGGGAAATAATCCTAAAACCAAAGCAGAAAAAACGAAATAATTTTGAGGAAACACCAAGTTCAAATCCTAGAGTTGCTGGGTGGTGGGGGCGGTGGGGGCGCCGGAGGAGTTGGCGGGGTTGCTGGGATTTCCGGCAGTGTTGCCGCCGGCGGAATCGGCTGGCTTTTCGTTCATCCCCAGTGTGTTCTTCACTGCATCAGTTGCTCCTTGAGCCATGTTCTTCATTTGCTCTCCTGTCTGCTCCATCACATACACACATATGACACATTAGTTATATACGTTTACTTGGAAATTTAAACACAAAATTTGGTTAAATGATGATGTTGTTTTTTAATTAATGATTAGTGTTGTTTGAAAACGTTTTCTGAAAACAGATTGCCTGTTGCAGAAAGTTGGTTGCCTGGGAAGTATAAGAAGGGGGCGGGTCAGCCTGAGCATTAGCTAAATTGTCTACTGCTTCCTGCATCAATGCATCAGATACTTGGTTCAAGAATTCATCCTTATTGTTCTGTAAAAAAATATATAAACATTAAACAAATTAGGCTTGTACTAATTAAATTAATCAGTGATTAATTAACTAATTAATTATTACCTTATTTTGACCAGAGAATTCGTTTGCATTGAAAGCAATCTGCTGATCTTCTTGAGCACTTGCCATTTTTGATTTCTTGTTTTCTCACTTCTGCTAGCTTTTGTTTCTTCTTCTTCTTAAACTTCAGGAATTCAAGTGACTATTTTCTAAGAAAATGTGGGGAAAATTTATAGTGGAAAATTTCGAGTAAATATTTTTGCATTAAAAGATTTCGAAATGTATGGAATTTCTAACACATGGAGTGAAAGCAAATAGAGATGTGGTTGCGAATGTTTCAAAGAAGAGAAACTCTTGGCTTCTATTTAGGAGAAGAGCTTGACCTAATTACAATTATTAACATAATTAATTAATTGTGTAGCTCAATCGGGGTAAATTCATTCATTTTGAGCCCCCAGATTTCCATTTGACATACTTTGTAATTTGTAGTATTAGAAAAACTGACTGTAAGTTTAATTTGAAATATATTAGTTAATTCTTAATGCATGTGCTTAAAATTAATTTTGCTAATGTTAATTCGAAATTTTAATATACGTTAATCTTTTGGAAGCCAAAAATGAAATCGGAAGGGCACTACAATTATAAGATGATCGAGCTGAGACGTACTGTGCCAAATGCCAAGTTTAAAGCCTCAATTTGTGACGCGTGTACAGCAGCTCGTGTGAAAATTAACCACGTGGCATAATCTCACAGGTTACCTCCTCACCTTTTGGGGAAGCCAGAAGCCGACGCAGCACGAAGATCCCCCGTTCGGCTACTCTCCAACACCAAAGCACGGCACGTGCTATACAGGTGTCCGGAAAGCAGGACACGTGTTCACAACCCACATCATCGTCGTCCTCTATATATTGTCTACCGAACCCTGGTCTGCCTCACAGGAGGAAGCAGAAATCTTCAAAATCTTGCAGGTAGAATTATCTAAGTTAAGGCGTTTTTACTACTATCAGAAGCGACAATGGCGTCTCACGAGCAGGGCTACAGAGCAGGTGAAGCCAGAGGGCAGTCTGAGGTACGTAAATGTATATTTTTGCATGAAGCAATATTACAGAAGTTTAGGGCTATATATTGACATTTTTCCGTGTGATAACAGGAGAAAACAAACCGGATGAATGGAAAGCACCGAAGGAGAAGACAAGGGAAGCGAAGGACAAGACGAACGAGACAGCGGAATCAGCAAAGCAGAAGACAGCAGAGACGGCTCAGCAGGCGAAGGAGAAGGGGAGAGAAGCTAAGGACCAGTCGTACGAGACAACGCAGTCAGCCAAGGACAAGGCGGCGGAGAAGGCGCAGCAGGCGAAGGAGAAGGCTTCGGAGACAACCGAGGGAGCCAAGCAGAAAACTCAGGAGACGGGGCAGGCAGCACGTGAGAAGGCGGAGGCAGCCAAGGAGAAGACTGGAGGAATGCTGCAGCAGACTGGAGAGCAAGTGAAGCACATGGCTCAGGGTGCTGCTGATGCAGTGAAGCACACATTTGGGTTTGACAGTACTGGTGAGGCAGAAGAACACGAAGAAGAAGATAGAAATACTCACAGAAGAAGAGATGCTTACTAGTACTATTAAGCATGGAAGCTGTTTGTTGTGTTTTGTTCATGTTTTGAGTTTCAGTAGTGTCTTTCTTGGGCATGTTTTAGAGTCCCTTCATTAGTTGTAAATGAAGGATGTTACATTTCATGGTTGTTTCTGTTGGTCGTCAGCCTTCTTAAATGAAGGTTGCTTTGCATTTTCTTTCTTTTGTGTCACAACAGGAGGGATATAAGATCGTATTGCCCCATTACAAATAAATCTATATAATATAAGCAGTCAAGCTGTCCCTTCTTTTTAACATTGTTTCTTCTAATGATCTCCTGCTTTAAATTAATTTACGTAAAATTTGGGTGCCTAACAGCCGAAATGCTTTGCTGATAGGTTAAGCTTTCTTTGTTCACCATATTTGGGTCATGAGAAATTGGTAGAGACTGTATATCTATTTAGTAGTTGTTAATTAACACTATATACTTATACTAACGGTTAGTTTGTGCTCGAGTGGATTTTAAACTAAATTTCGACATTATTAATTTAGTCAGCAAGTGATTTTTTTTTTATGTTTTTAGAGTAGCAGCTAAATTTGAGAATTATGATTGAGCTAACGAAAACCTTTTTTTCTAACTTTATTCCAATTGAAAATGGGGATACGAAAGTTTAGGATTAAAATTTGAGATATATTTGCATTTATAAATCAATTCTCAGACTGTTACTGGTTACTCGGCTGAGAATTAATTGAAGAAATTAAAATGATTGATCCAATCACAGTGCTTCATTTAATTTGAACAAATGAAAATTTTGTATTGGGAAACATCTGAATAATCAGCGAAAACACACTTCTTTGCCCCCCACTAATTCTACAAAATTTTTATAGATTAAATACGTACAACCCGATCAATCAAAAAGAGTGGTGTTCAATAATCCTATTTCTTTGCTGGCACTACCTAAAGGTATTTGTTCCATGAGAAGTACAACAAAAAAATGCTTAAACCTTTTAACATGAAAGGTGTCGGTAAATCAATCTGGCTTGCTCTGTATCTCAAGCTTTCCAATACCTTGCCGCCCGACGAATCTTGAAGACAGAGTATCTACGTTACATGGGATTGTAATGATGTAACCATATATCTTACTACAATCCCGGGATAGTATTTCAAAAGAAACAATTTTCTGTATTTGAGATAGTCATTCGCTCATGGCATCGCTTCCTTCAAGGTCGCTGATTCCATCAGCTTCTTCTTCATCATCATCATCTTCATCATCTTCTACTGCTTCATTCTCTTGATCAGTTTCCATGGCATCTTCAGATTCTTCTTCATCACTTGAATCCTTGTCCTCGTATATCAGAGGAACCGGGGCATCATTCTCTTCTAGCCCCTCGCCAACAATCTATCAAAAGAATATAAAAAGAAAATAAAATTGATATCCATGACACCGTGCAAAATCCATATGCAGCAATAAATTTGACAGTCAGAAATCCACATACCCCTGAGAATAGGAAGTCTAAGCAACTTGATATTTGAACAGCCGATTGGAAAGTCGAGACTCTAGATTCTATGAGCTGCATATACAATGACAAACCCTGTTACTGCAGTTCATTAATGTACAGATGTCTCTCTATCTATGTACAAGTATGATATAAAATATGATGATGCCTGCTATAAGCATTTAATAGCCCTCCATAGCATTTGTGGTACCATCAACTTGAAGAAAAGAACAAGGAATAGCAATATTGGAACTGCTTGCAGACGATGGTAAGTAGGATTCAAAAACCTTATTTTAAGTTTCAGGGGGACTAACTGTAAACTTAAAAAAAGTTTCAGAGGGTGATTAACGTAACTTAAACGAGATCCAAAACCACTCTCCTGAGATCCTCGATTGATGCCAATCAAAGGCAATCACAAAAAATATAATGGATTACTCCAATGGTAATCTAAAATGAGTGAAAAAAAATTATTTTGCCAAAGAGGTTAGATTTCCACTTGTAAGTCCCATGAAAACATGCAGGATACTAACACAGATACTGTAAAGGAAATTCATGCTAGAATAAATATGAACAACCACCAAAGCGGTCAATGAAAAACCTCAGAGAATAATTAAACCAAAAATCCTGCAGCATAAGTTACCATTTGTTACCTGGTACAATGTATTCAGGGCAGATATAGATGACTCCTGGGACATTATTCCACTAGCATGTTGAAGAAGTAAACTTTGTAGCCATGGAAGGGCACATGCTAACACTGCACCCCTGCAGCAAAAGCGTTCCACAGAAACCCACTAAGCTTATTATTTAGAAATTGAAGTACAGAGTTAAAGAACAAAAGACTGCAATATCGTACACAGGGAAGAAATGGAAAACAGAATGTTTCAAACTCTGTTATCCACCATCAAATAAACAGTTATGGGATATCACTCTCAAGTTCTGGTTCACAATTAAGGTCAGCTGCTAATAACAATTCTCAAGCATCATTCAGCAAAAAAGAACAAAAATTTAAACATGGGAGACCGGAGGTAGATGGACCTAATAAATCTGGATAAATGGCATAAAACCAGAACTATATACTGGTTCAGACTTGTATAGAAGGTTAAAACTAATCTTGATATCCTCTGATTTCAACCAAAAATTTGAGAAAGCATTTAATTCAAAAGGTAGATAATACTATCACGAAAATACTGTCCTCAGATCAATGAACACCATCTTTCCTTCAACTGCTAGTTGCTAACACGAGAGCCTAAGTAAATGAATTGAGGATAATAAAGAGAACTTTGCCAGCAAAGGAAACATATGAAAATTTCTAAACAGTATTCCCCTTCCCAACAGAAGTTTAGCATCAAGATTACAAAATTACATAATACACTGTCATGGTTAATCAAAAAGTCTCAATCACAAAATCATGAGCTCACACTAACAATTCCAATGGTTAAAAGGGATATCAATTGTCCCTTACCAAAGGAAGAAATAAATATTTGGACACTATTCCAGCAAAAGCTTTGCTCTTCCAGGTTAGCATAATAAATATGAAACCACTTGTAGAATCCTGGAAAAAATTATTGGCTATGGTTTCATAATCCATCAGACTTTATTGGTTGGTCAATTCCCACTGGTCTCCATTTCACCGTCATGGTGAATTAAAAATAAAGAATATAATATGCACATTAATAACCTAAAAGTTTAGCCAAGTAAAAATGAAATCAATAACAGCAGCCAGGGTAAAAATATTCATTAAACTGTATATATAATCTACATAAGAAATGTTTCAGATTCATCATACATATTTAACCTGATTAGACAACTCATTTCTTACCTTGACTGAATTATCGATACAAGAGAATGTAACAGCTTCAGAACGTCAGATGGTTTTAACATGGATACTGACTTTGTGATGACCTGCAAAAAGATATTATAATTTACTATCAATTTCTTACACAAACCAGCTACTATGACATGGTTCATTGTTGAAACAGTTAACAGGTAGGAAAAGACCTTCTTGTCTTGGTTATACAAGCACTCCAAGAGAAGGGCCCGATCATCAGCATGGAGTGCTTGCTTGAGCAGAACATGAACTGAGTCCGCACTTGGAGGCTTTGCAGGAGATGATTCTCGTATTTCATCAGTTTTGGGTTTATTATCATCTATTAAATTCAAATGGGCAAGTTTCTCACCCATTGTAGGCTCATTCTGATCATCATTAACAAGGACTCCATCCATATCTTCTCCATTACCTGTTAACCAAAACCACCACAAAATGAATCTATAAAAGCAGATGTAAATACTTGATCGAAAATCAGCTTCTTCTTTAAGGACATTAGGTATATATTAAGTAAACTGCACTTTCGCACTATAAAATGACAGCTATACTACATGATAGAGAACTTTCATACCGACATCACAGCTAAGAAAACAATTCTCTCGAATCAGTTCATCTTGATTAGATTCATATAAAGACATTAAAAACATATATTAAAAATTACATAAAACAACACTCACAATAGAAATAAATGCACTCCATATAGTATAGTAAATAGACGAGATAAATATTACAAATGATCAAGCAACAGATTATCCTGGAAAGTGTCAACATCAAAATTATTTTTGAACAGTGATAAACAAAAGAATGGTGTTACATCAATCTAATAACATCAATGTAACAAGATAATTGACAGAAAATGCTCAAACTTGTGTCATTAGGTTTTGTTCACAATCATATATCTTGATCTTTAAATGCGTAACAGGTTAATTTACATATTAAACTAATTCCAAATTATGTCTTCAAATACCATAAGACTTGATGCAGATTCACTCGGAAAAAATCTCATACAACCAAGATGCTAGATTCTCCATGAACACAACAACCCTTACCAGTATCTACAACATCTCTTGCAGTTGCAAGATCTGGATCAGATGCAGCTCTTTTCTTACTTCTTTTTTTGTTCTGAGCAGAAGCTGCGGCTGCTTCTGATACTGAACCGAAGGTGACCTGTGACAATTTGATCTAATCATATTGCAGAAATTCCATAACAAAATCCTGTATAACAATAGTCTATATAGATAGATAATCAGGATGAACACAATTTTGGCTTTCATCACCATAAAATCATGTAAGAAGGTAATGATCATTTTACATCCTGAGGTTTAAGTTATGAACTGTTTGGCCTATTTAACATTACGTAGGAGACAAATTCTAAACAGTACAGTAACAAGAATCTTCAAGAAGAACTACATGGGAGAGAAGAAATATAAATAACTTGATTTAATGCTTCCTTGATGTCTGTGTCTTTCTAATGGTGATTCAATACTATAACATTACTCAGGTCAGTTTAAGATTAAGAAAACAACATTCAAGAAAGAGGAAAGGCTATTTAAAGATGGTTATGCATTATTACACAAAACAACTCCATGGACAGAGAATTCCCTCAAAGACCAACCGCAGAAGAAAAAAAAATTGTGATCCCAAAAATGACTGACTCAAATCAAAAGTATGTTAACTTAATAGTGAATGAACTAGTTAAACTTCAAATTCATCTAATCATTCACCTGTCAGCATGCAACTGTATAAGCAAACATTAAAATCTGAGGGAAAAATACACACCTTCCCCCTGCAGGAATCCCATCTTCACGAACAGTTACAGTTGCATCTCCAGCAGCAATAACTATGTCCTCCCCTGGCTTACTAATATTCACAAGACTAAACTGTGGAGTATCTATTGCACCATAACTGGTAAGGACTGCCATCTGTCCATCTGCTTCTAAATCATTAAATCTGGCAGCAATAATAGAAGTCCGAGTCTTCTTCACATTCACACTATTTTGCTGGTCTGCATCAGCTTGGTTAACTTTTACAGTGATCTTTGTTGGATTCATCTCTTCATCTTGTGAAATGCTGTTCAACTTCCACACATACGCCACACCAGATTCAGGAAACTGCTACTATGACTGCACCACCTTCTTCACTAGAACTATTCTTGCATTCAATAGCTATTGGAGGATGTCGCATGGAAAGAACAGGACCTCTACTTACAGTTTTTGAACCAAAATCACAGCTCCACACTTGAAGATGCTTGTCCCCATAACCTGATGTAACAATGGTCTTTGCATCATCTGAGATAGATATATACTTCACAGGACCCTGTAATAACAAAGAATCCAAAATCCCCGATAATGATTTACAGCATTTTTTTCACTAAGAAATAATTTAATCATGTAACTGAATCATCAAACAATATCGTGCAATTCAAGTAACTTACCACATCATCTGAGGACTTCAGAACCTCTTCCCCATTATCCAAGCTTAGAATCCGTACCTCTCCACTTGCTAAAGCAAAAAATTTCTCTTCTGACATATATGCAGAAAGAGAGAAAAACATGAGAACAAAAAAACAAGGTTAAGAAAGAAACCAACTTGAGATAACTTCCTCACCACATAAAAATGATGAAGAAGAGATGGGCTCCTTTGAAGCTTTGAACTCTCCAATTAATTCTCCAGTTTCCGATTTCATCTCAGAAGCCATTCCATTGATTCCGACAACATGTAATCTACGGCCCTTATTTGCAAAAGCAAGGCCAGCAAGTCCACTGCAAAAAAGAAGTGAAGCACGTAATTCATTGATCTTACAAACTCATTTAACTAACATGTGTAAGATCATGCAAGGTGGCTCCCCCACAACAAAATACAATAAGCAATAGCATTGATAACAGTGAATAATTAACATGGTTAGTAAGCTAACATCAATAATCATACATATATAAATAGACAACTCTGTGTATCTATAAGCATGCTATTATTTGGGTAAAGATTCATTTCATGTACGTCTGGCAGCATGATTTCTTAGCAAATAATAAATCTTACCTGGGATGGCGCCCAGTTGATTTCCACTTTGTCTCACCCGTAAAAACATCAACTGCCAAGATCTCCCCTTCATTGGTGCCAAGAGCGAACAAGAAAGTACCATGCTCTTTTCTACGCTAAAAATTCAAAAGCAATAAAAAGATCATATAATCAGTAGGACTAAAAAAGCCTATTTTAAGCAGTTAATATCAATAGAATCAATCAAAAACCCTGAGACTTTTCCCAAGAGTTGAATGCCACCTTCTTTCCCACAAAACTGCATGCCAAACATGAATAATTAACAGTAGGATCTCCATCTGGGCAGCTCCACTCTGCCAACAGAGTTCCATCATTTGTGTTCCATATCTGCACATATACAATTAATTTTCTTCAGTATGAGAAAATGTAAGTTAACATACCTCCATTTTATACAAAAAAAAAAAGTTGACTTTTACAAGTTGTAACCTTAAATTTCAGAGTCAAATAAAATATTTGAATTAATAAGATAATAAAAGTTCAAATAGAAAAACTTGTAACAATATCAACAAGTTTTCAGAAGTCAAAATAACACAAGATTCCCTCATTCAGAGCCAAATCATTCTTCTTACACCTTAAGACATGTTCTCACACAAATAATTGAGATCGACCAAAAAACAAAGTCTATGCTCATTTGAGATGGTAATAAAAAGGCCATAAGATCATCTCAAATGCCACGCTACCAAAATTAACTAATTTCCATTCTAAGTTGGTGAACAGATTACCCATCAGGAACTTCCCAAATTCTCGGATTATTGCTCCCAAATACAACTTAGTCCCAGGAAACAAAAAGCAATTACATGCATGTAAAACATACTGTTTTCATAAACACCAAACCAACATTTGCAATCCAGAAAAAGAATGACTTTTCACAACATATACACACAAAAATCCACCATACTAAGCACAGTTGCTACAATAACACGATATTATATCGTTATTGACACTAAGAAGCAAAACCTTCCAAAAGAATATCATTCGTTGATTGGAAAGAGAGGCAAATAACATACTTTTACAACGCCGTTTGGGGACAATACAGCCAGGCAGTCGCCGTCGGAAGTGAAAGAGGTGATAAGAGACTTCAGCTTCTGCCTCGCCATCGCCTTGAGATGTTTAGAGGACGAAAGTTGTGTGTTTCAGAAGAAAGGGTTTTGGGTTTAAAAGAGGGCAAATATCGTAGAAACTCCTCAAATAAACAAGTTTTATCTTAAAGACCCCTCTTTCATATTTATGGTTCGGGCCGGGTTGATTCAAGCACTTACCGTACGGCTGTGCCTATCTGGGCCTAAGGGTCAGACCAATTAACTATGGCTGGCCCGAGAACAAAGGAGTGGTGCCGGACCCACCAGGCCCAGCAGCCTGGCCCATTATTCCTTTTTTTTTGGAAATTCACTTTTTATTTAATTTATTTGATTTTTGATCTTTTTCTAAATTTATAAATTTACATGTTTCACATAATTTTATAATAGCTAAACTACAGAAATTATATGTTGTTAAATGTCAGTTTGAAGCTTAACCATTTAACATCTTGTGAATTTTGTCGCATTGATTGTCAAAACTCTATACGTACTAGTGTATCAATTTTTTTAACTAATCATAAATAGAGAGAGTTTTTCTTTAATTTAAAAAATTAAAATATATCAAAAATAAAAAATTTATAAATACATACATGTATACATACTAAGGTTCATGAATAAATGCTTTTTAGGGATAATACCCACTTTAACTGAACATGCCTATATAAGTGACACACACACACACACACATATATATATATATATATAAATGCATCAACACTACTTATGATCATTAATAAGGCGTGCTACATTATCGTATATAGTATGTTATTTTTTTTTAATATTACATATACAAGTATATGATACTATATGGATATCTTCATATAAATTAGATGACATTTTACCCTAGCGCGTGGAGGAAAATCTACCTACACTCAAATATAGTAGACGTCACATATGATGGGTAACATTTTTAATAATTGGGGCTGAAGCCAGCAAGGTTTTAACCAACCTCCTGACCACTCGGACAAAGTACGAATGGTTATATAGTATGTTATTTTATTTATGAAGAGTTCTGTTTGGTATAACTTTTTAAATGGAGCTTTTTGCAGTAACTTTTTACGCATAGAGTTTTTAATAAAAGTTCATTAATTGTTTAATTGTCACAAATAATTTTTAAGAAAATTGAAGTAATTACTTTGATAGATAAAATTTGAATGTTTTATTTTAACGAAAACATTAAAATTTTAAAATAAAGTAAAAGTATTTTAGACAATTTTACCTTTTTAAAAAAGCTGTAGAAGTTCTATTGTTAAAAACTCAAATTTTATATTTTTTTCGGTAAAAAGAAAACAACTTTCTTAATTCTCAAAAGCCATTTTCTAGTGTCAACCAAACGACATTAAAAAATCTAAAAATAGTTTTTATCATTGAAAAAAAAATGCTTTTGGCCAATAAAAAAATCAAAACAGACGAACACTAAATTTATTGAGTAGCCAAAGAAATTTTATCTCAATTAGTCACTGCTAGACTATTAATAGAAAATTTATTTTTTTATTATTATTGTGTTATAATTTAATGATATATTGTATCATATATCTATTAAAAGTTCCTATATGACAAATATGTTATACTCAAAAAATTTACATATAATGTGTATAATATTCACTTTTATATTATAGAAGTATCTACTTACATTAAAAATAAAGTACCTTACGATAAAAATTGAAAATTTTTATCTGTCACACTGGTACACATTTTCTTAAAAAGGAGAGAGAGCTCTTTTACCATTTTACAAGCAAATAAGATTGATTTTTAATTATACTTATAACATCAAGTTTCTAATATCAGAATATAAGCTTTATATTTTGATAAAATATATATGACATGGTATTATCATGAATTATCGTATATGTTGGGTGATTAAATTATTAACTCATGTACACAATATAATATTATTAATTATCATATCCAATGGATAGTTATTTCATCATTATATACTATATGAGTAGAAATGCAATTTTATATTTGAAATAGTGTACATAGAGTATCAGTTTTAACTTACACAAATGGAAAAGAGGCTTTAAATTTTGTAAAATTTCATGAAAGAGTTTTCCTTTGGATGAATTTTATGAAAGTTTAAATTCTTTGGGCTCATTGGGCCGGCCCATATTAATATATTTCTTCTTGCATCATTAGTTTTTCGTTTCATAAGACAAATTATCTAGAATTAAAAAACTTATTAAATAATCATAAGAAAACGAAAGAGAAACTCCAGAGTACAGACTGCGAACTGTACTAGGCACGCCGTATGATCCCACGAGGACCGCAAGCTGAAAAGCGGAGTATAAATCAGGGTTATTTGGGTATTTTCATTGCATACCTTCGGTGGATTCTCGACCGATGTCTAAGTGGCATCTCTTATCCTTAGGACATCGCACCTTCTGTCTCTCACATGGAATTTTCTCTCTAGTAGTTCTTCCGGAATCGAGAAATTTCTGGTAACTTTCTCGCCCACCTGAACTGTTAAAAATGTTTCCTTTCATTTTAATTCGACGTAGTTTCCGGGTTGTTTGTTGTTTCTGTTGTGTTAACAGTTTGAGTCTGGTATGGCCTATGTTTATACATGATTACAGTGTTATCTGTGTTTCAGGTGGGTGATTTATGGTTGTTTGTGTGAAAGATTGTATTTTTATGTTGTAGTGAACGTGATTTCATCTGGGTTGTGCTTGATCTGTGGTTTTGTTTCTGGTATGGCCTATGTTTATACATAGTTACAGTGTTATCTGTGTTTCAGGTGGGTGATTTATCGTTGTTTGTGTGAAAGATTGTATTTTTATGTTGTAGTGGACGTGATTTCATCTGGGTTGTGCTTGATCTGTGGTTTTGTTTCTGTATATCTGGTTTCTGATTTACCTTACTGTTAAAGTAAAAAATTAACAACGCTTGGCTTTGATCAGTTTGCTATCTTCTGCCTTTTGATCTGTGGATAATAAATTCTGGGTTGCACTAATGTAGCATTGTTCGGTTTGGACACATTTTTGTTAAAAAAAAAATTTTTGTAGGAAGTTTTTTTTTTTTGGCATTTGTATGTAGGAACCCAAAATGAGCCATTAATAAAGTTGCTTTAGTTTTAGAATCTTGAGTTGTGAACTTTCTGTGAAGGAACTTTTTCTTTTTCGTTTTCTCTAGTTTTCTGTGTGCCATTTGTATTATACTCATTGATCAGCAAACGTGCTTGCATTATTAGGGGTTTTCCTTTGTTGTTGAAGGGATGCTATGCAAGATACTTTAGATGATATAGTCTATATAATCTGATATTGACTGTTGATCTTACACAATAGGTTCAATTTATTTCTATTTTGTTTTTTGTGGTGTTGTATCCTAAGTTTTAGAGCGTTTTATATGCTTTCTTCTGACTACTGGTATACGCCTTGATCTATGCTCTCTAAAGTAGAGAAATGTTCACTCGTACACATAGATGCACAGCCTCCTGTTTTTGTCTTACTGATGTTGTTTGAGGTCTTCTTCATCTGATTAAAAGTGTTCATGATTCCTTGTTTGCTCAATTTGATATGACCGTATAGGGCTTTGGAGAGTAGTGTTGTGAAGTTAAAAGGTGACATTTGAATTTCCGAAATGCCCAAGGATAGAAGAGTTAGATCCTTGTCTCTTGAGCGGTCTAGGTCATCTCCTTACCCTTGTAGTTCTAGTTCTAGGGATGCGAAGCAGTGCAAAACTGAAATCAAAACTGAAATCTCTGCCAAATCGGTGGAGGATGAGAGAGAGTGGGAAGAAGCTATGTGCCCAATCTGCCTGGAGCATCCCCACAATGCTGTTCTCTTACAATGTTCTTCTTTTGAGAAGGGCTGCCGACCTTACATGTGTGATACAAGCTACCGTCACTCAAATTGCCTTGACCAGTTCTTTAAGACATCAGAGTCAACTCCATCATGTCCATCAACCGAAATACCTGAAGAAATTCCTGCCACAAGCATGAATTCTTCTATAGTTAGGGAGGAAGCCTCAGCACTGCCTGGGGAATCCAGGCGTGATGTCAGACTGTTACGGCAATATCTCATGTGCCCCCTCTGTAGGGGAGAGATCCATGGGTATCTTGTGGTAGAGGCTGCTCGTCAGTTCATGAATTCTAAAGTGAGGAGTTGTTCTTGTGAGGATTGTGATTTTAGTGGAACTTATTCAGAACTCAGGAGACATGCTAGATCTGAACACCCTTATGCCCGGCCAACGGATGTGGACCCACTACGTGAGCATGGTTGGAGAAGGTTGGAGAATCTAAGGAATTTAAGGGAGATTGTTGGTATTGTTCGAGCAGCTGTTGGGGAGATAAGAACTGAGGACCTTTTCATACAGCCTAATTATGACAACCTTGTCCGCTCAGTTGTGCAAGTATATCTTTTTTATGAATCACAAGGAATTATTCTGAATAGTGAGTCAGAGGAAGAGGAGGAAGTGCGTGATAATAGATCAGAGAGACGTGAAAGATTGTTGAGGTTTAGGCGTGTCAGGGAAGCTAATCTTGCCAGAAGGCAGAGGTTGATTAATGAATTGCAATCAGTGAGGATACATGGCGGCAGACAGAATACGGAGACCGGTCGTTCCCCTAGAGAGATCAACAGTTTTCGAGCAGAAAGAGCACACAGTGAGGAGACTGATTGGGCTGCTCCGAGACAGAATGACACTTCACAACCTTGCAGAAGTTGGACTCACCAAGGTTTGCGCTGGCGGGGTCAGCGAAGGTCCAGATCATCAAATAGTCAACGGTGATTGCAGCTTCTCAAGTTAGTTTGCCAGCAGATGAACCTTGATGCCAATGTTGATGTAAGCACTTAAACCCTTCTCTCCCAATTTTCTGGTCTAGCTCAGCTTGGACTGTGCAAAAACTTTTCATCTCATAAATGCCTTTTGTTTTGCAGATGGGACTAACAGGAAGGTGGCAAGATTTAGATATCTGTCTTGTTAATGACTCAAGACTGATCAATGTAATAATATTAGATTAGGGGAACAAACAAAGAATGATCTGAGTCTCTTTTGGTATTGACAATTGCAGGGCTGAGTTTGAATTGGGATTTGAATGTAATGGGCAGAATCCCTAATGTTACTCTAAACTTATATATGTTGTAATTTGGCAGTGTGCTAAGTTAATTCACTGTCTTTACTGATCTGGTGGTCATAGTTCTATGACATTCAATTGTTGTGAGATCATGATTCTCTGCAGGATTGAAGAAATTGTTTCAAGTTGAATTTTTTGGCAGTAAATACAAGATGATGAGATTATTTCATATTGGGGGCAAATTGTCAAATTATTATTTCTCTTCAAATTATTTATAATTATATAATTAATGAAAAAAGATTATAATTTTATGTTTCACAATAAACAGGTGTTTATAACCCTTTAAAAGAAATAGGTCTGGTAAAATAACATGAACCATATTCTTTTCTATCTCCGAGAAAGAAATAAATATGCTTTCACAAACTATTTTGATCGTTGGGAGAATTCTCTCTTTTATTTATTTTTTTTAAAAAAATTAAAAATTAAAACATAAAATGTAAATTATATGTCTGCGAAATTTTTTAAAGGAATTTCTTTTAAAATGGAGTCTCAAAGTTATTTCTTTTAAATAATTCTCTAAAAATAATATTTTGAGTGTGTTTCAATTCCTAACTTTTTGTCTTAGTTAAATTTTAAGAATATGAAACAAATATTTTCCTATTTAAAGGGGAAAAAAATAAGGGTAATTTCGTATTTACATATTGTTAATTTCGCATAGAAACGCCTCGTTCGCGGACACAGGTATTGATTGAGAATAAGCAGCGTTGAAAGGCTATTTACCGTAAATCCAGTAAGGAGCGAAAAGACAGAAGCAAGAGGAAACTGCGGAAGCCAGAAGCCAAAAACCCTAAGTGAAAACCCCTTCTAACTCTTCCGTTCGGGTAAAAAAATCTTCCCTTGTCGAAAACCCAAGTATCCGACGAGTCTCTTCAATCTTTTCTTAATTTTCTTTGGAAAGCGCGTTTGCTGTTATAATAATCTTTTCCGGTTTTCAATATGGCGTTGTTTGTTGATTTGTTCAGATATACAGGCTTCCAACAATATGGCAAGATCGTTATCCAGCTTAATCATCAAGGGAGTCGCTGGTTACCCGGCTGCCCATTCTTCTAGAATCGTAAGAACCTATAAGCTCGTGCTTTTTGTGGGACGAGAAAGAATCTGATTCCATTTTATGATTTCTGTAATAGTATTCTGAATGCCCATGAAATCAGATTCTTTTTTAAAAATTCATTTTAGTTAGAGATACAAATTGCATAGAGTTTGTTTAATGTGTTTGTTATAGTCGGAACAATAACATAAACTTATGGTTTTTGCATTTAACTGTTAGTAGGTATCTGGATCCCGTGTACCACAATGGGATGAAATACTCTACTACTGTGCCTAATGATCCTGATACACATGATGATTTTAAGCCTACTAATAAAGTTGAGAGTTCTGGCCTTTCTCTGAAGGAAATTGTCGAGCAGGTAACGCTGTCTTCTCAATCTTCTACAATTTTGAAATTCTGAACTTGTTGTTTTGCTAGTTTCAATTTTTTTCTTAGTTTTTTGATTTGGTTCTGCTGTAGGATGTCAAAGAAAACCCTGTGATGCTTTACATGAAAGGCGTTCCTGAATTTCCTCAATGTGGATTTAGCTCACTGGCAGTGCGAGTGCTGAGTCATTATAGTAGGTCTTTCATAGATTTATCACGTTGACACTGATTTTTTTTAATAATTATTTTACCTATTTCTTGGTTAAGCTTTAATCTTAATTTTATATTAATTTCTATAAAACAAAATGTTGACTTGCTAGCAAACGTCATGTGGGCAATGCTGTAGGGTTCCATATGATTTAATCCTTCGTAGTTAAGCTTAGCCACTGTTCACTGTATTAGAAATAGTATTTGTACTGATATATTAATATTTTCCGTAAATCGGCATATTGCCTGCTAGCCAAAGAGAGCAGCAGCTATATTGTGGTTTGTTTACATTTACGCTCACTTTTGCTATATTTGACTCTTTTGGCTAGTTGTAAATAAAATGTAATTTCTTTTATTTGGGATGGAAAGTCGAATTAATTTTTGAAAGAATGTACTGCTAGAGTCAAAATAATCTTCATAAAATGGTGAATTATATAAGATTTTCTTTTATTGATTATTTTCAATGTCGGCCTAGATGCTTCTGCATATTTGTTTTCATTTTGACTTGTTACTTTCTTTGCAAATATATTGCTAGTTACGGTAGTTTTATTCATTGTTGTGGGCCTGTGCAGATGTGCCTATAAGTGCTAGAAACATTCTGGAAGATCCTGAGCTAAAAAGCGCTGTAAAGGCCTTCAGGTAAGTAGATGTTTTGTAGGATTGAACTCTAATTATTTTTATGGTCTCAAATTTTAGAGAGTCAGTAAATTTTTAGGTGCAACTTGTAATTTGTGTTACAACTTGTAATCAAAATGCATTGTTAGTCTACAGCATAATGCACTGAGAACTTGTGCTGGGGTGAAAGGCCATCTTTATGGGTTGGAATCTTAAATATAGCTCTAGATTGCATCATAATCATCAGAGAAGCTCATAGTTCTAGCCAGTATCATTTCATAGTAACCTTCAGATTTAGCTTGTCAATTGTTAACCTACTCCAGGAATGTTAAGTTCTGCTATGAGTAATTTTCAGCTGCCAAAAACTGTTAGTGTTTCTTTCCCTGTTATCTTTGCGTTGGAAAGGTTGGAAATTTAATCATAATTAACATTTTTGGTGGTTTCTTGGCTTTTATTTTATTTTATTTCATTTTGTTTTGGGGGTTGCTGTTTGAGGGAGTCCTATGTATCAATATCAAAGGATGAGAAAGTAGAAGTTTTGTGTAATTTTGACATTGGAAAACATTGTTTTACTTTCTTTTGTGTTGCCCAGTTGATGCTTAGTAGATTTAAAAACTGCTCTGTAGTAGTAGGCGATGGTTTCTCGAAGAAAATAAAAAGCAGGAGTGATGTTGAGACCCTCACTTGTTTCTACTATAATGCCTGCTGAGTCTCTTCTCTGTCAGCTTTTATGAATACATGTTGTCTACCCATTTTATTAGTGTTTATACATGGAAACCAAAATGTAAAAAGAAAGTATACGTACCTTGTCATAGTTTAATATTCTGGGTTAAGCAAAAACCGAATCTCTGAGATTGCATGTGACTATTCCTTCTTGGTGTATTGTTTCAATTGTTTATTAATGATGGGTATTATGGGTTTCATTCAGCTTGATTGTGGCTTTGCCTTCTTCAATATTTGATTGATTGAATACTGAGTTGGTTGGTTATGTGCTTCCAGAAATATGTTTGTTGTGGTAAATACAAAAGTTTTGGGTTCCAAAAAATGAGCCCAAAGTTTTTATTCTTATAAATGCTTCGTATTTGAAATAACACTGTGGATGACATTTTTGCTCCTCCAGTTAAAGACTCTGCTTCTTCCTAAAATGTCATTACTTTCTATGCAGTCATTGGCCTACCTTCCCGCAGATTTTTATTAAGGGGGAATTTATTGGAGGTTCAGATATTATTCTCAATATGCACCAGGTATGAATCACCATCGTGCTGTGCGCACAGTGTGTATAGTGAACGTAAATTTTGCCTTTCCCATCAATCTGAAATGCCATTGCCCTAACACTGTGTACTGTCCTTCGTAGAATGGTGAGCTAAAGGAGAAGCTCAAAGATCTTTCAGCCAACCAGAAGTCAGAATGATTTGCTACTGTTGAATGTAAAGCGAGGGATAGACATTTAGGTCTTTTATCGTTTCTTCTACTTGTTATTGCATAAGTGATGGGATATAAGTTCTTTTTGCCAAGTTTCTTCATGTTGGCTTGTGATGCGACAGGTTTCTTTAGTTCTTGATTAATGTAATACTGTTGAACAGACAATAAATTAAATAATTATCAACAACCATGAGTAAAATACAAACTATTATTCGGCAGGTTTTCGTTGCACGACTATCGTTTTGTTTTGTTTTGTTTTTCTTTTTATCTACCAGAGAACTAATCTAGTTGAACACCATATCCATTTTTGTATCTAAATTCATCAGGAAAATTTGTCAGATTTTTAGTCCGAGTAAATTTGATGTTTCAAGGTTGATAGTATGCTCTCTGAGTATAAAAGTTTATGTATTGGCAGTAGCTTTCCCTCGGAACAATCCAATATGTTATCAAGATTTATGCGTTATTTTTTATGCTTTCCAATTCCTATCTGTTATGTTCTCTACAAACTCATTTCCTAACATAGGAGTTTTATTGATAAGCTGTTTTCTACTATCGAAGGAGGACTCACTGTAGAAGTCCTTGAAGCATTTATAAACATAAACAAAGCAATATAAAGAGAGTTTAGATATAAAACCAAAATTTCCATTCTCTTGTTCGTTCACCAGTGCACATAAAAAATTACAACATAAGCACTACCTAACCATAAAACTGATGTTCTCCAGACAAAATTTGCTTTGAGCCGTTATGTGACTCAAAAAAAGTGTTACGTCAAGTGACGCTGCTTACACTTGATATAAACAGAAAATATTTGATCCATGGTTGCCGCATTATAACATTAGGTTGCTTGCAGATAGGTGTGTCAGGAAATTCTTTACAACTTGCCGGCTGCAACGTATGCCTAGCATGATCATCGTAGGTCAAATGCTAAGGGTGGGCATTACAAAAATGCGGCTGAAATCTTGAGCAAATTTTACCGAAAGTGTTGTCCAATAAATAAAATTCCATCACTTCTTGGCACCCACAGAGCATAAATATCGAAGCATATATTCATTGGAAGAACATGTATCTGCCAAATCCTGATGTATTCTGGTAATTGCCTTCTGCAAGGATTTTAAAGATGGAAATAGGTTTCTGGAATTCTGTTGAATGGAGTTACCATGAGTTTTACAGAGCTCCTGCCATATAAACCAGTTGTGGTCATGTAAGATTTGGCACTAACACTAATGAGGTTTGCATAAAAAATGAATATGGAAGTCTGGAAAAGCTACTGAGAAAGCACCTGACACCAGCGAAGTATGAACTCCAAATGCGGGCAGCTTTCTAGAAGATGTGAAAGTGCTTCAATTAACCTTTGCATATATCTGTGAGGGATTGACAAGGCAACAGCAGGTATATCGACTGGATTTACAGCAAAAATGCATCTTTTTATTAGATTATCCTCGTTTAAACGAAGGCTAAGGATTAAAGCTCTGTTTGGCTGATCTTCATTAAGTGCTGCATCAACTGCCTGTGCAATTCAATTAACAAGACATAATGTTAAGACAAAATTAAGTAGAGAATCATGCTAAAAATCACTGATCGGAAAAAAAAATGCTAGTTCCTGCCAAATGCATAACTTTTTTTGATGACCAACAATAGAAAAAAGTGTATTTAGTTATCTTATCACAATTAAATTACAATGCCTGGCCATGGATTTATATAACTACCTCTGGTGTGACATCTATATCAAGATCAGAGGGATCAAAGATAAAGGAATCATCAATTGAATAAACTAGGACTCCCTCTGTTGTTGCCGCTGAAAAGCTCCGTCCAGTGGGGGCAATTCTGAGGCATTTAGTTCGAATAACAGGCCTTCCACGGTTAGGCATGGCTCCTGGCAAGTCATAATCTAATTTTCCTCGTGTTTGTTTATCAATGCCTTCTTCATTGTCACTGTTGTCATCATCAATCAAGTCTATTGGGCCAGCTTCTGTCATATTCTTAGAGTTTAAGAAGTCCAGAACTCCATCTAGAGAGAGATTATGGGTTATTTGAAATCGACGCAGCAGAACCTGTACATTGCAGGATGAATGCATTTCAGATCTGGTTAATCTAAATAACATGCAACAAGTTGTTATAAGAAATTTGTGTACACAATATCATTAACCAAGAGGCTTTACCAAGCCTAACGAAATCAATCACTCTTTATATTTTTTGAACTTCAAACTATATATTGGTTACAATACCCCCGAGAAACTATATAAGTATTACATTGGGTCATTTTAAAATTTAATAATGAGCATTGAAAGTAAGTCATGCTACTGTGAAATTACCAAATGCTTCACCAATGTCAGCATGATAAGGAAATTGGTTGTGCTAAAAGTTTCAGAAAGCATTCCCTAAATTAATTTTCTGTCCACTATCTACAGTTGGGCAGTATTCAACATAGTCTAAAAGCGGCGCACACATGAGATACATAGACTTAGCAATAAATAAAAATTTATCATAGTTCATTTCGGCTCCATAAAAGATCTTTCTTATGCAACCTAGTTTTCATTATCTGCTATCCATAAGGAAGGTGAAATATTGTAAACACACTAGAGATACCTGTGACTTTGCAGGCAGCAAAAACAAACAAGATTTATGCTCCACAAGGAATTACAGAACAAGGTGAGATCAGAAAATGCAACACACACCAGATTCAGCGAGAATGTATTTGCACATGCAAACAAACTTACCTGATCAGCAACATCATACATACAGATGTATTTGCTACTTCCCCCAGCTAATAAGTAGCTTCCATCAGCAGAATAACATAATGTCGTGAAGCACTTTCCTGAACTTGAATTAGCTGCTGATCGCCGGTCAGTCATTAGACGCCCCCCAGCAATATCTCTACGCCCCTCAATGGTGTACATTAGCTCGCCATTAATTGGGTCCCAAAAATGAATCTGCCCATCCAATGTGCTGCAAGCCAACTGTTTCCCATCTGGACGATAAACCACTGTGAGAACATCATGTGTGTGAGGAAAGGGTTCCACTGAACCTTTTCCTTCAAAAACATCCCACAATCTGACAGTTTTATCCCATGACGATGAAGCTAAGACAGCCTACATATGAAAACAGAATATCATTAAACTGTTCATGAGTCAAGAAGTAAGAAATTTGATTAATTTATAAAATCATTTGATAACAGTGAGATAAACTACAAGATCCAGGACAAACACCATAACAAAGGGAGAAGAAGCTTTTAAACAACTAGTTTGTATTTAGAGAAAACAGTCAAATGAAACAACAAAGAAAGATAATCACAGAGTCAAAAGAACAAATTAACTCACAGTTGTAGGAGAAAATGCCAAGCCATGAACAGGACCTTCATGACCGCTTAGAATATCCAACAAACGACCCGTTTTCATTGACCAAACAAATATCTATTGTTAACAAATTGAGAGGAGCAAAAACATCAGTAATGATACATTGTGATAGCAGAGCACAATCAAACGTAACAATGATGACCAAGTTTACCTCAAATGAATCTAGTGTTCCAGCACAAATAACTTCACCGCTTTGATCTGCTGCCAAAGAAACAAACTGCCTAGAAGACGGGGTAGTAAAAGTCCTAAAATTTCTGTAGCGAAACAAATCCCAAGCACGAACTGTCCCATCTAGAGAAGCACTTAAAAGGCAATGGTTATTAGCCATAAAATGGAGAGCTGTGACAGCGTTAGTATGCTCAGTGAATGTCACAAAGCAAAAGCCTGATGAAACAGTCCACACCTGTACAAAGGAAGAGAAGTACCTCAGCATGAGTTCAAGGCCTTCGGTAAAAATTTTAAAGGAGTAGGATAACCATTGGCAAATATTTAGCAGAGAAAACTTTATTGCTGCCTCAGGTTTGGTTAATTATTGAAACATATTTAGCACGAGACTGAGACGAAACGAAACATGAAGATCCAATCTTTGGGTTCACCATCATAATATTTATTGAAAAAAGAAGATTCCATTTACACAAAATTCCAAAACAATAACTAACTAGTAACACTCAAATGCTAAATTGAAGGCATGAACACATGCATGCCAAATGCCTGACTACCTCTAGTCAAATGAAAAAACTTAAAGCTTTTCATGGTTTAACATAGAGCTACTAACATCACTCATTAGGCCTTTCATCTTACACCAATAAGTGCCATTGTCTGTTTATTATCATTACTATTATTTTGTGGAATAACAAACAAAATTTGATAAGAACAAATGGAGAAATCACAACATAATTGCCATGCATTGCTAACTACATATAAACAATTCTACAAATTCATTGATGGGGAGGTGTTGAATATAGTTCAAGGTGACACAAAACCAGTACAGCTATATAAATGAGGCATTCCAACCACAGAAAAGTAAGCACTATAAGAGAAAACTATTCAAAAAATGATGTGTATCACTTCTTTAATTAAAAGGCTGCTACAGACAATTTCACAACAGTGAAAAGAAGGATAGGATTCTAAACTATATGATCTTAGGTATATATGATACCTTGACTTTGTTATCGTCTGCACCAGTGGCCAATAGCTGTGAATCTGGTGAGTATGCAAGACAATTCACGTCAAAATAATGACCCTGCTGCTTCAATATATAACTCTCTGAGCGCCACTCCCAGACAAGCAGCTGCCCGAGCTTTGCACAGCCGAACGTCAACCAATTGCCTAGCTCATTAAAAACTGCTGTAGTAATCTTCTCTCTTGAGATTGACAACAAATGAATACATACAAAATCAGGCATCTGATATAAACCAAAGACTGCCATTTGAGAAACCCACAACCACCATATCAAGCCCCCTATGATAATCACATGCTGATACCTTTGATGGTGCCTGTGCAAAATCATCCTTCCTTAACAATCCCCACTTCTGCTTATGCAAATACTCCTCTTCTCCACTCAAATCTTCATCTTTGCCGTCAAAATCCTTCCTCTTCTTGCCTTCACCATCCCTCCCTGGGGTACCTGGAGAGGGTGGCTGTGAATCTTCCCCTCTAGTTTCATCAGCTTTACCATCATAGCCACTATAACCCCAACTGAACATATAAGCATCACGAGCAATAGTATAAATTCTATTTACTCTATTGGTTTTTCTATCAACACCAAAAAAGCAACCCACAACGGAATCTCTATGACCTAAAAGTAATAAAGGCTTATTGCTATGAATGCCCTTTAATTTTTCTTTTACATAGAACAGTCTTGCAGCCAAATCTTTTGACCCAACGAGCAAATACTTAGAATCAGGACTCCAGTTCAATGCAGTAACTTTATCATTGCAATCAGCTAAAGTCCTAATTAACTCAAAAGCAAACACTTCCTTTTTAAACCCGGGTGATCGCCATATTTGCACTATTTTACCTGAAAAATTCCGAAGGCAGGCTAATTTATATTCACTAATCACTCAAACCAAAAGCATGTGAATTGATTTTAACAAAAAAAAACTTCATAAATGCTACACAAAACAGTTGCAGCTGCTGAAAATTAAAATAAAAACAAAAAAATTCCAAATTTCAATTCAAACTACCAAACTTTCATCAAATTACCTGTACCAACAGCTATATATTTGCCATTAGGACTAAACTGGATGGAATTTACGGGATGCTTGAATCGGACGCGGTGTAGAACCACGTGGCGGTGAAGATTGATGAAGAGGCATCTGTTGTTCTCATCAACAGTCAAGAGAAAAGTGCCGTCGTGTGAGACGGCAAGGCGACAGATGTTAGACGACGATTGGACGGGAAGAGTTACAGTTTGTGATTTTATTAAGTCCGTTACAGACACTCGGTTGCCGACCGGCGAAATTAACTGCGTGTTTTGAGATATGACGGCGTTGCCGCCTTTGTAAGGGGCGCCCAAGAGATTCTGGAAGCGGTAGTTCATGAGGCCGCTACGTTGAACGCTGAGCTTAGTTCAGATTCTGGAAGCGATAATTCATGAACCGCGAAGTTGAACGTTGTTAGTTTTACTGTTAAATTTAGGGTTTATTGTTTAGGATTTAACGTTTGAGAAGAAGATCTATGGGCCGGATTGGTCCGAGAGACCCGTTAAAAACCCGGCCTGCAATTTGCAAAAATATTAAATAATAAACGATTAGGCCCAAAAGAAAGCCCATATAGGGATAATAACAGTTAGATCCCTATTTCTTACTTTTTTAAAATAATTGCATTTTCTTAATATTTATGATATAAATTTTTAACATCTATCAAAATGATAAAAAATACTAAAAACATTAAAATTTGACAATTAATTCACGAGTATGAAATTTGAAATCAAAATTTATTTAATTTATTTTAATAGGGTTAGAAGCTATTTGATATAAATGAAAAAAAAGAAATATCTTCCTGCAAGAAATTATAAAATATAGGGACCTAAATGCTATTATTCCATAAAATGGAGCAAACTGCGTTCCCGCTCAGTGCCGTGGTTCAAATGCCCAGATACAAAGCTCTCTAGTCTTTTATGGTAAACGAAAAAAAATTACCTTATTTCTCTCTATAGAGAGAAGAAAATCTTACAATGCGGAGAGAATGCGTTAGGGTTTTGACAGTTTGTAATCAATATGGAGTCTCCTGAAGGCGATCGGATCAAGGCCGCGTCATCGTCGACACCTACCTCTTCTCCGGCAGTCCAAGTTAGTATCGCCTTCCACTCTTTTATATATATATATATATAGTTTTTAAGAAATTTATAAGAAGTTTTTCTGTTTGTTGCCTTTCGTTGTGTTTCAGTGGTTTTGAGGTTGATTTGTGGTTGTTAGATCCGATCATTTTTTATTTTTTTTTGGCTCTGTTGAAGTGGTTTAATAAGCGATATATTGTGATAAATAAAAATGTTGTTTACTTTAAGTTTCTACTCTTGTTGAGTTACATAAAAGCTAAAGAAAATGATTGACAAATGTTATCTTTTTATTCAGGAGCTGATTGATTATGTTGCCTGGATCTATATAGTATTGTACTTGGTTAGCAACCAAGTAAAAGCATGGATTTTTGAAATAATTTTTTTCTGTGAAATTTTAGTATTGGACAGGAGTTTAATCGTCAATATTAAAGGGCATTTCATTTTGTGTCGATTTGTATTTGTATTGATTTAATGGGTTTTGTTATTTGTTTGGAGTTCCTTTGTGGTTGCTTAGAAACTCTAATATTTATTATATCTGGGATTGTTTTTCTTGTTTACATTAATGTTTATTTGTGTGTTTACGAAATCCTATTTATTTCTGATTCTTGCAATTCCAGGAATCTCCTTTTTTCAATTTCCTTAGCAATCTCTCTCCTATAAAGTCAGTAAAAGCATCACGGTATGCACAAAGGTTCTCTGAGACCTAATTTTCCAACTTCGCCAGCAGTTTTTAGAACACCCCGATTGGATCCGCAGCGGGAAGCTAGCTTGTTGAAAAGGTTTGAATTAACTTAATCTAATACTTTTAATGCTTTTGGGCACCAAAATATCAATTACGATATAGTAGAGGTTCATATGTTATCTCATCTTTTTACCCTTTTTCTAACCAAAGGTAGAAAAAATCTCATTATGTCAATTGAAGTGTCATCCTTCATCTTTTCAGCAAGGAGATAGATGCAACAGGTACAGATGTTTATGGAGATAGTGGTAACCGACTAAGTACCATACTCATTCCTTGTTCGAGAAAGGAATTGCAGTCTTCCAGTCCTTCAGGATGCATTGATGAATATCTGATTGATCCAGGCGAAGTAGAGGACCGTAAAAATTCTGATGGATTGTGCAGTGCAGCCAGCTGACAATATGCTGTAAGTTGCCGCGATATGGATTTACTGCCCCTAGTGTAACCAGCACAAAAGTTACTTATACTAATGATAGAAATTCAGAGGATATCATGCTTATGTTGTCGGATCAAGCTGAAGTAGATCCTTTAAGATCACTAATTCCATTTGAAACTTCCCTTGGATCGCAAGAATTGACACCGAAACAAGGCACAAAGCAGGTTGAGTCTAATACGTTTCTTCTTTCTGGTGTACAACATAATGAACAGTATGTGTCTCAGGTGGGTATATGAATCTAAATTTCCTTTATGTTTGATGAAAATAATTATGAAATATCTCCTTTATATCAAAAGGACTTATTTAATGAGTTATTTTTGTAATGTTGGTTTCTCAGAATATTAAATTGCAGAATGCAGGTGCTCAACAAAATGGGCAGGATGGCAGTAGTCAGTCTCCTAAATCTTTGCAGAATGTTGAAGCATATAAAGGCTATTCAGAGAGTTTAGTACCAGTGTCAAAAGGATCATTGAAGGTATGTAGTCTGATGTATTATCTTTTTTCTTGTTACGAGATAGACATCTTATGATGCATGAATTTTTATAGCTAAATTCTTTGGTGGAATACTACTCTTGTGGACTCCCATCATTTTTTTTTATTTTTGCTTTTATAGTGACAGGAGATTTGTACATTTTTATTCTTGGTCATTGGTGGTAGTCATATTCTTGATGCTAACCTGACTTTTATTCAATTATCGCAACCTGTATATGGTGTTATGCAGAAAACATGTATATACACTGAGTGTTTTCTTCTTCAAAGTATACAGCTTAAATTGTTTTTAGTTTCTGCTGTCTCATAAGATTTATTTTAGATGAGAATATATGGAAGAAGTTGATTTATTTTATTGTATCGGGGAAGAGGATCTTTTTTTACATAGTTCTCATGTAAGCGAGTACCGCCGGATTGCAGTTTATTTATTTTTGTTATTCACTCTGCAGAAGATAACTTTTCTATTCAAATGTAGGAATCCACTTTGTACCAACGTGGTATTCGTAGACATCTTCAATTTGAGGCTGCAATGGCCTGTAAGAGTAGTATTATTTTTAAGGACCATGATTCTCATGATGTAACTCAAGAAACTGATGATTCAAGGTTCCATGCTAGCCTTACAAACTTGGAGAGTCTGATTCCTTGTGATGTTGAATCAAGAGCAGTCTCCAGCAGTAAGGAGGCAACCTGCAGTTCCCACAATATTCCTTCCAGACCCTCTTTATGCCAATCTGAATTCATTAGTTCCAGTCAATATGGAGGAAACTTCACCATTTCAGGTCCCATTCCCTCTGAGATTGGCTTCCATTTAAACAACATTGCCGGACCAGTGCCCATGGGGTCAAGTCTTATTACAAGCAATGAATTCCCTGGTTATATGAGTTCACAAGAGGATAAGCTCATTCCAGAGGAGAGCAATCACTTAGCACAGGACTCGAATAGTTGCTTCATTTCAACAGCTGGGAAACTTCAGGCCCATTTGGACAATGATTCGCAAGATGATCAAGCTGTTGTAGGAACCAGCTCTGCTACTTCTCAGTATACTGACAGAATGAAACTACTGTGTGATTCTCTGCAAGCGACAGTCTCTGAGCAGCAGGAAGCTGGTATGTGAGGGCAGGATGCTCACTTCACAAAATACTGATAGGGTTGAGGAGTTGAACCAAGCTGAGCCCCAAGAAGAAAAGGCATGTACAAATTTATTTTTTCATGCAATCATTTTTATGTTTTTCTCATATCAATATTCCAACTTGAGAGTCTGTCTTTCATCCAGAAAGAAGGCAAGCATGCAATAACGAGAGTGAGGGCTGCAAACGCTTGCAATTGTAGGAGGTCCAAATGCTTGAAACTGTAAGTGGCAGGAAGCATGTATAAAGCCCATTCTTAACGCACTTAAACTTGTTTCTCTTTCATGTGAAATTGAAGTTTTTCAGCATCATGTTTAACAGATAATATAGTAAATAAATTCATTATTTAGGATGGAGCAATTCACAGTGCAGCCATAATCTAATTGAGAGCCTTTTCTGCTCTTTCAGTGTTGATCTAATCCCAGCAGTTGGGGTGATGATAATGACTTTTTTAATCGGCCCCAATAGAAGCAGTGGATTTGTTCTGTAGCTGCAATTTGAAGTAGGAACGGAGCCACTCCATTTCTGTGCACATTATTACATGAAAAACACAGTTAGATGTTCCATTTATTAGATTGAAGGCATATGTAACGAAACTTAGAAAACTGCAGATCTCTGCACTTTTTTATTTTTGATTGATATCAGTCTACCAAAGCTAGTTTTGAGATGGGGTCATGAGTTTCTTGTCCATAAGTTCCCAGTTTCTTATGAAACCAACTTTAACATACCAACATGGTTTTGCTGAGAACTTATGAATTACCTCAGAGTTTCCTCTAGCGAATCTGCATCATCAAACTTCCCTATACGTTTGTTGTATGTTTCAGCTGTATTTTTGGTCATTGGCAGTTACTGCGAATGCTTTGCAGCGGGAGTCTATTGCATTGATTCATGTGCATGTGAGAACTGTTTTAACAAGCCTGAATACGAAGAAACAGGTTCTTGATATGCGACAACAAATTGAATCCCGTAATCCACTTGCATTCGCTCCGAAGATAGTTAACCAAGGCATTGACTCACCGGCAAATGTTGCGGTAATGCTTTCTAATTGGATCCATGTTAATCATTATAGAATAAAAAGGTATACTAACATGAGAACACTTTTCAGGAAGATGGAAACTGGACAACTCCAGCTTCAGCCAGGCACAAAAGAGGATGCAATTGCAAGAAGTCTAAGTGTCTTAAAAAATATTGTGAATGCTTTCAGGTATATGCAAACTTTGATGGCTTGCCAGATTGCTTTTTTAGCTATTATTTTGTAAACTTGCCACAACCTAGAGTGCATTGTTCCCCATCCCAGTTGATGAGACAGTTTACTTCCAAAAGTAATGTGATTGTGATTGTCAATTATCCTTTCCCTTAAAAAGGAAAAGCCATGATCCTTGATGCTTGAGATGAGGAGTTGGGATGAGAACTTGGCATAAATTGTTAACCCTTCACTTGTACTGCTTGGATAATTTTTTTTTTCTCGAAAATTTTCAGGCTGGCGTTGGATGCTCTGATGGATGCCGATGTGAGGGTTGTCAGAATACATTTGGCAAGAAGACAGGTTAGAACTATATATACAGTCTTTAGCTCCTAATATATTCAGTCAAGTATTATAGTTTATAGGTCATTCTCAGATGAATTTGTTACACTATTATCGTACTTTAAATTAAATTGGATTTGTGGGTTCCAACATTCCTCATCAGAATTGTCTTGCAAAATTTCATTGTCAGACAATTACTTTATAGATCACTATCAGTGGTAATATATATTTCTTGTTATAATTTTCATAGGACTTTCTTTGCAATAGGTAACATTTTTAAATTGTAAAGTTTAGTCACTTAAACCCATAACTGGTTCGTGAAGCTATTGAATTTGAATGTTTTCTTATAGTTACCAAAAAGCTTACTCATCCATAATGTGGCATTACAGAATCAAAATTCAGGAGAGCTGAAAGATGGGAGAATCAATCTCATGTGAAACTGGATGCAGCAGAGGCTGTGACTGACAGCTCAAAGGTTGGGACAATAAAACAGTTTTCACCAGGATGGGAAGATCTTCCTGATATAAGCCATCTCACCCCGCTCTCTCATCGTTACTCTGGAGCTGAGGCTTCTTCAGCTTCCCCCAAAACCAGGGACTGTCCAAAAGTTCCAAGACCCCAGTTGCACCAGAGAAGCAACTTCAAGTCATCAGCTCTTCACTCTCATTGGCATCATTCACCAACGAGAGAAGATATTCCTGAGATATTTAAGGATACTTCTACACCAACCAAGGCAATAAAGGTTAGCTCACCAAATCAGAAACGAGTGTCCCCTCTCCAATATCAATCACAAGAGTTGAGATCAAGCTCTTCTCGAGGCTTGAGAAGTGGCCGCAAATTCGTTTTACCAGCTGTGCCTTCTTTCCCTCCTCTTACTCCGTACAGCAAGTCAAAAGAATATATTGTCCAAACTGAAGGTGATTTTAAAGGTGATACCAATGATCACTGAGTTAGAGAAGGGGTTCGTCACAACAGTTTTATTTGGATTCACATTGCAAAGAATAATTAAATCGTGGGGTTTTTCTCTCAAAAGCTCACTGTATGTAATCTGTAAGTTGCCCACTGCTTTCCTCAGGATGTAATTCAAGAAAAAGCCTTGCAAACTTGCATATGTATTGCCAAAGTATGTAGGGGAAATCCTTGTTTGTGAAGGGGCTAATTCCTGGACTTTTTCTTACTTTTGTAGATGAGTAGTGTTTCCAGCAACGTGAGAGGACATCTGTAATTATCATTTGTATAAAGATTTACAGTTTTCAAATAATTTTCCAGATTCCCATCTTTTTCTGGCTTGGTTGCAATCCTGTTTATATGCCATTATGTTATGTTAAAAAGTCAGGAATCAATTTCTTCAATCTTAAAATAATGTAGTAGTTTTCTCGGTATCCAAACAACAGTTATAAATAAATCTTCAGGAGTTGGCAATTTTTCCAAACACAAATCCAGAACGCTGCAAGGCAATTACTAATAGGTTCTGAACCTTACAGGATTCTGTCTCTTACAACAGTATCATACCATTTCAACAAAGATTTTTTTTCTCGGACCTGTTATCTTTCAACTAGCTTTGATGTTCAGTGTGAGCTTATCGCAAATGCTTCTCAACATTTTTCAATTAAATTTCATTCCTTAACCTGCCCTGTGGTGCATGAAGATACCTTGCTTAATGTTGTTATAAAATCCCAAACTCTTCATTTGATATCAGGATATACAGAAAAATAGATTACTGCCTATTCTCACACACAAGAAGAAAAAGGAAGAGAGGATAATAGGCAAAGTCCAGAGGACTAAATATTGCATTAATGAATACCAAAATGCTAGAAAGGTAGAATTGACAAGATCCATTATCATCTATACCCTACAAGTGAAATGTACGAAAACTGCATCCAAAATTTTATTGTTAGGTCGGCCAGGAAGAAAGGTTAGGATGCTTGATTTATCTATACCATAATACCACAACCTCATTTCTATCTGCTACCTATTAGTACATATGCTTGTTTCTACCCAGTGTTATCATCCCCACTAGATTTGACAAGTGATACTGTGCCACAATTATCCACAGGTTCCCTCGAGTCCCAGCCTTCCAGTAAGCCAATTGCAGACCTCGTCCATCTCTTTAGGCACCGTGTAATGACCAAGCCTGCACCACCACAACCCCAGTCAATCAACAAATTGCTGTCTATTTTCACCCTAATCATGAGTTTATTCTTGCAAATAAAAGAAAATGAAAAATACCCTTCAAAGGATTTGAACGTGAGATGTCGAAATCCGGCTACTATCAAAGTGTTGGCAGATTTTTCTCCATATTTGTATGGGACCACATCATCACCTGCAACATAATAAAAATAAGCATTTATCCATTGAAGTAGCAATCATATTTTACAAAAAATGAAGTATAAAATAGAATCCATATTTTACTAAGACAGTTTTCTGTTTATATGATTTTCCTTTAAAAATCATGAATTCCTAAATGACCGCTATGCTATGATGCATGTTAAAATAAGGAACAAAATAGGAACAAAAGTCAGAACGGAGATACTGAGTTTTAAGCATAAATTCTCTTGTGCTGTGCAGGTTTTAACTTTCTGAAGCTTGGTTAATTTAGGAGGTATTTTTACAACCATGACAAATTTAGATAAAAGGAAGAAACTGAGAGCGAGGGTGATTGAATCCTACAAAATAACAGGCTAAATGGATTCTCAAGCCAGTGTAAATTATCACTAGGTTGAGCCAAAAAGATACTGTTATGCAGAGAATTAAAGAAACCAAATTTACAAATTGATGTATGGAATTTCAAGTGCAAATTATCAAGCACCAAATTTCAGCCACAACCCAAGAGAATGCATGCCAGAGTTTAAAGCCATATTTATGCACTATTCAGAAGAGATGAAAGTTTGGTGATGTCTAAGTTGCATAGTTAGCACATGAGAGATGGGAATACATACAAGTTCCATGACTGAGAAAAATAGGCAAGGATGCTGCACGCCTTGCTGCCTCATGTGACACTTCTATTTTGTTCCTCAAGTTCCTGTATTATAATAACATTTAATTACAAACTATCTGGATAATTTTCAGATTTGTTGAGCTCTCCTCATATTTTCTTCATGCCACATGTGGCTAGGTGGATTTGTAATAAAAGAAGATTTCCGAATGATTTCATACCTTGAACCAGGAAGCCAGCCACTAAGTCCGACAACTGCCCTTAAGTTTACGTGGTATGGAATTCCATTTCCATACCTACCCAGAGCACAACAAGTTGCAGAGTAAAGGGCCATGGCAGCACCCATACTGAAGCCTCCGATACCAACCTTAACTGTCAAAAAGATATAAAATAATGTATGATAACAAGACCGAAATGCTCTAAAATAGTTCAAGAAAATAATTTAAATAACACAGGACACTAAGAAGTTAAGCCTGAAAACAGATATGGGCCATTCAGATAATAAGTTTAAACTTATAGTTCAGATTAAAAACTCCAGTGCCAAATAAGACATAGTAAACATATGTTCAAAAGACACATCTTCTTATAGATATATAAGAATAGGAATTCATTTTTGAAAGCATAATTTTCTTTTTCTTGTATAGATTGACAAATAAATGCAAATTCACAGTAGTTGATAATCAAATTACTAATTAACATGAAAAATACTTGAAATCATGTAAGGTAATAGTTTTAGAAATAATTTGGGCCTTGAGAAGTACCATCCGCTGGCTCTGTCGACAACAAGTTTGCAATATGAGCTGCTGAAGCATCTAACCCCTCCCAATCATCTGGGCCATCTTCTGAAAGCTCACCCACATCAAACCCTAATGTTGATCAATGAAGCAATTTACATGCTTTCTATCAGTACCAAAACATGAATATAAAAAAAAAAAATACTTTTACCTTTGGTGATAATATATTTTAAAGAGGATATAAAGATACAATAATTAATTATATTAACCAGAAGAGAGTACATTAATCTTACATGCAGTGCAAGGAAATCCACCAAGTATGGCCACAGGTCGAGTAGGAGCAGTTGGACAAATCCATTTGATCTGCATCAAACAATGCCAACACAAGCATATATAAACATGGATGACATCATATTTATCAAAAAATAACTGAATCCAAATCTTCGAACTCCTCAGGATTAATGGAATGAGTAACATATACATGAATTAGAAAGCAGAATTTTACTAATGATAAAGGATTTATGCATCCTTACATTTGGCAGAGGCAGGCTTTCCAATAACTGGGACCAGCTGCAACAAAACCGAACAATAAGTAAGAGAACTGTCTTTTACTTTGTATTTCCTAAATTACTATTAGTGAAGATATCCCCCTCTCTTCACCCACAAAAGAAAAGAATAAGCAACATACAGTTATTTTATCTTCTAAACCATGAGTATCTAATTGCTAAGGGAGCTTCTGCAGCTCCCTCAGAAGTTGACAGCCAAAATTGCAAAATCTATGAGAGATGTAATAAGAATATTCATGTAGAATAATAAGACCAAAGTAGTTGAGGCTAAAGCAGCTTCCAAAGGCAGAAACCAAAATATGTGCACATCTATCAGCACACTGCTTAGCAATGAAAGGAACAAAACTGGTATTACCTAAAATTGGATGATGTGTGTTCACCGAGCTATAGAAAATTCTAGAAAAACCTGTATTTTTACTTGCATAAGTGTGAATATCCTTGTTAAAAGTCATAAATGGTTGTTCATTTGGCAGGAAAACCAAGTGAAGTAGTGGTCCCACTTCATGAATATGGCATATGCTTTTTTCTATCCAAGGCTTCCTAAGCTAAGCTTGGCATCAAATGAGACAAGAAAAGTAGAGGACAAATGATCGAATCTTATATTATTTTGCGGCGGCACTGCTCTTACCCATCAAATCTATGTGTGAGAAAACAATGAAAATAAACTCAACATTGAAAAAGTTTAACATCATATGGCCCCTCAATTAAGAACATGCCAAGATGCTAACTTTCTCAAGCTCCTTCCTTTTCTTCTTTTTGAAACCAAAAGTCCAGCCTTAAAATAGAGGTTTTGTACTTCATACAAAAGAAAGTTAAGCATCAGATACGAGCAATCTCTTGAGTCTGTAACTAGCCTAATCACGATGTTGACAAATTGAAGTTCACCAAAAACAGTGAGCAGTAATTATGTTGTTAACTAAAATAAGAAGAACATACTACAACTAATCCAGTATATACCTAAAAGCAACCGAGTTCCTCTTTATACATACATGTTAAAGGAGTAGAAATTTTGCTAATAGAAAAATAGTTTAAAGGCTAAAAAGGGTCATATCAACTAAATCAAAAAATACATGAAAGAAGAACTAACAAGTTTTAAGAAAGGAACAAAATAAAATGAAAATCTAGAAATGATACCTCGAGCCATTATCTCCAAGGCCATGTAACCAAACTATAGTAGCCTGGTGTTTGCCTTTGGGTCTCACCACATGGGTCCTTCCAAACTCAAATGTCCTTCTAGCAGCTCTGCTACCTAAAATTGTTAGCAAGAAGCTTCTCATAAACCATTGAAGTTCAAACAATAATAACATAAAAAGCAACTGATAAATAGACCAAAAATTCACCATTCACTTAAAATTAAACTAATCTATCACAGAAAAGAAACCCCTGATCACCGAGATGTATAGTTCCGATGAAATATATGAAAATAGTAATCAGAACACAAGCACAGGCAAATGAAACCAAAAAAAAAGTGAGTTCTTGCAGCTATTACCCATCTACACTTCATGCCAGTTAACAAAGATAAAGGAAAAATGAAAAAAAATGGAACATCAGGAGAGTGAAAAGAAACAAACCAGAGCCCATAGTATGATGCGAATAGCTCATTTTCTTTGCTACAAACTGCACTGCACTCAATACCCCACCTATGAAAAAGACTGAGAAGAGGTACAACTGCAATGAAGAAAACCCAGAATGGTAACAAGTATTTATAGTGCCAAAATGGAATAAAAAAGGTGAATCTGCATCACTAAGTATGTGTAGAGTGTGCACCAGCTACACATTATGCAAAAACCACCTAGAAACTGAAAAGAGGTGATAGGCATCCATGAAAAGTGAGAGGCTAAAAAGACAATTACAAAAAGCAGGATATCTTTTCATTAGCAGAAGAGAATCCAACCAGAGCACAGCACATTCATTCATTTCTTGATTTGCAACTCAGAAAAAGAATCTATGCTTGAGGACAGCGGCCAAAAACTAAAGCAAAACCCATCAACACAAAAAAAAACAACTTCAAGAATATTACTCGAAAAACAAAGAATAACCCAAATTTGTTAAAGAAAATATCTTTCCATCAATCATTTGTTTATGAATTTTTGATGATTGATTGACACCCATTAACCATAAAGTCGTAAACTTTCAAGTTTCCCATTCGTCTATACAATAGAGAAAGGAACGTGTGAATTTAAATTATTCATCAAGAACTGCAAGAGAATAACAACCAGTTTTTTCTTTTTAATTTTATTCTTGAGTACAAAACTGTGTGTTTAATGGTACCAACCTGGACAACTTATGTGTAAGAGAAGCAAGAGAAAGCTTGCCAACTTTTTTCTCGCTCTCCATCTGCTATCTTGCTTTGCTTGCTATTATAAATATTTTTGGCCGCTCTAGTCCCCACCAAACAAAAGTTTTCTTTGTTTATACTCTTGGAAATCCAAAACTGCACCTCCTTTCTTAAAAATATAAATTCATGTGACTACTTGAGAAAGATGTTTAGATTTTAGAATGGTTAAAAGCTCTTCTACGAAAAGCACTTTTCTCATAATTATTGTATAGTATTTAGCAGCTTAAGAAAAAATTCGAAAAAGAGAAAAAATAAGTTTTTTTTTAATAATTTTTAAATGCTTCAGATGTTTTTCCTGAAAGTACCTTTACTCAAAAGTGCTTTCTATAAAAACACTTCTAAAATGAATTTATAGTTATTCTAAACCCTTTAATCTCCATTTCAGGGTGGTTTTAAGTATCGTTTCTAAAACCAATTGGAAATTTGATTCCTAAAATATCATTCACATTCGAGTTTCCAAATATTTTTATGTAAAGTGTGTTTCCAGAACTTACATGTGATATGAACTGCTCATTATTCCTGCTTATTTCTTCTAAAATTAATGAACAGTTTTCTAATCTAATATGCTTAAATATAAACTAATTCTTCATACACAGTTTTCAACTTTCAACCCCAATTGCAAGCACCAGATTCAAATTCAACTATCACTACACACACAGCAGACACATTCATCTTATCCTCTACAATTTTCCACTATATATATTTATAGTACAAAGTTGAGTAGAAAGTGGAAGTGGCATAAATCCCAGCCCCAACAAGAAGATAAATTTAGATATGCAGACCCACCCACCCACCCACCAGTTAGTGGCTCTGCTCTGCCTTCACCAGTACAGATGTTGGTTGTAGGTCAAAAATCTGTGAGCCATTAATCTACACCACTATTTATGGTTTCACCTATAAGATGCACCCTTAATGCCCTGTTGTAGCTTGAAAAATTCTTCCTAGCACACAACATTCATTTACAGTGGTATCCTATCCCAGTTTTTGAGTCAGAGATAAATATTCTTGTAGTATATTTATATTCTCTTGGTCTTGCTAGAATTAGGTATCGATATTACCTTTAGTGAAATCATTTGACCCAACAACTCATACTATATTTGATATTTAATATCACAATAGTTATGAGATAAAAGTATGTACTTTTAAATATTAAAAAGTAAAATCATCTGCTAATAGTTTAATAGTAAAATATTTATCTCGCTTCTCTTTAAGAGAAAGGTTATACTGAGGGTAAACTCCTATCCAGTGTATAATTATATTTCAGTGTTACTTACTAGATCATTCTATATATAATCTAACCTTATCTTGGTCTAAGAAGATAATTTAAGCCTTTCCCTTCAGCCCATCCCTTTTGATAATCATTAGCTGTACTGTGTGCTGCGTTGTGTCTAGCTCACAAAAGCTTTAGCTTTTCAATTTCATCTCATAATCTAATACAAAGAAGATGCTAAACTCTATTTTTAACTGGTTGACTATGGAAAATATGACCAGGTGGCAGATTAAGATTGCTTATAGTAGTAAATGGCAGCATCAGATTTTCTTTCTAGGTCAATATTTATATCATTAGCTCATTATTTTTTTTCCTCTTGTATGGGAGACTTTTAGTGCCAACTTTTTGTTTGTCAACTCCTTCACTAATTAATCTTATTAAGACAAGAATCAATCTTACTTTAATTAAGATTAGAAAATTGGTTTCTCTTAGATTAGACAACAATATATGCTGTTTTGCACTAATCTCTTATTGCCCATTAAAATACTTCTACTTTATATGATGATTAAGTTAACATACTCCATACAATTTCATTTTCATTTCTTATTTTTAAGTTAATTAACATATAACTCTTCATTTTATCTTCAAATTAGTTTAAAAAAGTAAAATTTTTAAATATATATTCCTAATTAAAGTAAATTTTTTAAATATATATACCTAATTATTTATGAGTTCTTTTCTATTATTACTATTAATAAGGTCTCAAAATTTGTCGAGATTAAGTCTAATTATGCATAAGTTAGGAATGTCTGAATTTGAAAATAGGTATCAAATATATACTTTTAAATAGATGAATATTTACTCTTATAAATTATTTAGAGAAAATCAAACACTCACTGCTTTAAAGTGAAAAAGTAAAAATCACCCGTTAAAAGATGATTCTCTAAATTAATTAAAAGATTATATTTAAATAATACGGATCGAACCTAATTAGATAGTATGTCTAGGTTAAACTTTTTTTTTACATTAATCTTTTACGTATATTTTATCATTTTAAATTTATTTATTTTTTAATGTAAAAGAATTTATAACTTTCATTAGAAGTAAAGGTTTTGACCCCAAGCATGCATGAATGCAAAGCTGGCTAGCAGCAAATGTAAAGAGCCCAAGCTAAGTCTACACTCTAGAATAAATGAACATACAAATCAAAAGGATAATAACAAATTAATTACTAAACATTATGAATAAAGTGCAAGCATATATAAATAAATTAATTAAAAAAAAATGAGTAAGGCAAAGAATTAAGGTGGGAGTGGAGTCCAATCCATTGAGTAGACATTTGTGAACCATAATTAAGAAAGTAGCTAGGTTCAACAAGATCAAAGATAGCTAGGGTTCCCTTTGTCTTATTCATTTTCATATAGGGTAATTAATTTAACTAGTGAATATGGATTAAAGAAAGTACAGACAAGTAATTAGATTTATTGGGTAGGTTACAATGAATGGAATAATGCTCTTCAAATTTCAAGATGATTTTACCTAATTTTATATGTCAATTTGATATGATGGTTGATGCGATTGTATCTTATCAATCAATTGTCACGTAATTCATGTGAATACCAATTTCAATTAGGGGCCATAATATATTACATGTTGCTAATGTTTAGGGTTCATAATTTTGTGTTAATTTGTACTGAAACTGAGTTTACCCTTTTGCGTTAGTTATTAATTGTTGATAAATTAGTGATGTCTGCATTGTTGCATGCTGGTGATTCTTTATTGTTGTTGAGATGGAAGGTGTTCTGTAATTTGTTATTCTTGTGAATATAATTAACTTGAATATATAATCAACAATCATGGCTACATATACTACCAACAGATCAGATTAAATTAAGCTTCTGGGAAATCATTTGCTATTGGATAGTATAGAAGAGATGCCAAGCTTATTTGAGAATTAAACTGGAAATTAGAAAAAAAAAAATCTCGAATGATATTTTCCTATATATATACATAATGCATTTTGCAGTAAGTTTGGAATGGCAAAAGTAATCAGGGGATTTGTCTCTGTTTATTAAAATAGTTCCAATCTCTCTTTATTTTTCTTTCCCAAAAGAAAGCCATTGATTTGCAAGAATCACTTGTACTTGGTTAATCAAAAAATGACCAATACCAGATAATGAAGAAAGTTTTTGTTTTTTACATTTTGTCTGTAATTGATTCAAACTTATTATGATCAATTGAATGTTATAAATTTTGGTATCAATTATTGATGAATTCGTATGCCAATTTCTTCATTGTATTTGCAGAGAAGTGCTGAAAATGGACATGTAACTAGCATTTCAAGCCATGTTCCAACTCAGATATTATATGGACATAATCAGAGGAACACACAGTATTCATTTCAGCCGCAGTTTTCTTCGGTTGCAAATTCAAATTTCGTTCGGGTGAATGACTCAAGGCCTTCTTCGCAACCACGAAGGTTGATTTGGCTGAAAAAGAGTTAGGTTTGAATATATTCGTTTATTTTGTTATAAGTTTTAGAGTGAAATGATTAGATAAGTATGAAAGGATTGATTACTTGTTGTAGTTAGTGGATTTTAATTTTATTATCAGGTTTTTTTCAATAGATGGGAAGTGGAAAGCCAACAGTCAACTAGCATTTTGGCAATTTATTTAATGGATTCCATGTGCTGGGTTGTAGAGTATCATTTGGACATACATTATGTTTTAGGTACTAAGTTATATTTACCATTTTGGCCATCTATTTAATGGTTTGCATAATAATATTTAATAAGTATTAAATTGTTTTAAAGAACAATAATTTAAAATAAAATTATGAAAAATATTTGAATATATAATAATAATAAATTAATTAATTAAAGATATAATTGTTATTATATTATATCAAATATAATTATAAGGTTATATTAGTTATTATGTGTTAGTAATAGAGTTTAAATAGTTTGTATATATCTTTTAAATGTATAACATAAATGAGTTATTTTATTTTAAAAATACAGATCTAGCTGACGGTATTTAAATTTTAAAGATATTTGTTATTTTTAAAAGTATTAGGAGAATATTTGTCGTTTTAAAATTATATCGAAAACATATGATTTTTTTAATAATTTAGGGGATATATGTTAATTCTCTAAAATGTTTATATTTTTTAATATGATATCATTATTTATATATTAATTACATCATATTATGCATAACAAACATAAATTTTGATGGATCAAATCCTCATGATTTGATTAGAGGTATCTACACTTTTAACCCAACTTCACAGTTCACACTTCCCATCAGTACACAAAATTGGGTAAATATTTTTTATTAGACTGAGCATATTGGAATGATTTAATTCTACAATATTCTCAACTTTTTCCTATCATTTCCGAAGAGACAATCAACTAAGCATTTGTTGCATCACGTGTCGTGTCCCTTCTTTTGACATCACTTAATACCCGTTTGATTTCGGTTTTCTAGTTAGTTCATTTTTTTAATACTTAAAATTTTTAGATACCATTTAATTGACACCGAAGATAAATTTTTAAAAATTAAAAAAATTATTTTTTTAATAAAAGAATTCTAAAACTTAAATTTTTGACTAGTAAAATTTTTGAATTCTTTTAAAGCTTAAAATTACTTTAAAATATCTTTATTTTACTTTAAAAATTTTAATAATTTTTTTAAAAATAAAATATTAAAATTTTGTCTATTAAAATAATTACTTAATTTTTTTTTCAAAAATTATTTGTAATAGTTAAACAATTAATAAATTTTTGTTAAAAATTCTATTTATAAAAAACTTTACTGATAAAAAAATTACTCCAAAAAACTCTACTTAAACCACTATAGCAAACAAACCCTTACTATATTATTTGTTGTTAGACGACATTTTGCAAAAACGTTTTAATGATTTAGAAAATGAAAAACAAAAATATGAATTTTGGCCAATGAAAAAATTTGTTATTTCCAGCTTTTGTTGTGAACCAATAGCCGAGTATTGATTTTCTTGGCTAATCAGTATATTTGGTTTCCAATTATTTTCTCTTTCCAATGTGCCTTCTTGTCCTATATCGAATGCTCCCAAATGCAATTAAAATCAAATATTATTCTCCCTTCTTTTTATTGGCAATTATATACGACGAGTGTATTACAAATAAACCCCAAGAACTCCCTGATATTACAGTCGCAATCTGGTTGCAAATAGTTATGATTCCAAGAACTCAATGAGAAATTGGATCACCGAATTACTTAAAGAAAGTCGATTCATTTAAAAGGAATAATGGGTATTTAAATGTCCAAATGTTCGTGAATGTAATTTGTCTCTCCCAATTATTTAAATGGAATGGAATTAGAAGCTGCACCTGTTGTTTCCTTTTTTTCATTAATGGTAAGATTGTGACGGGAAGGGGAAATTTTTGAATCAATCCTCTATCGGGTCACCAAGAAATTGATAGTTTTGGATTGCTTGGTTTTGTCTTTTTCTGAAAAGTAAAATAAAATCATAACAGGCAAAAAGTTTTAAGTACACCTTGCAAGGAATATATCCTAGCCTTTTCTATTTCTTTCTTTCTTCATAACTTTACATCTTTACGTGATCATTAAACTCTTCATAAATTTTACATGATTATTAAACATATGTTTGAAGCTGAAATATTAAAATTTTCAGCCATAGCAAATGCAAGATAGATACGAAGCGTTAAGCACAAGTAAAATGTTGAGTGATAAACACAGGACCCCAACTAGAAATGTTTTGGTAAATAACATAACAGTCCTAAACTTATGATATTTTGTGTTTTTCAAATTAAAATAAATAGGTTTTTAAAACCATATTAAACAGACCCTCAATTATGGAGATGATAAAAATCCTCTTGGAATTAGGGCCCATTATCCGTAACGTCATCCCAATTTATCCCATCTGGAACAGGTCTCCACCCCTTAAGGGTACTTAACTTTTTATCATACCATTCACAATTTGAGGTAAGAGAAAGAGAAATGACAAATTGCTAAACTTTTATTCAGCAAATAATAGAATTGAACTAGTCTCAACAGAGCAAAAATGACCTTCAAATCTTACCAATGTGGGGTTTTGAATACGGCAATTCTAGCTGTACCTTTATGCTGAAACGGGAATTAAACACGTGTGGTGCAAATCTGGAGAAGTAGAATAGAAGAATCCAATGAGATAAAAGCCCAAAAATAAAGGTTCTATGATTCCTTTAAAAACTGCAAGAAGTTTCATGAAAGAATTTAAACGTAGCCATCAATTATTTGGCAATGCATTAAAGCAAAAACCTAACAAGATCCATAGTTCCAATAGACGACCGACCTGTGTCTCAATAAACACACAAAAAAGATACCGTCCCAAATGCTGGGAAAGCAACAGCCACAAGAACTAGGGACCAATTCAAAATAAACAAGACAAAGCTTTTCTACTTTCGAAGTTGCAGTAGGGTGTACTGGAAATTGTCTCATCATCTTCTCAAATTTTATTCCATCGGGAAAATTTAACATGTGTTATCAGTGATGGTGATCATCATCATCATGTCCATCTGGAGATCCTCCTGGGCCCACCACTTCCAGCTGTCACACCATAGTCAAAATAGTAAGAAAGATTGTACAATGTTGCATATAAACTGCATAAGTTTTCTTTAGTGTCACAAAGACAGGATAGTAATAGAAGTATCATTAGTTTATCAAGAAACTGAATGGATTTCCTTTCTCAACATTTCAACTCATGGAACAACAAAGATATGAACTCAATGTCATCCAGGCTCAGCAAAATAAATCTGAACCCTTAAAATATGGATCTTAGCGGAGTATAGATCATGTGCAAAAGACTCCACCATGATTGTTACCTTGAGAACCATGCCATCAAACAATGACTTTAAAAGCTCTAAAATATCTTAGTTTGCCACAATTTCAACTTCATCCAGTCAATTAACCACATAAATCCTCTCGATGAGTTAACCCAGGTAATACACGCAATTTTGAATTGACTGATTATGTCACGATTAAAAAAGGGCACAAAGAAGATAAAAATGGCTCAGAATGGTAACCCAAGCCAAACATGAAGTTTTGGGTGTATGACTTGGAACATATACCAATGGGCTTGATTACCTATCCGTGTTTCAATATAGTTTACTGACATTCCCTTTCTATTTAAAAATTAGCAACTCGAGTTTGAATCTCCACTTACCACAAAGTACTGTGAGCACACTGGGCATTCATGTGGCTTGTCTTTCTCGAGCCAAAACCAAACAACATCATGCTCATCCTCTGCAAATTTTTTTTTTAAACCCAAGTTATTATAGATGGATGGTATATTATTAATGATAATGAAGGAGCATGCCTGCACACCCAGAAAAATGGAAAGGCAGAGATAAGAAAAACCCACCGCCTTCACCTCCAGAGCATCCAACTATTCTCTTGTCATAGTAGGCCTTGATAACAGCAGGTGCTTCCTGCATGGACATCAAAACAGAAAACTAATATAAATAAAATTTTTTAGGTTGATGTGTAAACACAAGACTCAATAACTTCACATCAAGCAGTGAGCAAAAATATAAGACAGCAGATTTGACATGGATCATTTTTAGAATGCCATCAAACATATAAAACTGGTCAAGGATGAATTCAAACCTAGAACATTATGCATCCTAGAGACCTATAAGTCATCCATTCACTAGATTCATTCCGTTCACACTTGATTCCAAGGTATGGATCTATCATCCAAATGTTGCTATTCACCACCAGAGTAAGATGGATCCTTCATATATAGAAGAACTCTCAGAACACACTCTGATAGAGCAAGAAAATGATTTGTCAACAAATGAAGCACTGAAGAGCAATTGCTGGGTAAATATTGCAGATTTGACTAAAGCAATATTGTTTTCGCGTGCGTGAGTATGACTAGTTCCAGTAATTCAATATTTTAGTTTTAACTTTCATTAGCTTGTCTTTTCACTAACTGATGTGCTTGGCAATCAAATGCACACTTTGGTGTCCACTGTGGACCTTTGAAGAAATAAGGTTCAAATGGCCGAGCTATAACCAATATATATACAAAGAATATTATAACTGCAGCTTGATTTAGATTTACGCTCTTCAAACATAAATGAATTTATAGTGGTAAAAATTAACGTCCTTTTACAGAGATGAGCATTTTCTTACATAATACAGAGATGAGCATAGTCTTACATAATTGTCCTTAATAAAACACTATTTCGCACCTAGAAAAATTAAAAATGTCAAACAATGCAAAAAATAAGTCATTGCAAAAGGAACTCCAAGGAATTATATTACTACCATAAGAGATCTAAAGGGTCTGATGATATAGACAAGACCAAAAAATTGGAAACTGAGACTGTAAAAACTACTATGCAACACATTACAAAGAATGTAGTGAAAACACAAAACACACTAACCTTTGTGCCAAAAGGACCAACTGGGTGGTCTGTGTCAAGAATCTCCCTTCCCTACACAGAAGAAGAAAAAATAAAATCAGAACAAGCTCTCAACTGCTAAAAGCATCTGATCCAACATGCTGGCAAGACATCACAAGGGAAAAAACAAACATTATAGAATTCATTAGTTGGGGCTAATAAGTATAAAAACATAAATCTAACACTTCCTCCCCTATCTTCTCAGTTTCCAAGCAACCAAGCCAATTGCTTAAAAGAAAACTTTCTGACCCTAAAAAGAAATATTAAAATGAAAATGACCTGTAGTGCAGCTTCAATCTCCTCCCGTTCATGTCCAGTCGCAATAGGCATGACATCTTCCACCGTCTTCTTCACAGCAGTGCCTGCAGCAGATAAAGGAAACTAATCAATGTCAATCAATCTTGACCCTCGTCTAAATGTTGTAAATATTGGAATTATCTGATACTTAAACCTTTTTCTTCTCCTATTGACAGACTGCAGTATTATCTTCACATGAACACACAACAAACAAGCACTCAATCCTCTTTCTTATTTATTAGCACAAAAAACCATATCAATACCAATATCAACACACTACAATACACACACCAAGCCTGTCCACAATTGTATCCACGTAAATAAAAAGACATGAATGTATGCAATTTCTCAATACACAGATATATTCCTTCTCCCTTCTGTGAAAACAAGATTTTGCACTAGGGACTACATTCACAAGTCTGCTCACAATGAATAATGAATGTATATACAAATAAATAAAAAACGGATGTATTTAACCATATTGTTTAATTTGGTATAGCATTATCCACTATATAACACACTACTATGCAGTCAACATCAGAAATCATGCATTAGATACACATATTCAATTCAAGTACAAACATACGTATAGACTTATCAAAAATCAACTAGAACACTACTAAATAAAAAAAATCATAGTCACGCGTACAGAGATGAGGACGAATAAATATACAAAAAAGTGGAGATCTGAGCGCAAAAATTAGGGTTTCCGGGAAGGAGAGAGAAAGAGGACCTGCATCGACGCTGAAGTGGCGAGAAGCAAAGAGAGAAGGAGCAGTGAGAGATCGACTAGCAGAGTGAGCGATAGAAGGATTGATTGACGTGGATCGACATGAAGATTGAGCTACAGCAGCTAGGGCTTGGGCTTTGAACTGTGAAGAGCAGATTCTTCTCCACATCGTCGTCGTTTAGAGAGGTAGGGTTTGTGTTCTAATCTCAGGTCGCCGGCAGGAAACAACGTCGTTAATTCTCTCAGCCGCTTAAGCTTTTTTTATCAGTCCGAGTTGGAAATGGGAAATGGTTAAAGGGCGAAAATTTGAGGGATGGCAGCGTTCGGGTGGTCTAGTATCTTGGAATTGACTTGGCACGTGCGAACCAGCGTGTGGGGGTTTTGACTGTCAGTGAGTGGACTTCAATATGATAATTTCGAATTTATAATTTTTTAAAATAACAAAATTTATAACTTGTCTCACATTTATTTACTGAATTATATTACAATAACTTGGAAAATGACATTTATTAATTATAGGAATTAGACAATATTCTATCTTGGAATGATGTGTTAGTCCAATTAATGGCATTTTGCCTGATAAGGTAAGTTGTAAAAGTGTAATGATTTGGTGATTCAAGCAAACTATTAAATTTCATTATTATTGGACCATACTAAATTGATGAATTTTATTTCATAAGTAACCATTAGTTTCCAACCATCATCAATATTTCTTAAATTTAATCTTTTTCAAATTCTAGAACTATAGATAAATATGATTGTCATTGTTATATTTCTATAATAATTACTATTAAAAATTACAAACCTTGTTGTCAAACATACCCTAAGCTTCAAATACTTTGGCATGTAACCTCAAGATCTTAAAGCTGCAACTTGTAATGTAGTACAAAGTAAAAATAGGGCAATAACATCAGGCAATGGACAGGATGGCCCAAAAGTTGCCCAATCAGTGGTCTCTTAGATTCAATTCCTAGCATTGGTAAAATAAATCTGATGTTAAATCAGATTGTTGTGCTACTAGCAGAGGAAAACGCTCAAAACCAAGAAAGCAACACTATGAAAAAATGCCCACATACCACCCTAAAAATAACTACCACATAGATCAGGAAGTGGAGATTGTTCATAAATTAGAAACCATTTTATCCAATACAAACAGCTGAAACGATGAAGCCAGGCGCTTTTTTTTAGAGAGATTCACACCTAATTTTGTGTGCTTCTCATGGAGTGAGACTCGAAAGGGGTTTGACCAATCAATAACTTAAATTTTTGGAAATCCTAGTGGGCAACTATCCTCAAGTTAGTGCCAGGTCTCACAGTTAAAGGGCATTGATCTTTAGGTCAGTCAATCGGCCAGCCTTTTTTGTCTTAGCCTTCTACCTCTGGATTCCTGATTTTCCTCTCCCTCCAATTTTCTCCGTAAGGTTTTTAAATCATCTTCGCTCACCTGTCCATTCAGTCTTTGGTTCAATGCATAGGCTTCACCCATCTTCCTCCTGCATTCTTTGCTTGCAGAATCATGAGAAACCACTGGCAAAAGAAATGCAAAAGATGAGAGCAAAGAACAGTTAAGTTACACAATATGCAGAGTCCATCTGTGATCAACAGAGAGAAACGTTATACAGGAGAAAGCAAGCATAAGAAATGTGGCATAGATACAAGAAGTTTGGCTGAGGGTCGCTTTAAGTATCCTACTTGGCTACTTCTGATGTCATTGGCACAAATAATATCCATGAAAACTTGGATTGGTATAGTTTGTCATATGCTAAAATATTGCATCAGTCCATGTACTACAGGAAACATACAAAATGAGCCTCCAAAAGAGAATTTTCATCTCCCAAACATTTTATAGAAGTTAATGCAAAGCAAAATGATGGTCCAGAATGGTCTTTGAGCATTTCACTAAAAGATTGCACCAGGTCTAATTTGCATTGTTATCTGACTCCATAAAAAAAAAAGAAAGAGAAAGAACTTGAATAGATCCAGTAGGATAACTGACCTGGTTTTGGATAATCTTTTCCAATTATGCACTTTGCTTTAGTTTGAATGCTTAGTGGAGCTGCCCATGGTTCATAAATGTATTCTTTTGGCATGTCTGATCATTGACATTCAATCATACAAACAATGGAACACATTTAGCCAAAATAATAAAATATGAAATGGGTCAAACTTCAACATACCTTTCAATACAGGCAGAAAATGCCTAATATAATTTCCATTCGGGTCGTACTTCTTGCCAAAGGATACAGGGGAGTAGATGCGGTTATACTGTTCATCAGAAAAAATTGTTAAATTTTGAACTTCAGCCATGGGTTACTCACTGTAATAATAAAAGCATAATCAGAAAGGTAAAATCTAAGCATCTAGATTTCTAATAGCTACCGTAAACTTTTATGGCTACCAGTGAAATAAAATACTCTTGCATATCTAATAGAAAAAGGATGAAAAGAAGTGAAAAAGAAAACAGGGGTTTGCATGATATTGGTCCACCTGCTTTGGATGGTGTATTATCAATGTTTCTACTTGTCCTAAAACTAGCCATGGAATGCTCTCAAAATTTGATGATCAGAATTATGCAGTTAAGATGCTTTCTTGCATTGACTGTCACGATAACCAATATATTTTCCGATTGACTAGGACAGCTAAATCTAGTCTTAAATTACTGATCCAGAGATAGGACTGGAGAATGAACATAAGATTGACATTTAGATGCAAATTGCTCTTCTCTAGCAGGCAACATTACTAAGATAACTTGTATATAATGAAATTTATAAAGGATTCATACCTGGTAAAAGAATGATGAGCATGATAGCCATAACCAATTTCCATTATTAATTTCCCAATCTGAATCAATCAGAAGTCTTTCAAAGACATCACGTCCTTTTTCCCAATGAACAAACTAATGGAAGGAACAATTCTTGTCAAGCAAAAAAGGAAACGTAAGGTTTAAAAATACACCAAAACATTATAAAATCATACCAGATCTCCACGAGTTAGGAAACAGGCAACACAATGTCGTGCAAGATGGTGCATCCAACCCCATTTGCGGAGCTACAAAAGAGCAGATATACAAACTTCAAATACTCTGCTTAGGAAAGGAAGGGCTAGTGTAGGTAGGAGAAGTACAATGAAGTCTACAAGTACCACACACATTACCTGGACCATAATAGCATCAATCCAAGGATACCCAGTCCTAGCTTCCCTCCAAGCAGCCAGCAGTTCATCATCATTACTCCAAGGAATCTACACGACCCAGTTAGTATTTCATCAAGCCCAATAATATATAAATATTTAACATATGATATATGACATCTGATAAATACACAGCTTAAAAATCATATAAATTATTCTTACTTACCTTTAGCTAATAGTAGCAATGAGGAACAACTCACAGAGTTAAATTTTTGAAAAACAAATCAAAAACAATTTTCCAACATGATTTCCCACACAAATGACTTGCAGAAAAAAGCTAAACAGCATGGATAATTTGAGTTGATATAGCCCCTAGTATCAGTGATCAACTATAAAACTGGAGATGAGATTAGAGTGACCACTTATTCAGATTATAAAGGATGTTTTTCTGGGAGAATTAATTGAAAACAAAGAAATAATAGATAAAAATATTACACAAAATCTTCACTTATGTATGTCAATGTATTATTTTTCTCCATTGAACCCCCACAAGAGCTAAGATTCTTTCTGAAGGTTAATACAAAGTAGTTTTTTGGAATTGTAACAACTCATAGTCAGTAGTAGAATTCTATTAGAACAGAGACTGCACTCAAACAAATTTTCTTCTTTAAAAAATTCTATATAAAAGTAGTAAACTTCTATTACAAGAGAGACCACACTCAAACAATTTTTTTTTCTTTTAAAAAAATAAATATAAAAGGAAAAACCTAAACCTAGAGTAAGTAAATTATTCCTCTTGATAAAAATAATCACCAGCTATATAACCAGCATCATTTACTATAATATTTCTCTTATTTTTCATTTGGATTTAAGGTTAATATTGTAGTTGCATATTTGAATGACAAAAACAACTTCTAAGAAAATCTACATTGAACAAAGAAACCGATATAATCCAACAATTGCCCTTACCTGCTTGCATATTCTATTACCCTTCATCCGATCAAAATTAGGAGTTGCAAAAGCTACAGTGTAGAAAAAATCTCGCCACATCAACTGCAGATATCGGACCAAATATTAGGTTAATGCATTAGAAGACTATAACCAGCATTTTAAATATCATGCTTAGGTAGAAGGACCTGTCCAACCAGGGAAACCGGAGGTGATGTGTGCTTCTTGACATTTTTATATACATCTATGAGGCATTGGTAAAAGTACCTGGAAGACAGACAGCCAAACTGCTAAAGAGATAAGTAAATTGCAGAAACAGATTCAGTAATAAGGAACACAAGACAAGTGCAGTAGTCAGCTTAATCTAAACATATTATAGACTAGTAATAAATCATCCTCAAACGTCCAACATGAACCATTCCGAGAATAACTCACTTTCAAGTAAGGTGATAAAACAGTTGTTGCTGGCTTCAAATATGCAGATGGGTCACCCTTAGGTTTCTCAAAGTTTGCAACCCACTCCTGTGGTACAAAGAAAGGAAAAAATTGCATCAATAGAAGCACCACTAGCAACTAAGTGGAAAGTAGGAACCAAATTTCAGCATATCTAAAATTAAGTGAAGGAATTTCTGTGAACCATCTTAACCATCACAGGACAAACAGAGCTCCTTATTATGTTAATTGGAGCTTATTTTGAGTTCCTGTCATACAGTGAAAGATTACAGACTTCATTCCAACACTCGGAAAAGAGTAAATAAAAAGCCACTTGTCAGAGAGCCCAATCTAATGGTGCTTAAACTTTGTATCAGTTCAATGAACCAATTACAAATGAGACTACAAATTTCATTCCTAGCACTTCTTCAAGTAACTTACTCCACCCATGTAAGTACTATAACTGGATGATTTTTCAACCCAAAAGCTTACAAGTGCAGAGCCTTAACATCGTACCTTGTCACGGATTGATTCTCTTAGTCTCTTCAAGGCTTCTGATTCACCACCTCTAAAAGGAGTCAACTCATCCTGCACACATCATATTTTCATAATTTCTATGTAGATACATTTCAGAAAATATCAGACGCTTCATACCTGTTCACAGTCTCGGTAGCCAAGTTCTTCAACTGTGGGAACTTCTGAAATCTCACAACTTCCAACATCTCCAACAGGAGACAGCAATGGAAGTGAGATTGTAAGTGGGGCTGATGCCCATAAGGGTTGCCCAGCAACCTTCAAAAATGATTGATAACTCAGTGGTGGCTTTCCTCCGTTCTATGGAGAGTCATTGCAATTTGACAATATAACCGAACGATTAGTAGAGGAAATAAAAACCAACCACAAGAAATTGAATGCGCTCCTTAAGTCAAGCAAATCTAGGAATAATCCTGCGTCTAGACTTGGCGGGTGTAAACCAGTTGTCGAAGAGTTTATCGCATACCTTCTGTATGACCTCTGCGGGATTAAACAGTGTATGACTCACAGGAGAAAAAACCTCAATCCCAGCTGTAGAAGCGTAGTCCTGTTGAATCAAAATATTCAATTTACTTATAACTACATCTCCAAATTTTTTCCAGATTTTCACAAAAAACACACAAAATCATAACTAGCTACCGAGGAAGCTACATTGAAGTTCTCAAGTTATGAGATAAAAGCTCATACCTTGACTTTCTCATCTAATGCCTGATAATATGGATCCGTATCATACTCAAAACAAAGTTTGTTCACGTTCCACTGCACGCACCAACGAAAAAATATGTAAGTGCTTTCAGCAGAAGCACTTGTTGGATGTTATACACGAAGCACTTTAGATGATTCCAAAAAAACTGCTTTCACTTCCCTCGTCTTGGGAAGATTTAAAATATAGGTATAACGGTAATAGCGAAGTAAAGCAAAACGAAAAATAAAATTTCGGAGCAAGAAACAGACTTCCTTCAAGCACCGAACTACAACTTCACTGGGATCGCCCTTCAAAATCAGCAACCTCGACCCGAGCTTTTTGAGGGACAAATCAAGATCGACCAGACTCTCAAGCAGGAAACGGATCCGGTTTAGACCCGCTCGGGACGACCCAGGGGAGAAGGCGTTCGGGTCCGGTTCCATGTAATGCGGATCAATGACAAACAGAGGATAAACGAATTTTGATCCTTTGGAAGCGTACTCGAGAGCAGGGTTGTCGTGGATTCGGAGTCCCTTTCGGAACCACATCAGAGAACTCGACCTGGACGCCATAATGGGATTTGAAAATGGAGTTTCAGAAAGAGGGAGTGAGATTCTCATGAGAAAGAATGAGTTCACTTTTCGAAGTTGCGGTGTGGTTTGGCGCGTTCAATTGAAGAAATAAAAGGATTGAGGTTAAAGTGCGCTGCTGGTGAAGCATAAGGTGGGCGGTGAAGTGACGTGGCCTGCTGTTATGAAAGGAGAGAGGGTTTTAGTGAGTGTTGTGCGCATATAGCGTAGATTATAGTAGCCGTTGATGCGGTTAATATGGCGCCACGTTGTGCCTTTAAAATTGCTAGACGTTGTGAGTATCGGAGGTTACATTTATAGCTACCATTTTGATGATTGTAATCAGCTGATTTATTGTTGTAATAATAGCATTAACTAATTATTTATTTATAAAACATATTGTTAATAACATTTAAAAAATATACAATGCATACTTATACACTTAACAAAATAATATAAGAAAATAATTTATAATAATAATGTTTAATTTATAGATTAAATACTAATATATATGATCAACTAAGAAGATTAAATCAAACTAATACATTGCATGTAACAGTTACGACTTAAAATTGATGAATTAGTAAATTTTAAAATAGTAACAATATTACTTATCTTATTTTATTTTTTTACTAAGTAATTTCATGATAAAATATTTTTGGAACATTTTCAATTAATAACACTAGTAAACTAGTGTTTGTAAAATTTTTAATGTACATAATAAAATAAATTTTATTTTGCAATAAAATTAGATGGATAACAAAAGTTTTGCATCATAATTTAAGTATATGTAGTGATAAAATCTTTTAATCCACTATTTCCTTTTCAAAACTTGGCCTTTTTAGCGGGGTCCACCATCCTAGTCAACCAATTGTAAGCCGTCCCTTTTTAAAGATGATAAGTTCGTACACGCGTCACGACCTCTCTCTATCTCTCCCATTCTCGCTCTCTCCCTCTGTCTCTCTGCTTCTGCACTGTCCTGCTGCAACTGCAAAACTCTGTTTTTCCTAACTGCCATTTTCGCTCCAAAAAATCATGAGTACTCTCTTTCTCCCTTTCTCCGAGCATAAGGATTAATTTTTTTTACAATTTTTACCCCAAGCTTCATCTTTGATTACAGGTATAGCCAGGAAGATCAAGACGGGAACGGAAGGTTTGTTGCGCTTAGTTGTTTCTCTGTTTTTCTTTTTCAAATAATATTTTTTTGGATGATTCTGTTTATTCGCATACATTGAATTATAGTAGTAGTAATAATAATTATTATCAGGATATGGACGGTTCAGTCTATTCATTTCCAATCTCCGTCGTCATAGCAGAGAAGACGCTAAGGTAACTACTATCTCATTTATTCAATTTTTTTTGTCATTTATGGTTATATTTTTCTTATCTGTTTTTTCGCTCCAAAAAGTAATTGAAACTACAAAGCAAATTTTTATCTGTTTATGTAATATTTTAAGTAAAAATTCCCATGTAAAATATGTGTTGTGCATCTTAAGGATAATTGTGTTTAATATTCATTGATGCAAATTGTCTTTCCAAAGCCCTGCAGAAGGCTTGTATGAGCATGGGGATCGGTTGCTGTAAATCCAAGCACAGTGATTTTCAAATCATTTTACATGAAACATGACAATTTTATGCACTCTTTTAAGATATAGATAATATTATTGGCAGAATACTCCAGCATTGCCCTACCTTATTAAGAAGCAGGATCAGGATGGACTTGTATCGGGTGGCATGAAGACCTTTAGGATGCTTGCTCTTCTAGGGGCTGGTGCTTCCGGAGTGTTGAGTTTTGCAACTGTAGCTTATTCAGACGAGGCAGAAGAGGGCTTGGCATGCCCTCACTATCCATGGCCTCATAAAGGCATTCTCAGTTCATATGACCATGCTTCGTAAGTTGATTGTCTGTTTCTGCTGATCCGTTAAACTATTTGTGGATAGGGTTTTATTGCTTAGCACTAGTAAATAGGATTAAATTCTGAGATCTTGTTATCAGTCTTGACCTTTAAACACCAACATGAAATGCTGTATGCCTTTTTTCAGCATCTGAAGGTAGGGGAAAACATTATTGTGGTCCAAAGGCCTTAAATGGATGCTTTCTGGAGTTTAATATCCGTGTTGGCCTTCCATCATGTCTTATTTTTTCAGTTGGCCCTATTCCTTGATGTTCTGTTGTGAACTCTGGTCTCCTATCATCGATCACCTAAATTTGCGATTTGCAAACTTAGTTGAAATATATTTTTCAATTATACATGAGCAGGATTCGTCGGGGTCACCAGGTCTACCAGGAAGTTTGTGCATCATGTCACTCTATGTCACTGATTTCATTTCGTGATCTTGTGGGTGTGGCATACACTGAAGACGAGACAAAAGCTATGGCAGCAGAGATTGAGGTGGTAGATGGTCCCAACGATGAGGGTGAGATGTTTACCCGACCTGGGAAGCTAAGTGATCGTTTTCCTCAGCCATATGCGAATGAACAAGCAGCCAGGTTTGCTAATGGAGGGGCGTATCCTCCTGATCTAAGTCTTATCACAAAGGTCTACACAGTGTCTGAACTCATGTTTAGATGAAGTAATTATGTGTCCTTGCACTGTCTAACACCACATCTTTTCAGGCCCGCCATAATGGTCAGAATTACGTATATGCTCTGCTAACTGGTTATCGGGATCCTCCAGCTGGTGTCTCGGTATATTGTGCTTCCCAGCTTAGATGAATTTTTTTTTTTAAAGAAATAGAAAGTAATATTAGTGTGATCCAAAACTCTTGTGCATATGCATGAATGGGTTATTGGTAATATTGCTGGATTCTTAACCTTTAATTTGATGCTGCTGTAGATTCGAGAAGGGCTGCACTATAATCCTTACTTTCCTGGTGGGGCAATAGCTATGCCCAAAATGCTCAATGATGGTGCTGTTGAATATGAAGATGGTACCCCAGCAACAGAGTCACAGGTATTCTCCTAACCTTTTCATTGCATTTGATACTCCAGATCTCACTTATGAAATAATGGATTCTCATAGTTTTTTTCCTAATATTGACACAGATGGGGAAAGACGTTGTGACATTTTTGTCATGGGCTGCTGAGCCAGAAATGGAAGAGAGAAAACTGGTAATTGCTTATCTTATTGCACTTTGTAATGACATAAAAGAAGAGAGAACACATCTAATAATACCTTGAAGGAACATAGAAGTTTTCTAACTCTTGACTATATGCATTTTACATGAACATATCAACAATTCCTTGCAATTGCTATTACGAAAAGCTATCTATATAAAGGTAAAGAATCATTATTTGGACTAATGATCTTATTTTTGCATTTAATCATTTGGTGAATAGTTTCATGAAATGGGGATGAATGCCATTTTAGCTGGTCCAGCATGTATGCTCTCAATGACTTATTTCTCGTGTTCTTCCCTCTAGATGGTTCTATAATAGTAGCTTTTTCACCATTTTATCTGTCCAAGTGTGCTCATAAAACTATTTTTCTGATCCAACATTTTAACGTGAAATACTCTTGGTAATTATGGTGACTTCATACTATGTTGATTCTTCATTTTAAGAAGTGGACAAGTCTCTGAAAATCTTTTAATTTCGAATTATCTGAGATGGGAGATGGACTTTAGCTGATTCATTTATGAAAGCTCTAAAAATACCTTAATCTAATCTCATTTGGGTTTTAAATATCTGCAGATGGGATTTAAATGGATATTTGTGCTGTCACTCGCACTTCTTCAAGCAGCTTACTATCGACGATTAAGGTGGTCTGTCCTCAAGTCTCGAAAGCTGGTTCTTGATGTTGTCAATTAATCTCGTCACTGCTTGTCTAGTTTATGTTTGCATGTGAGAGAACATTAGTTGGCAATAATTGTTTGACCTAGACGATCTAGTCATCTATATTTCATCTTTGAGTGGACGAGCTTAGATAGATAATACCGGATGGAGAGGAATCTCAACTACAATCATTCCTTTTGAAAAGAAACATAAGCTTCTCTTATGCGAGATTTGAATATGTTGTTTATATATATGCTACAACGGAATAAAATTTTCTCCCCGGTTATTGTATAGGTTGTATATTTTCAAAAGATATGGTTGATGCCTTAAACTTAAATGCGGCAGCATATTTCCAGAAATTAAGTTACTTGCCATTTAGTAATAGTGAAAGTCCTATTGGTGCTGAGACGCAAAATTGAGATCATGCTTAAGAAAGCATTGTGCTTAATTTTGGTTCCTTACTCAAAATAAAAATCTGCCAACAGACTCATTGAATCCAGAAATTATCGACCGAATTGCTTTCCTAAATGTACCTAAAAGGAATCAAATAGTAGACATGAATAGATATAACTGAGCTAGTACGGGACCAGAATACGATAGAAAATGAAGAAAGAAACATAGGGTTGGCAATACGAAACAGAATTCTGAAAACTGTTGCAAGATAAATGTAGGGAATTCAACAGTTATTGTTGCTATTGGCTGAAATCTGATCGCAAAATTGAAGACTGATCTTCACTCGAGATGTGAAACAATGCACTCTTGCAGGTTGAATACCAAATGTACCAAAAGAAATAGCCAACATTTCAATTTCAAGCCCTGGAGACAAGTACCTTATTAATTTGGAAATAAACAGATTTATGAGCAACAGTACGAAGAAAAGAAATTCGGGCGACATTACAGAACAGGGCTTTTAGATCAAATTACACGAGGGAAAAAAAACCACTAACCAGAAATGATACTCTGGTTCCAAAATCTGCATCCATGACGAAATTTTGTTAATTATCATATAGCAATATTTTGAGTGGTTTGATCCACCCACTGCAAACTTCCCACTAGCTTTCCTTTCCTTTTCCTTATACAGCAATTGTTATTTCTTCCATATGATTGCAATATGATACATTAACACACTTGAGGGTTGGAGCAAAAATCAGCCATTTCAAGTTCTGCAAGTCATAAGATGACTCTATATGATCTGTTTGCAGACCACAAAAGCCAGTGGATTATGGTATAAATTGTGAGAAACCAACGTTCATGATTCGTCCTTCTGAAAAACAGTTGTTCATATATATACATATATAACTTCTATTTCATGGTATTGTTCCACCCAAGTTTTAGTAACTTGTTTTCGACATCTGAAATGGCGGTTGCCGTGAAGAAAGAGATTTCTGCTGTTAAAATGTAACGACTGAAATTTAATTCTAGGCTTCTTAAATCGTGGATACCTCGGTGAGAGAAGAATTTTCAAGTTCTTCATTCTCAATCCATTAGTTACTCGGTCATAACTGAAGTAATGTCACCACAAGGACTGGAAGCTGCAACTCCGATGCTGATGCATTTAGAAATGGGAAATAACCAATAATGCCCCTATTTGATAAGTAAAATTCAAAAATGCCACTGTCACTAATTTTCAATCAAAATTGCCCCTTTATTTCCCAAACTGACGAAATAGCCCTCATGCCCCCTTTTTTTTTACTTAACTAGAAATCCATGCTTTACTCGAAACTTAAATTTTATCTTAACTCGAAAGTGTAATTTCAACCTAACTCGAAAGTGTATTTTTGAACTTAACTCGAAACTATAGGTTTTACTTTAACTAGAAAGTGCATTACTCGAAACTATAAGTATTACCTTTAACTCGAAAGTACATTTAAAACGTGACTAGATAGTGTACTTTCGAGTCACCTTACAAATACACTTTCGAGTCACTTTATAAATACACTTTCGAGTATAACTTAACTCGAAAGTACTAAGGGTTGGTCAAATAAAATTCGGTAAGGGGCATGAGGGCAATTCTGTCCGAAAGAGTAAAAAAATGGCATTTTTGATTGAAAATTTATTGAGGGGGTATTTTTGAATTTTTATTATAAAATAAGAGCATTTTTGATTATTTCCCTTTAGAAATTATCTCCAGAGTCATAATTTATGAATCAACGCAGCAGATTAATTGTGAGATTTAGAATTAGCATCAGAAAATTAATATTATTTGCAACTGAATTCTAAACAGAGACAAATTAAAGCAACTATAAACCACTCAAACCAGCAAAGTTAATTCCAGATCCAAGAGTCAAGCACTAACATTTCATTTACTGGAAGGAAACTACAGGTAAACAACTATACTAGATCTGGCAATCAAATTAACACCAGACAGAGGGGGAGAAAAAAGAAGAATCAGCAAATTCTCCAGTTGATGTCCGTGAATCATATATATGCAGTTGCAATACAGTGACTAAAAGCATTTTTAGCTGCTTGATCCTCCCATATCAAATTTTCCCACCAAGAATCATCCTTGCCCCTAATAACAACTTTACGCTCCTTTGCACTGTTGGAATCAAGTGGGAGTTTTCTAAGAAGTGGGCACCAATGCACTGCAATTTCCTTCAAATGTGGGAATGGCAAGGGATTCCAATAGATGCTTCTCAACTTCTGTAGGTCTTTTAATATGAGATATTGGAGTTTTGCAAATGGGATTAGATTTCTCATGGTCTCTGGAGTTTCTCTTAGTTTTTGAGGACTGATTATTTCTTCCATATTTTCACAAAAATGTACGTCTAGTTTCTTGAGGTTTGGAGCAAGAATAAGCCATGTCAAATCCCTTGGTCTACAGCAAAATTGTATTTTAACCGTGTGAAGTCCGTGGAACGCATGAGTTTCATGTAATTGTTGTGCTTGTTCTGCCCTTCCAATCTTAAACTCTTGCAAATATAGACATCTATCTATATAAAGTGTATGAAGATTCTCCATATCTGCTAGAGATAAAAGATCAAAGGAATCAATTGATAACTGATCAAAACCTTTAAGGCATAGTGATTGTGTACAACTTTGTAACTTACAAGAGCTCAAAAATCTTCTGAGAGCATGGGGACATTTCAGGGTCATGGTCAACTCATTCAAATGTTTCAAATGCTGCAAATCGTCTATCAAAACTTGTTTGTGACCAAGTGGATAGTTGTTACACCCTTAATTTCGTGGCACGCAACATGCTTGGTGTTGGCCTTGCATCAAGCGGGAAGGTTGCAGAAAAATGGCACAAGGCTGCACAGCGGGTCTCGACGGATTGAGATGAGGGAAAGAGACTTCGTTACGGTGAGTGACGGTGGACACTCATGGATAGCTTAGTGTTATGGGAACACTAGCTGACCAGCCAGAACAGCGGGAACGCACCTATCGGACCCGAAATGCTTAGACAAGCGGGGATGGTACAGGCAGTAACTGTGCAGGAGCTGGGCTGTGCGATGGGTGGCGAAAATGGACATTGCGGGTGAATACGGAAGCGGGCCATGGGCTAGCACGCTCAAGGCAGTAGCGGGGGTGTTCGGTAGGGCCTCGGACGGGGTGCACTTGTTGGCCTTAAGCAAGGAAGACTCATTCAATGGTGAGGTGTCAAGACAAGACTAAGTCAAGAGGACTTAGTGGAGTGGTTCCTTGGCTCAAGGGTAGTGGCACACAAAGTGGCCCATGACTTGTTCATTTGACTAAGCAAAGATGTGATGGCATCATGTAGATAGGACATGTGGCCCTAACAACCAAGGGTGTTGGTTGTCTTTGCTTGTATATAAATAGTGCCTTGTGGGGATGCTAGAGATAGAATTGAGTGTGTAAATCTCTAGCACAACAAGAGTAAACATTTGTAATCCTTTTCTTAGAGAAATAGAAAAGTTGAAGATAGTGATTTCTTCGTAAACATTGTGCAAGTGTGTGTTGTGCTTATTTGTGTGCAGAAAAGTTTAGAGTGTTGAACCTCCACTGCGGAAGAGAGAGTTGCTGGCCGAAGTAATTTGGCGCAAGCGCAGGGTTGCCGCATCAATCAAAAAAGTCCCCTGTGACAATTGGTATCAGAGCCAGGTTAGGCTTATTCATTTTTCTACATTTCTTAATTTTCTGTGCAAAGATGTCAGGTGAGACATTGAAGGAAAGGGTAGGGCAGCTAGAAAAAGTTGTTGGTTCCATGCCCGCTCATGCGAGTCCGTTGGCGATTCAATCCGAGATCAACACTTCCGAAATAGCTAGCATTCGGCAAGAGTTGAATGATCTAACCAACTTACTTGCGGAGAGGGTGAATGCCACCATAGAGGATGTGGCAGCATTGGCGGAAGAACTAAAGGAGCGCACCTGCACTATCGAGGGGGAGGTCGGATTGCTCAAGCGAGTATTGGGCAACCCCTCTACACATGTGGAGATGGGTCCCTCGAAGATCAAGGTGCCGGAACCTAAGGGTTTTAGTGGCTCCCGCAATGCCAAGGAATTGGAGAATTTCCTTTGGGACATGGAGCAGTACTTTAAGGCGGCAAGAATACCCGTAGCGGAGCAAGTGACGATCACTAGCATGTATCTCGAGGGAGATGCGAAATTGTGGTGGCGTACTCGACTCCAAGAGGATGCGGAAGCGCAGCGCGCTACCGTCGAAACATGGGATTCACTCAAAAGGGAATTGAAGGCTCAATTCCTTCCTTGCAATGCGGGGTGGCTTGCGAGGGAAAGTTTGAAAAGACTCAAGCACACGGGTTCTGTGCGTGAGTATGTGAAGGCGTTCAGTTCTTTGATGCTTGACATCAAGAACATGTCGGATGAGGACAAGCTTTTCAATTTCATATCCGGATTGCAGCCGTGGGCACAAACGGAACTACAAAGGCAAGCGGTGAGAGACTTGCCTACTGCAATCGCAGCAGCGGATAGCTTGGTGGACTATAAATTCGGGATCACTTCTAAGCAAAAGAGAAGTGATGGGAAGAAGAAGAAGGTGGGTTCTTCAAGGTATGAGGGCCGAAAGAAAGAGGGAGAATCTAGCCGACCGAAGTCACCAAGGCGGGAAAAGAAGGGCTTGGCGTGTTTCATTTGCGAAGGTCCCCATAGGGCGAGGGAATGCCCTAAGCGCGGCAAGCTGAATGCAATGGTTGCCGAAGACGAAAATCCAAGGGCGGAGGAATGTGTTCCGAAGCTCAATCCTTTGCAACAACAACGTTGCAATGTGTTGCGGATTGACGAGAGTTACCGAGGTCTCATGTACACGAGTGTACATTTGAATGGTCACAACATTCGGGCAATGATAGACACGGGCGCGACAAACAACTTCCTTGCAGCACGAGAGGTGCAGCGCTTGGGATTGAATGTCGAGGGATCGTCGTGTGCAGTTCGGGCCGTAAATTCGTCGGATATGGTTGTGCAAGGGATAGCCATAAGCTCTTTGAGAGTTGGGGATTGGGAAGACAAGGTACGTTTCTCAATTTTACCTCTTGAAGATTTCGATTTAATTCTGGGGATCGAATTTCTTGTGGGCGCTATGGCATATGTGATGCCACAAATGAAGAGTCTACTGATTACGGGGAAGACTCCACAACTCGTACCCTGCGAGTTTTTAGAGAATGGCAGAGCGGGACCATCTTTACAATCCGCCATTCAATTTACCAAGGGGCTCAAGAAGCGGGAGATGTCGTACCTTGCAGCGCTTGTAGAAATCAAGCCGGACCAGGTTGTGGAGGTGCCTGACGAGTATACTGCGGTATTGGATGAGTTCGCGGACTTCATGCCACCCGAACTCCCGAAAGAGTTGCCCCCTAGACGTGCTATTGATCACCACATCGAGATAGAACCTGGCGCGAGACCCCCTGCGCAGGTTCCTTACCGAATGTCGCCATCCGAGTTAGTAGAGTTGCGGAGGCAACTCGACGAGTTGTTGAATGCGGGGTATATTCAACCCTCGAAGGCTCCCTATGGCGCACCGGTGTTATTTCAAAAGAAGCAAGACGGATCGCTGCGAATGTGCGTGGACTATCGCGCACTCAACAAGGTCACGGTGAAGAACAAATACCCCGTCCCCAATGTTGCTGATTTGTTCGATCGGTTGGGCAGCGCTTGCTACTTTACAAAACTCGACTTGCGAGCGGGATATTGGCAAGTGAGGATTGCTAAAGGCGACGAGACGAAGACGGCGTGTGTAACAAGGTATGGTTCGTATGAGTTTCTAGTTATGCCATTCGGACTTACCAATGCACCCGCTACCTTTTGTAATCTCATGAATGATGTCCTTTACGAGTTTTTGGATAAATTTGTGGTTGTCTATTTAGACGACATTGTGGTGTATAGTAAGAGTTTTAGAGATCATCTCGAGCATTTAAGGCATGTGTTCACGAAGCTGCGAGAACACAAGCTTTATGTCAAGAAGGAGAAGTGCGAATTTTGTAGGCGAGAAGTGCTATTTCTCGGCCATTGGGTGAGCAGTGGCAGAATTCGCATGGACGAGAGGAAGGTCAAGGCAATTCTTGATTGGACCGAACCTAAAAAGGTACCCGAACTCCGATCTTTTCTTGGTTTAGCTAATTACTATCGTAAGTTCATTGAGGGCTACTCCAAAAGAGTTAGCGCGCTCACGGACTTGTTGCGGAAAGATCGAAAGTGGGAATGGACCGAGGCATGCCAACACGCATTCAACAACATCAAAGGTGCAGTAGCTTCTGAGCCCGTGCTCAAGCTACCGGATTTCACCAAACCTTTCGAGGTATACACGGATGCGTCGGACAAGGCGATAGGCGGTGTGCTAGTGCAAGAGGGGCACCCGATAGCTTTCGAGAGTCGAAAGTTAAAAGATGCCGAGCAGCGGTATTCAACCCACGAGAAGGAGATGACAGCAGTGGTGCATTGTCTAGCAACGTGGCGGCATTATCTCCTTGGGACACTCTTCACGGTAGTGACGGACAATGTTGCGAACATATATTTCCGCTCACAGAAAAAGTTGTCCCCGAAACAAGCAAGATGGCAGGAGTTTCTTGCTGAGTTTGACTTCAAATGGGTACACAAGCCAGGGAGGCAGAACATGGTTGCGGATGCTCTCAGTCGAAAGGAAGTCGAGGGCTATGTGGCAGCCCTAACCTCGGTGGTTTCAGACTTCATTGACAAGGTAAGGCAACATGTTGAGAGTGATTCTACATATTGCCGACTTCGGGACGAGATTAGAGAAGGGCTCGTGCGAAGATTTTGGCTCGAGGATGGATTGATTTACGCACGTGGAGGAAGGCTCTATGTTCCAAGTGGCGGGGAACTTAGACGCACACTAATGCGAGAGACGCATGACCCTCAATGGGCCGGACATCCAGGGGTTGAGCGGATGATGGCACTCTTGGAGCGTGCCTACTATTGGCCAAAGATGGAAGAAGACATACACTTGTATGTCAAGACTTGTCTTGTGTGCCAACTAGACAAGACGGAGAAGCGGAGACCAGCGGGCCTATTGCAACCATTACCCAATCCGGAGAGACCGTGGCAATCTATCTCAATGGACTTCATCTCAGGAATGGCAAAGGCGAATGGGCAGAAAGCGGTGTTGGTTGTTGTGGACCGTTTTTCCAAGTATGCGGTATTTATACCCGCGCCTCACGCATGCACCGCAGACATAGCAGCGGAGTTGTTCTACAAGCATGTGGTGAAGTATTTCGGAATTCCAGAAGATATTGTGAGCGACAGAGACGCTCGTTTCACGGGCCGATTTTGGACAGCATTGTTCAACTTGATGGGGACTGAGTTGAAGTTTTCAACGGCCAACCATCCTCAAACCGATGGGCAAACGGAGAGGATGAATGCATTACTCGAGGAGTATTTGCGACACTATGTGACGGCCAATCAAACAAATTGGGTGGATTTGCTTGATGTGGCCCAATTTTGCTACAACTTACATCGTTCCTCGGCAACAGGAATGAGTCCAGTGGAGTTGGTTATGGGGCAACAACCACTGACTCCACATGAGGTGGCAAAGCAAACTAGCGGAGGGAAGTGCCCAGCGGCATACAGGTTCGTGCGAGACAAGCAAGAGTTGTTGGCACAAGCGACGGACAGCTTAGCCAAGGCGTCTCGACGCACGAAGAAATATGCGGATGCTGGAAGAAGACCGCTTGAGTTTGATGTGGGCGACAAGGTGCTACTTAAGCTCACGCCACAGATATGGAAGAAGATAAGTAGCAAAACTGTGCACCGAGGGTTGGTGCCAAGGTATGACGGACCTTTTGAGGTTGTCAAGAGAGTGGGGCGAGTAGCATACCGGTTGAAGCTACCCGAACGGCTGAAGGTTCACCCCACATTCCATGTAAGTTTTCTTAAACCTTTTCACGAAGACTTGGTTGATGGTGGGCGTCATCAAGCCAAGAGAGCTCCTCCCGTGATTCGGAAACAATTCGATAAGGAAGTAGAGAAGATCCTTGATCACCGAACAATGGGGCAGAGCAAGAAGAACCGACGAACGGACTACTTGGTTAAGTGGAAAGATGGCAGCGAAGCGGATGCTAGCTGGGAGCGAGATGTCACTTTGTGGCAATACGAGAGAGAAGTTAAGGAATACTTAGACACCCTTCCGACGAGGACGTCGGGCTTTTCTGGTGGGGGTGGTTTGTTACACCCTTAATTTCGTGGCACGCAACATGCTTGGTGTTGGCCTTGCATCAAGCGGGAAGGTTGCAGAAAAATGGCACAAGGCTGCACAGCGGGTCTCGACGGATTGAGATGAGAGAAAGAGACTTCGTTACGGTGAGTGACGGTGGACACTCGTGGATAGCTTAGTGTTATGGGAACACTAGCTGACCAGCCAGAACAGCGGGAACGCACCTATCGGACCCGAAATGCTTAGACAAGCGGGGATGGTACAGGCAGTAACTGTGCAGGAGCTGGGCTGTGCGATGGGTGGCGAAAATGGACATTGCGGGTGAATACGGAAGCGGGCCATGGGCTAGCACGCTCAAGGCAGTAGCGGGGGTGTTCGGTAGGGCCTCGGACGGGATGCACTTGTTGGCCTTAAGCAAGGAAGACTCATTCAATGGTGAGGTGTCAAGACAAGACTAAGTCAAGAGGACTTAGTGGAGTGGTTCCTTGGCTCAAGGGTAGTGGCACACAAAGTGGCCCATGACTTGTTCATTTGACTAAGCAAAGATGTGATGGCATCATGTAGATAGGACATGTGGCCCTAACAACCAAGGGTGTTGGTTGTCTTTGCTTGTATATAAATAGTGCCTTGTGGGGATGCTAGAGATAGAATTGAGTGTGTAAATCTCTAGCACAACAAGAGTAAACATTTGTAATCCTTTTCTTAGAGAAATAGAAAAGTTGAAGATAGTGATTTCTTCGTAAACATTGTGCAAGTGTGTGTTGTGCTTATTTGTGTGCAGAAAAGTTTAGAGTGTTGAACCTCCACTGCGGAAGAGAGAGTTACTGGCCGAAGTAATTTGGCGCAAGCGCAGGGTTGCCGCATCAATCAAAAAAGTCCCCTGTGACAATAGTCATCTCCCAATTCACACAAAAATTCATAGTTTTCAGACGGAAAGCCACAGCAAAACATTCTCAGCACTTGCAACATTGAAAGCTTAGATATCAATTGCGCTGGAATTGTATAGAGATAACCCGTATACTCTAAGTTCAAATACTTAAGATTTACCAAGGCCTCCAACTCTTTTGGCAGCGCTTCTATCTGAGTCTTTGATAGATCAAGATGTTGTAATGAAACTAACTTTGAAATCCCTGACGGTAATTCCGTTAAATTGAAATTGTTTGATAGGTTTAAAACCTTAAGAGAAGACATAAACTGGAAGAAGCTGCTACCAATTTTGGTTAACCGAATATTATCTTGAAGAAGCAAAGTTTGGAGATCAGGACAAATAGGAGTAAATGATAGATCCTCAATTTTATTTTGCATCAATGAAATCCTTCTCACCCCTGTCCATCTTTCAATCTCTGGCACTTCAGTTAATCCAGCACCTGCCCGAACCAAAAAATTTTCTTTCTCCTTTTCAATTTCAGATGCTATCCACAAAGCCATATCACGAATCACATCGTGCATTTTCACAGTCTCATCATCTATTTCTTCCAACAAACATGCACAAAGAAGAATACCAATGATATAGTATCCTTCATTTCTTGCTCCAGTTCTATCATTGTCATCCAAAATTCCCTCCCCAATCAAACAATCTATTAAGTCTATCTTATTGATCTTATAATCTTCAGGGAATAAACTACAATACAAGAAGCAAGATTTAATTTTTTCACCAGCCAAGTTGTCATAACTGAACTTCAAAATAGGATACACTTCATCCATACCTGGAAATTCAGAAGCTGATCTCCTTAAAACTTGAATTGCATATTTCCATTCTTCAGGAGTCTTCTTGGAAGCCATGGCTCGACCAATTGTAATGAGTGCAAGAGGTAGACCATCACACTCTCTAGCCATGATTTCAGCAAGCTCCGGAATATCAGGATGATTTTCAAGAATATTCCTTCCAACATTTTCTTGAAATAATATCCAAGCTTTCTCATGTGCCAAACACTCTACTTTGAAATTCTTCTGAGCTTTCATGGCACCACATACCTCGGCCAAACGAGTTGTGAAAATCACCGTGGATGCAATTTTTGGGCTTGGAAGAGGAACGCCAACCCTAGTTAAATCAACTCGTTTCCATAAATCATCCAATAAAAGCACAAACTTCGTCTTGCTCAAAATCCTGAAGATGTCTGCAGCTTTATCTTCAAGATTCTTAGTTTTCCACGAACTGTCGGTCAAACCAATCCTTTTCCCAATATCTTCTTGAATCTTTTCAAGTTTCAGATCTTTAGACACCACTACCCATATCACAACATCAAAATCGTTTGGCGTGTCAACAAACTTGTTGTTGATTTGTGTTAACAAGGTAGTTTTTCCAACGCCCCCCATACCATATAGACCAATAATTCCCACATGCTCTTGTCCAAGGCAGCTCCAAACTTTGTCAAATGTTGATTCCGTCCCCACTGTTTGTTCAATAGGCCTTTCATCCACTGCAGCTTCTGGTTGCCTCTCAGCGACCACTTGGAATTCTCCTTCACCAATTAAATTGGCCACCTCTTTCAACTTTTTAGCCACTTTTTTCCCGTAGCTGTAGCTTGACTTGCAGCTCTTGGAACAGAAGCCTCCAAGACATAATTTGTCAACTTCTTGAGATTCAACTCTCTGTAGTTCATCAACTTCATTTTCCAAAGCTTGCACCCTCGTAATCCACAATTCCACTCGGTTCAACCGTGTCATGTGCTGCTGTTCAGCAATCCTAACCCTCCTCAATACATCATTTCTTGTTTGAATTAAATCTTCCAACTTAGTCTGCAAGTTAACAAGATTCTCCTTGAGATTACACAAATATGTTGTTTGTCTAAATATGCAATCTAGGCAACGACAGAAAAGAGCATCACATGGTATTTGTACAGAGAATATGTTGCCCATAGTTTTTCTACAGAATAAAAAGGGTGATATGAGTGATGAAGAAAGGTTTATTTTTGATATATTCAGAGCCATAACATTATTGAACCATATTATATACATAAAATATAGTTTAAAATAGTGTAAATTTTGAATATCTACTCTGCACTATTAAAGAATTATTACCAGCAAGCTCTGGAGTCATTGCTGGTGTAATGGTTTCCTAAAATAATTGTTGTGTCAATTCAGCTCGAGTCTCAAGTCGTAGTTGGTGCAATAATTGCAACAATATGAATTAAAAAAAATTGATATTGAGATTTAAAGGAATCTTTTAAAATATGTCAACTGTCTACATATTTTGTTCATTTTTCCGTAAAAATGGAATGATGTTAGCTGCGTGCAATTTCAAATTAAACAGCGACTCTTGACCTTTCACCTATTGGAAGAATGCATGGTCGATAATTGCTTGCATTTGATAGAAATTCTGTAAAAGTCTGTTTGCAAGATGAAACGTAATAAAAAAAGTAATTCCTCTGTCAAAATTTCTCACCCAGACTGCTATTCACTGCTACATGAATCATAAAATCACATGTGAACATTAATTCTTAGGCTATGTATGGTATTGTTGTTCTTATTTATAACTTTGAGAACACGACAGTTAAAAGTGTCAAATTTTCAAAATGATAATAAAGAATAGAAGGATAACTTGCATGGTCAGAGGACCTAGAGGAATTGATGCTCTTCATATTTGGTAGATATTCCAATCTCAGAAACCGGAGTTTTGCAAATGGGTTTAGATTTCCCATCGCTCTGGAATGCTACCGAAATTTACAGCGCTGATAGTTTGCAAATGGACAAGATATTTGGATTTTATGAGGTCGAAGATTATGTGCGAGTTAATATCTTGCGAAACATTTTGTATGCAAGTATTTGTCTTACAAAATATCTTACATACAAATATATGTCTTGCGTGCCAATAGTTACGTCTCAAAGTTTTAACATGAACACAGCTCTATAACTTTCAGATTGAATTCTTTCAATTTCAAGAGCACTGGAACATTCTAAAGTAATGCTCAAAGTCAATACAGTTAAATGTTTCAAGCTAGAACAATTCCTTTATCAAAAGTTCACCAGTAACTTTGTTTATTTAGTGTAGCAACAACTTTCCGACAAAAGCTATTGGATGATTGTATTAAAAGGGATACAATGATGTGATCATTTTGTGATATTGTCAAAATTCCTTTATCTCTTTGTATTATAAGTATACAAAAATTCCCTTATTGTTTTCCCTTCTTCTTCTTCATCTTCAACCTTGAGTGAGGTTATTTATTAAAATATTAAAATAAAGAAAATGAGGAGAGACAAGAAGGCTAGGGGAGGACAAGAAAAGCCAGGCTGCAATAAAATAGCAAAAAGGAAACAGAATTGAAAGACAAGAGACCCAAAGTCTTGTCTTCCACACAGCATTGGTTCTGAAGCCACTCGATCAATGATATTTGTCCTATTACTGTTCCTCAATCGACCCAAAAATATCATTTCTGTGTGCGCTTCCTTCCCATCATACTACATTATTTAATTCAGCATAATTTAATTTCATCAAACATTCTGAGACGAAGTATATTCAATGTATGATGTTTCAATTAAGAAAAATTGTAGAGCGTAAAGACCGTTGAAGCCAGCAGAAAAATAAATTGAGATCATTACTATTAGTTCAGAAAATATTCTTACATATAGGCATGGCTTTACATAGACAAAACATCCTTTTTAGGGAACCTAAACCATGCTTACTCTTTAGCTTTTACAACTAAGGAAACACAATCCTTAAAACCTGCAAGAATATCATTTCTTTTCCAACCAAACTAACTAGAACTTAACCATTTAAACTTAATCATAACATAAAAGATAAAATACAAAACAAATTCTCAATGCATCAACAAAGACGCAGAAAATAGAATAAATCACCAATCAAAAATTAATATAAATTTAGATAAAGAAATAATATAGTTAAAAATTAATGGAAGCAAGTGAACTACATTATTGCAAACAAATGTGAACAGAATTTCAATTTTATTTCACCCCACAATAGAATAAGACCAAAAGTACAGCAACATTAAAATTTCTGTCCCAGGAAAAAGGATGTTGGTGTTAATGGGATGGATTAAGAATGATGCAGTGCTCGTCTTAACCAAGACTTTTCTTAAAACCAAAGGCTGGGGTTACTTTCCTCCGATTGTTCAAAAATCTGTCTGGGTCGGGGTGATACGTAACGACTTTGAAGCTCAGATACAGAAGCAATTTCAGATTCAGCATCACTTACATCTTCAGAGTCTGCATGAGAAGGAACTTCAGGTTCTGCTCTAATGGATTTGAAGCAAGGACGAAAAGCATTTTGTGTTGCCGGATCCTTCCACTGCAGCCTTTGCCACCAGTATTCCTTACCCATAATAACAAGTCCACTTTCGTCTGTGCTCTTGGAATCGAGTGGAAGCTCATCAAGCTTTGGGCATTCGACTACTCTTATTTCCTTCAAACGTGGGAATGGCAAGCTTCCAGAGAACACACACTTAAAATTGGGTAGACCTACTAATTGAAGGATTTCCAGGTTTGCAAATGGGTCTATTGTTCCCAAGATCTTTCGAGCCTCATCCACTTCTGGAATATTAATTACTTCTTCAATGCCATTACAGTATAATACAGAAAGAATCTTCATGTTTGGAGCGAAAACAACCCATGTCAGGTGCCTCAATTTTGAGCAAGAGTTTATTTCAATTGTGTGAAGGCTGTGGAAACCATGAGAACGTTGTATCTTCTGCACTGCAACCCTTGAAGAACAGTCAATTGCCAACTCTTCCAGGTTTTTACATTCTGAAATACATAAAGTATTCAGATGCTTCATATCCGCTAAAAATACAACATCGACTTTATCTCCAAGGCATTGAAGTCCTAGAGTTTGCGTACACCGCTTCAACTTACTGGACCTCAAAAGCCTTTGAAGAGCATATGAGCATTTCAAGTTGATACTCAACATATCCAAATTTGTGGAATGAAGCAATTTGTCTGTCAAAACATCTCCAGAATAACCACATTCAAACATTCTCAACACATGTAAACTTGAAAAATTAGATATCAGTTGCTCTGGAATTCTACGAAGATTAACTGTATGCTCTAAGTTCAAGTATTTAAGATTTACCATGGCTGTCAACTCTTCCGGCAACTCTTGTATCCCGGTGTTAGATAAATCAACATGCCGTGCTGCAACTAAATTTGAAACTCCTGATGGCAACCGGGTTAAAGAAGGATTGTTTGACAGGTTTAAAACTCTGAGAGAATGCATGGATCGAAAGAAGTCACCAGTGATCATCCTCAAATAATTCCGATTGAGAAACAGAGATTGAAGATGCGGACATGTGGGAATTTCTAATAGATCTTCAATTTTGTTTTCCATTAATGATATCCTTCTCATACTTGCCCATTTCCTGACATCTGGTGCTTCAGTTAATCCTGCACCTGTACGAACCATGACATTTTCCTTCTCTTCTTCAATTTCATTTGCAATCCACACAGCCATATCACGAATCACATCATGCATTTTTACGTAATCATTTTCTACTTCCAATAAACATGCTCGAACAAGAGTACCAATAATGGAGTATCCTTCATTTTGTGATTTACTTCTGCCATTTTCATCCAAAAATCCCTCACCAATCCAATAATCTACCAATTTCCTCTTCTGAATCTTATAATCTTCAGGGAATAAGCAGCAATACAAGAAACAAGATCTAGTTTTGTCGTCTGGTAATTTATCATAACTAAATTTTAACTGAGGATACACCAGTTGCATACCCTGAAATTTAGATGCTGACCTTCTTAAAACTTCAATCTCATGTTTCCATTCTTGGGGTTCATTCTTGTAAACCATGGCTCGACCAATGGTAATTAGTGCAATTGGCAAGCCATCACATTCTTCCGCCATGATCTTGGCTAGCCGCGGAATATCAGGATGGTTGTTGATTGTGTTTTCCCCAACCTTCATTTTAAACAATTCCCAGGCTTCTTCAGTCTGCAAACACTCTACTTTAAACTTCTTTTGCGCTTCCATGAGGCCACAAACATTGATGAAGCGAGTGGTGAAGACTACCTTGGATGCATTCATTCGGTCTGGAAGAGGAACACCCACCTTGGTTAAATCAACACGCTCCCATATATCATCCAACAATAGTACAAACTTCTTTTTGTTCAAAACCTTGGAGATATCTTCAGCCTTATCTTCCAGATTTTTATTATTCCAGGAGTCATTAAACAAACATAACATTTTGCCAATCTCTTCTTGAATCTTCTGAAGTTGTAGGTCTTTAGAAACTGTTACCCAAATTACGACATCAAAATCTTTCACCATGGTTAAGAAATTGTTGTTTATTTGGGTTAAAAGTGTAGTTTTTCCGACTCCCCCCATACCATATATACCAATAATCCCTACATCTTCCTGTTGAATGCATCTCCAAACTTTATCAAATGTTGGTTGTTGACCTACTATTGTTGGCTGATCAATACTTCTTTTAATCACTGCAGCAGCTGGTACCCACTCAGCCACCGAATAAAAAGCAGCTCCTTGAGCCTTTAAGGAATCTACAAGTTGCAGCTTTTCCACTACTTTTTGCCTCAGCCTGTAGCTTGACTTTAAGCTCTTGGAACAGTAGCCTCCAAGACACAGATTCTGAATTTCTTGTGTTCCGTCTTTCTGCAGTTCACCAACTTCTATTTCCGCATCATTCACCCTGGTAAGCCACAATTGTACCTTGTTTAGCCGTTTCATTTGTTGTTGTTCAGCAATGATAACCCTTGTCATCACGTCGTTCCTTGCATGAATTAAATCTTCAAATACAGTCTGTAGGGCATCAAGATCATCTTCAAGATTACTCATACATGCTGCTTTTCCATTATACATGCAGTCTCGGCAACGGGGGAAAAGTGTATTTGTTGATATTGTGATTGAGAAAATGTTGCCCATAAATGTTAATGAAGAGTGTGAGAAGAGTGATAAAGTAAATGTAAAGGAAACAAATTGTGCTTCCGAGATTATTGAGAAAGAAGTAATGTGAAGTAACTTGGTTATGTAAGTGAAAATTTACATTTACTTACATATTAAACAAGAATTTGAATTATTCGCCTGTGCAGTTTCAAGTTTCCTATAACTTGTCTTTAATATAGAGAGTGTGAAGATTCCTAGGCAAAAACAACCCTTTGCAAAATGACACCTCTTTTGATAAAATCTAAGGTACATTAGAAGTAATAACTTAATTGAATTGAGGTAAATTTAATTGATTTCTCTAATTTCTTATACACAATGATTTTTTAAATCTAAAAGCTGAAAATCCAATGTTCTCTCTTTCATCGCCAAATCCAAAAACCCATTGTTTTGTTTCTCTTTCTCTTGTCGCATATCGTATGCAATTCTGTGTTTTTATGTGGTACCTCCGATGTATTCTAGACTACCTTCAGAACCTGGCAACTCATATATGATATTAAAATACAAAAAATATTCCACCAGAGTACACTATCAACCAGAAATGAAAGAGACTAAACTTCTCAAGTTTAGTAATTTAGTGTACGAACATATGATAATACCGACAACAAACAAGGAAATTTCCCACCGAGGCTCAATTTTAAACCTACTCCAAAATCTCCAATCTGCAATGTCAATTTCATCATCATCGAAAGATATGAAAACAGGAACGGAAAGCATTTTCAGTGGCTCGATACTCCCATTGCAGCTTTCTCCACCATTTTTCCTCTACCTTGATAGCAACTTTACGCTCCTACGCACTGTTGAAATCGAGTGGAAGCTTCTTAAGCTTTGGACATTCATCTACTCTAACTTCCTTCATATGTGGAAACAGCAGGGAATTGCAGTAGATGCCCTCTAATTTTGAAGATTTTTTAGTATCAGAAACTCAAGTTTTGCAAATGGGTTTAGACTTCCCACCATTGTTTCGGCTTCACTCAATTTTCCAACACTGCCTATTTCTTTCATATTAGAGCAATCTCACATCCAAATACTCATTGAGATTTGGAGCAAGATCAGTCCATGTAGCGTTCCTCAATTTTGAGCAACATTCTCTATGAGCTGACTGAAGGCTCTCGAAACAATGAGATTCTAATGTTTTTGGTACTACCCCCGAATAATCAAACTTCATCTCTTCCAAATCCTGACACTTGGTTGCATATATAATGTGTTGATATCCTTCATTTCTGCTAAAGATAAAACACAGAGCTGACTTTGAATCTTTAAGTATTGAAGACAGAGAAATCGAGCACTGTTCTTTAGCTTATTTAGCCTAAAAATCTTTGCAGGGTATGGAAATTTTTCAATGTTAAACTAGAGAAAATCAAATGTTTCAAACTAAGCAAATCCTCTATCAAAAATTCACCATCTCTGAACAGATTACTAGCTTCTTCTGCTTCTTCCATTAAAGAACCACAGTTTAACAATCTTAGAACTTGTGACATTGAGAAATTAGATAGATGCAATGGATTGGTACGGAGTTAACTGTGCAACCCAAGTTCAAGCATTTAAGATTTAGCAGGGACATTTTTTCTTTTGGCAACTCTTATTGCAGTGAGTGACAGATCAAGATGTTACAATGAAACCAATGTTGTAATTCCTGATGGTACTTTTACTCAAGTATGGATTATATGAAAGATTCAGAACTCTGAGACAAGGCATAAATTGAAAGAAGTCATCACTGAATCTCCAAAAGATTACAGTTGAGAAACTAAGTATGAAGATCAGGGCATTTAGGAATATTTGACAGATTCTCAATTTTATTTTCCGTCAATGATATCCTCCTCACTCCTTCCCAATTTTCAATCTCTGTTGCTTCAGTTAATCCAGCACTCCCTCTCCTGGTCAATTCCACTTGCAATCCACAATGATATGTGGAAAATCACATCATGCATTTCAATACAGAGCACAAGAAGATTTAGTATCATGATAGTTAAAAAGAAGAGAGAGAAAAAAATTGCATGAATACTTTATTTGTTGGAAAAGAAACACCAATGGACATCAACACAAACAAATATAAAACAGGCTAGAGACACCGGCAACAATAAAGGCTTTTACACCAAATTACAGATCAGAAATTAATAAAAAATAATTAAAAATAACTATCATGCATGTATGAAACAGTGATGAAAAGCATTCTGAGTGGCTTGATCCTCCCATTGCAGGGTCTCCCACCAATAATATTGTTTTGCCCTGATAAAAATTTTGTGCTCTTTTCCGCTCTTAGAATCGAGTGGAAGCTTTCTGAGATGTGGGCATCCATTTACTCTGATTTCCTTCAAGTAAGGAAAGGGCAAAGGATTCCAATAGATGCTCTTCAAATTGTCTAAATTTTCTAATCCAAGAAATTCCAGTTTTGCAAACGGCTTCAAATTTTCCATCTTCCCTCGAACTTCATCCAATTTTCCAGCACTGATAATTTCTTCCATATCAGGGCAATATGATATCTTAATCTTCTTCAGGTTACGAGCAAGAATGGCCCATGTCAAATCCTTCAATTTATAGCAACTGTGTACCTCAACTGTGCTAAGGCTGTGGAAACATTGAGATATTCGTATTCTCTGTACATTTCCTGCCCAGTCAATCTTCAACTCTTCCAAAAATTCACATTCTACAATATACAATGTATTGAGATGCTTCATCTCTGCTAAAGAGAAAATATTGAGAGCCTTTGAATCATCCAAATATCTAAGGCATAGAGATTGGATGCAGTCCAGTAGTTTATGGAAGCTCAAAATTCTTTGGACAGCACGGGAACTTTTTAAATCAATGCTCAACAGACTTAAATTTTTCAAAGAAACCAATTCCTCTACCAAAACATATTCGTATAGAACACTATGTTTTGGCTGATTAAAGGAACCGCAGTCGAACATTCTCAATATTCCTAACACTAAAAAATTAGATATCAATTGCCTAGGAATCAAACGGAGATGACGGGTATGCTCCAGGTTCAAACATTTAAGATTTACCAAAGATATTAACTCTTTCGGTAACTCTTCTATGTCAGTCCCTGATAGATTAAGATGTTGCAATGAAACCAACCTTGAAATTCCTCTAGGCAACTCAGTTAAATAGCGATTATATGAGAGGTTTAAGACTTTGAGAGAGGGCATAAAGTCGAAGAAGTCATTGGTGATTACTCTAAGACGGTTGCGATTGAGAAACAGAGTTAAGAGATGAGGAGAAGTAGGGGCTTTTGTTAGTATCTCAATTCTATTTCCCATCAACGACAACCTTTTTGCACTTCCCCATATTTCAATCTCCGGAGCTTTAGTCAATCCGTGACCTGCATGAACCAAAAAATTTTCCTTCTCCCTCTCAATTTCACAAGCTATCCATAAAGTCATATCACGAATAACATCATGCATTTTCACGTGATCTTCATCTACTTCTTCCAATAAACATGCGTGAAGAAGAACACCAATGATATAATATCCCTTGTTTTTTGCTGTATGCCCATCATATCCATCCAAAATTCCCTCACCAATCCAATAATCTATCAAGTCTGTTTTATAAATCTTATAGTCTTCAGGAAATAAGCAACAATATAAAAAACAAGACTTGATTGTGTAGTTTGGTAAACTGTCATAACTGAACTTTAACCGAGGATACACTTCATCCATACCTGGAAATTCAGAGGCCGATCTCCTCAGAACTTGAATCGCATATTCCCATTCTTCAGGTGTCTTCTTGCAAGCCATAGCTCGCCCAATGGTAATGAGCGCAAGTGGCAAACCACCGCACTCTTTGGCTACGGTTTCAGATAGCGCAGGAATATCAGGATGACTATCAAGAATGTGTCTTCCAACATTCTCCTGAAATAATATCCAAGCTTTTTCATGCCTCAAACACTCCACTCTGAAGGACTTGTGAGCTCTCATTTCGCCGCAAATCTCTATAAAACGAGTTGTGAAAACCAATTTCGATTCAATTTTTTGGCCTGCTGGCAGAGGGACACCAATTTTATTTAAATCAACTCGCTTCCATATGTCATCCAATAGCAATACAAACTTTTTCTTACTCAAAATCTTGAAAATGTCCAGCGCTTTCTCTTCAAGCCTTCTATTTTTCCACGGCTCATCACACAGACCTATCTTCTTCCCAATATCATCTTGAATCTTTCCATACTCTAACTCTTTAGACACCACAACCCAGATAACAACATCAAAATTATTCGACATACTGAGAAATTTGTTGTTAATTTGGGTTAATATGGTGGTTTTACCGACTCCCCCCATACCGTACAGGCCAATAATTCCAACTCGTTCTTCTCTGAGCCATCTCCATATTTTATCAAGTATTGATCTTTGCCCCACTATTGTCGGCTCAATTGGTATTTCATCAACTGAAGTCTCTGGTATCCTCTCAGCCACTGCCTCAAATGCCCCTTCACCCTTTAAAGTAGCCACGACTTGCAGTTTCTTGGCCACTTTTTTCGCAAACTTATAGCTCCACTTGAATCGATTAGAGTAGCCTGAGCCTGCAAGACTTAATTTCTCAATTTCACAAGAGCTGTCATTTACCAGTTCATCAACTTCAACTCTTAAAGTTTCCACCCTTGAAAGCCAACCTTGCACTTGGTTCAGACGTTTCATTTGTTTTTGCTCAGCATTGATCACCCTCGTCATCACATCGTCCCTTGCCTCAATTAATTTTTGCAATTCAGTCTGCAATGCAACAAGATTATCTTTGAGGCCGCGTACATGTTTTGCATTTGTAACAAAGCAATCTAGGCAACGAGAGAAAACGGTATCACAAGATATTTGCACTGTGAATATGTTACCCATAATTTGTATAAGGATTGGATATAGATTGGATTTAGAATATGATTGATGAGTATAACAGGAAAGAGCTTTAACAGGTTTTCTTTTAGGAACAGAAGATATATACTGACTGAATGATTTATGTAGACTTAAGGCTAATTTCAGGGTTGACTTAGATTTATGGTCAATAGAAGTCTGCTTGCAAATTGAAATTGCAAGATTAAAATTTAGAAAACGAAAGCAATCATGAATAATATTCTTCTCAGCATAAGTTTTGAAGACTAAAATCATGAGAATCTCTCTCCTGCAACTTCCAGGAAATATAATTGGTTGATACAAATCCAACAATTAATATATTTAGTTAACGAAAGTTATAGTGAAATTATTAAAGTTTAATTATGTAAATTAGAAAATTATTAATTGATGCTTCTTCATTGACCAGCTCTTCGGTTTTTTTAATACTATATTTTTTTGAGTGTCAAAGTTGGTGGCCAAAACGAGGGATGGAATTAAGTTTATTTAAGCAATCAAATTCTTTATCATATCTTTTATTTCAAATTGATATATACTAATTTTGTCCATTATTTTCGCGGAAATTATTTAAGTACTAATTCAGAGTTTAAATATGAAATAATGCATCGAGATAACGAAAATTAATATTTAGATTATCTTAACCTAGCTATACTCCAAGAACATGCTTATAATTTCAAAAAGAATCCAAATTAGTGGTGACTCTTCTTGGGGAATTGATTTTCTTTGGTCCAAATGAAAATCATTTTCCATTTGTTTGTTATTAATTAGAATTCAGTCCAGAAATATTTTAGATGGTAGTTGGAAATACCAGAAGTCATTACTCAATAATCAACCTTGATTAAATTAAAAAAAATATATATATATTTACATACCCTAAGAAAACGGTAGATATCCATATTTTTAAGCAGTGTTAGATATTTTAATTTTGTACGAAATAGACCGATTGTTAGGGTTTTTTTTAATATTATACATTATATGTATAATGTATTAATATTACATTGAAAATCTATCATAAATCGGAAGTCTTGATTAAGTCGAGTTTAACACTGTACTAGATATTTACACTCAATTTCAAGTGATGTTTGTCTTCACAATGGAGAAAATAGTGTTCTTACGATGAAGGAAAATCTACTCACACCTTAATATAGTAAATCCTACTTTAAATAGGTGAATATATCTTTTATGAGAGGTACTAGTTCCTAGCTATTTGAGCCAGCTCAAGTGATTCACTGATTGCTGGGGTTAGTTTGCCGTAAATGAGAAGAATAAATTTTTAGTTCCTAACTTTAAGAAAATAACACACAAAGATATAGGTTTTCTAATTAGAACAATTTAATCCCCATCCTTATCATCCTAACTTCGACTTTCTAATGGTGATGGACTGATGATGACAAGGATTTAATCCAGCAAATTATTTTTCACATTGATTTGATTCAGTAAAGAAAATCTCAACAAAATACATTTTATTTTTCCAAACAATTTCAATCTGAGTTCTAATAAATATCTATTTCGTCGCCCGAATCTTAATGCAATTAAATATTTTGTGGCCGGGTAAAATATATATAAGATTATAAATCATGATAAAATTGTAATTTCCATATTTGATTTAATTTATTCTACAAATATCTGGTGTAAAGTTCAAAAATATTTATCATAATAAAATGAAGTGGACTAAATCATTTGAAGCAAGTGGTTCTTCCTTCTCATGAAGACTTTGAAGATTTGATTACTGATGCTGAAGATGAACTTTAGAGACAACCCCAGTGGATTCTTCAAGAATTGAATCTGAAGCCCTCGGTTACAATTTGTCAAGGAATAAGAAACTTCCAAATTCAAAAATATTCCAGCAGAGTTGAATCATCCACTGGAAATGAAACAAACAGCTTCGCAACGTTTGTAATTTAGTATACGAACATATGTTAATACAAAGTGACAATAGACAACAAGGGTCTTATCAAGGCTCAATTTTAAACCCTGCACCAAAACCTCAAATCTGTATCAATTTCATCATCACCTAAAGATATGAAAGAGGGAAGGAAAGCATTTTCAGTCGCTTGATCCTCCCATTGCAGCTCTTTCCACCATTTTTCCTGTCCCTTTATAGCAATTTTAGACTCCTTTGCACTGTTGAAATCTAGTGGAAACTTCTCAAGTTTTTGACGTTCATCTACTACAATTTCCTCCAGATGTGGGAAGAGCAAGGGATTGCAGTAGATGCTCTTCAAATTTTGACGATTTTGTAGTATCAGAAACTCAGCCTTGCAAATGGGTTTAGACTTCTAACCAATGTTTCCACTTCACTCAATTTTCCAACACTGATTATTTCTTTCACATTAGAGCAATCCAATATCCAAGTACTCTTGAGATAGTAAGTGAGAGCAAGTCATGTAGCATCCCTCAATTTGGAGCAACATTCTATATGAACCGACTGAATGCTCTCAAAGCCATGAGTCTCTAATGTTTTTGGTACTTCCCCCGAATAATCAAACTTCATCTCTTCCAAATCATGACACTTGGTTTTGGTTACATATAATCTGTTGATATGCTTCATTTCTACTAAAGATAAAACATCGAGTGACTGAATATTTGAAGTAGCTAAGTCATAGAAATTGAACACTGCTCTTTAGTTTATTTGAGATTCAAAAGCTCTGCAGGGTATGGAAATTATTCAATGTTAAGCTAAAGAAATTCTAATGTTTCAAACTAAGCAATCCCTCTATCAAAAACCCATCATCTCTGAACACAATGCTATCTTCTTCTGCTTCTTCAACTAAAGAACCACAGTTGAACAATCTTAGAACTTGTAACATTGAGAAAATGGGTATCACATGCAACAGAATTGTATGGAGAATAACTGTGCAATTCAAGTTCAAGCATTTAAGATCTACCAAGGACATTAATTCTTTAGGGAACTCTTCTATTGCAGTGAATGGCAGATCAAGATGTTGCAACGACACCAATCTTGAAATTTCTGACGGTAATTCACTCAAGTATGCATTATATGAAAGATTCAGAACTCTGAGAGAAGGATAAATTGAAAGAAATCATCACTGATCATCTCCAATATAATTGAGAAACAAAGTTTGAAGATCAGGGCATTTAGGAACTACAGGAATGACTACCTCAGAAACAGACAATCTGACTACATAACATTTGACAGATTCTTAATTTTATTTTCCATCAACGATATCCTCCTCACTCCTTCCCATTTTTCAACCTCTGGTGCTTCAGTCAATCCAGCATCCACATGAACCATAAAATTCTACCTCTCTTTGTGAAGTTCACATGTGATCTGCAAAGACACATCACGAATCACATCATGCATTTTTACATGGCCATCATCTTCTTCTTCCAATAAACATGCATGAACTAGTACGCTGATAATGCAGTATCCTCTGTTTTCTGCTCTGCTTTATCGCAATCATACAAAAATCCCTCACCAATCCAACAATCAATTAACTCTCTTTTACAAATGCTATAATCTTCCGGACATAAACTACAATAAAGTAGACAAGACTTAAATGTGTCGCTAGGCAAGCTATCATAACTGACTTTCAAAAGAGTATACACATTTTTTTCCATACCTGAAAATTCAGAAGCTGGTTTCCTCAATACTTAAATCAGATAGTCTTCTTGCAAGCCATGGCTCGACCGGTTGTAACGAGTGCAAGCGGCAAACCACCACACTCTTTAGCTACAGTTTCAGCCAAATCAGGAAGATTATGATGGCTTCTAAGGATGCTGCTTCCAATTTTCTGTTGGAATAATTTCCAAGCATCCTCGTGTGCCAAACGCTCCACTTTAGAACACCTGTTAGCTTCCATTTGGCCACAAACCCCAAACTCACGAGTTGTGAACTATTTTGGATGCACTCTTTGAGCTTGGAAGAGAAACACCAACTTCAATCAAATCAAATCATTGGCTCCCAAATGTCATCCAATAATAATACAAACATCTTCTCGCTCAAAATTTAATCATGTCTGAGGCTTTTTCCTGAAGATTCTTATTCTTACACGACTCACTGAAAAAACCCATTCTTGTAGCTATACTTTCTTGAATTTTTTCAAGTTGCATTTGTTTAGACACCACCACCCAGATCACAACATCAACATCATTGGGCGTATCAAGAAATTTGTTGTTGATTTGGGTAATAGGGTTGTTTTGCCCACTCCTCCCATGCCAAAAAGGCCAATAACTCCCACTTCCTTTTCTTCAAGCCATCTCCAAACTTTGTCAAGCATTGATTCAAGACCCACAATTGTTATCTCAATAGGTCTTTCATCGACAGGATCTTCTGGTTTTTCCTCTGCCAAATATTTGAAATTTCCTTCTTCCTTCAATGAGGACAAAACTTGTAGCTTTTTAGCGGCTTTCTGCCCAAACTCATAGCTTGACTTACAATTCCTGGAGCAATAGCCTCCAACACATAATTTCTCAAGTTCTGAAGATCGAACTTCTGGCAGTTCACGAACTTCAATTTCCACCGTCTGCACTCTTGTAATCCATAGCTGAACCTTGTGCAGCCGATTCATATGTTGTTCTTCAGCAATGGCTACCCTTGTCTAAGAATTCCTCAATTCATCAAGATTATCTGCTTAGGCAACGAGAAAAAACAGCATCACATGAAATTAAGATTGAGAAGACATTAACCATGACAAAACAATCTACTTCTGACCTAGCTTACAGGGAAGAAAAACTCCGTCGAAAGAAAAAATTGTTGATTTGGAATTGATAAAGCGTCTCTGTCGTTGGATGAAGGATCTGAAACCTTTAAATGAAATTTAAATCACTAGCAGACTGCACACAGTGCAAACACCGGATGAAACCTTTAAGCATTGTGTTCTAGAAGGGTTATTTTACCAAAATACCCTTTTCTTAACAGTCTACTCATGGTCAATGTAAACCGTAGTCCGTAGGGGAGGTAAGTGAACCTCTCTCCAAAATATACCGCGAAGTGATAGTTTTAGATATCTCAGGGGAGGTATTTAAAAATATCTCCGATGAATATTATATTTATTTATTCCTAAATGCAATCATGTCAGCACCGTCAGGTCTGACTTCAAACTTTTTTGCTCTTAAAACTTAAAACAACAATTTCCTTACCTAACGGCTGCCTTGTGCAATTGATAATGATTACAATTGGCCCTAGAACACGGTCAATCCATTGTTTTCTTTGCCTAATGATATTGTTGTCTCTAAATTTTAGAAAACTAATAAATCAGGATCCAAATTTCTGACATATAACATTTTAGTCCTTGGTGGTGTGGTGTGCCTTTACAGGTAATGTTTTTTTCTCTCCAAACTCTAAAAAGTAACAAATCATGAGATAAATTCCTCAACTATAGCATTTATTACTCTATGGTAGGACATTGTTAACAGTTGGGTAAAAATAAAAGTATATTGCTTCAAATTTGACAATTAAGTTCAACTAAATCATGTGCTAATTTGTTACCTTTTCAAGGTTTAGGGACCAAAATATAATTATTATCTCTATGCTATAATCCACTTTGTGGTCTATTTGATGGTAAAAAACGTAAATGGGGAAGCACAAATAGTCAATTATTATCAATAAAGCACACGTATCAGCCTCATAATTACGTATATATTTAGGATCGAAAAGCTGTGTTGTAAGATGAAAATGAATGATTAATAATCACAGTATAATTTAGTTGTGAAAATAATAGATTTAAGATATAGAATGAACTATATTCATAGAAGACAAAACATTGTAAATAATTAATACTCTTGCATCTATTACAGCAATCCTAAAAGCGATCAACAAATATTAATACATGAAACAAACAAGTTTCAGAGATCTCTCTTGCAATGATCGAGCTTAAGCTAATTCAAAGATCACACATGTCGCTTCTGACGAATGCCGAGCAACTTAACATCATCAATCACCGGCCCACACAACGATCCTGTGTTATCGCTTTGCATGTTGTAATATGTGCTCAAAAACATAATGCGTGTGCGTGGTGCCACTGCCTTGAATTTGAGCTCAGCTCGCTTGAATCCTCCTTTGCCGTTTGATACATAAGAAAGCTGAATTCTATCTCTGCCTGCATATGCTTCTACTCCCAAGGTTCCGGCGCATGCGTTGCCGGCGTCGCCCATGGAAAATGTAAGGGAGTAGTTCTTTCCGACCTCGGTCTTAACGACTTGTGCCAATGCACTCTCCTTTCCGGCCACGAGTTCGACAGCTCGTTTGCCTTCAGGAACGGAGAAGTGTGTGAGATCAAGGTACTTCACGGCTTTAAGAGATTCAATTATCCATCCTGGAAGAGGACTGTGATCATCTTCTATCTTGGGTGGAATCAGAACTCCCCATGATGCATTCGGGAATATATAAGGACCCTCTTCGAAATTTCCATTCTTCAACATATTGGCTGCAAATAACAAGCATATCATTTAGTTTTTATCTATAATTTGTTCATTTTCAATTATCCGGAAGCTTTGATTAAAAATATTACCTCTGGTACGTTTAGGAGGATACAAGACCTTAATTGCAACAGAATCAATAAGAGGGCCGCAAGCAGGGTCTTCCTCGACACCAGGATTATGAATTGTAATCTCAATTTCAGAAGCATCAGCTACGAAACCCCACGCATAAGAATCCCAGCCATTGCTGCTGTACATTGTTTGCATTGGCAGAATTCCCCAATCGTTTGGTTCGGAATTCGGAGAAACAGAAACGTTGAGCTTCTCTTCCTGAGCACAAGTGCGAGCTGCACTGAAAGTGATTGAATAAAACAAGCCTTTGGTGACCTTAACTTTCTGCTTGATGGAGGCTTCGTTGCCTAGTCTAATAGCGAAGGCTCCTTCGGGCACAATCAGCAGCATGTCGCCCTGTTTGTGGCCGGATTTTATGTACTCAACGTAGCCTGAAATTTTCCAGTTAGGAATGGCGTTTGGGTGTGTTACTACTGTGCCTTTCAGTTGTGATGGCTTTGGCCCATACTCGAAATTGCCATTGGGCAGTAAACCTGTAACTCAAAGCAGTTAAAATTGTTTTCATTTTTCATTATTTTTTGAAAGTAAAAAAAAATCAAAGTAAGGGCATGTGCCTGTGGGATTTATAAAACATAAACAAGAAGCAAATCAAATCTGTTTTTGCTGTGGAATCTTATTCTTAAATTAGAGCCATGGTGTCATCACATGTTCTCTCCATGATCATGTCAGAGAAAAACATGGCTTACATAATAATTTATCATCTCTTCTAAAAATTAGTAAATGACAAAACTGACATGTTACCTCTCGTTTTGTAAGTTGGTATCATTCAATGCCATCCCGGGATATTATAGTCATTTCACAAGCATAAATTATTTAATCTTTCTTAAAGATCAAACAAGCTTTGAGTCCCCACCACGTGTAAGGCTGAGATCTCTTAGCATAGGTTAAATTTTCGAATCACTTGTGTATTAATTGCCGTCCAACGACCAAGCACATCAACGTAAATGACATTTACTACAAGCTATACTTTTAGACTATGAAATGACAAGTTTGTCCTTCGTTGTAAACTAGTAGGCAAATGGAAAGAATGATAACGAATAATATTTTACAAGATTGATCGCAAATAAAGAAAATGCTTTTATAAAAACTAAATACATTCTTCATTTATTTCTTACATTAAATCAAAATTCATTAAATAAGGGCCTTTAAAGTATATATCTATAACTAAAAATTAATGACCCAGGAACAAGAATACAAGAAAAGTGATGAGATGAGAATGACTGACTGAACATATTTAAAGATCGTTTTCATGATTTCAATAGATTGGAGAACTCATTCATTAATGTCTATTTCACTAAATCTTTTGTGGAGAACATATTTTTGTTCAACATTTTTCTCTATTCTCACTTGTGAACTGTAAAAACAAAGCATGCTTGCATTGGCGTATAATATATGAAACTATAATCGAGATATTATCCAAAAAAATTTAAACAAGGAACCAAGACTGTAAAATGAACTAGCTGGTAAAAGAATTTGAATGTGTACACATAACACATACATGCATGAAGGGAAGAAATTTTGAGAGCTTACCGTCGGTGACGGAGACGGCTGACGTGACAGGTGGCGCAAAGAAGAACCAAGAGCACGGAGAGTCTGTACATTGTGCCCTGAGAAATGTACAAATGCAGGAAGAGAGAAAAAGAGGAAGAAGGAGAAGGAAGGACTCTAGGGTGGAGATCAGCAGGAGGTGAGCTATGGCATTTATGAGATTCGGAAGAAGAAAAAGCCACTGGTTTTAGAACAAAATTCCGTGAATGCCACTGGAACTATCCATGCACTGAAGAATATATAAATAAATTATATATAATTACAAAATTATTGGTATTATGTGAAATAATAATATTATTTCCCAAAGACCATGTTCAAAACTGACACACAATTCTGACATATATAAAACATCCTCATTCTATGCTAATCGGTTTTATAAATAATCTAACATTATTTTTCGAATAAATTTTTTATATATCTCAATAATTAGTATGCGAGTGTTATTTAGTTTGACCAATAAAAGTTTTTGGATTGGTATAAGAATTACAAGAAATTGAGTCTTGTTTAACTTGGAATTGAAATTAATTTGTTTTTGTATTTAAGTTAATAGTGAAAAATAAAATGAAGAGGCAAAACCAGATATTGCAGTTGAAGATGTGGGAATTGGGATAATATGAATAGTCAATAGCATGATTTAAGGGATAGGAATATTTGGGGTTTATAAAGTAACTAGATCGTGTGATTTAAAAATAATGAAACGTAATTAGCATTAGATTTAGAAGTTGAAGAAATCGATTTGGTGGTTTCTGGTGAAGGTAGAAGACATGCTATTCAAGCCCACATGGATGCATGGGCAGACACTTGCATGCATTTGTTCCTTCAAGCCTATTTCTGTCATTTCAGACGTAGTTTAAATAATTTATGACACTTTTAAATTATCTTAAATTTGAATAACAATAGAAAGATTTAATTTTTCAATCTCATGTTAAAATTTTTAAAAATATTAACATTTATAGAGACTAAAATAACCTCACATCTCACAAGGATCCAAAAGCACATGGCTTTGATAATGTAGTGTCTGCTTGGATCTTCTGGGAAGGTGATAAGTGTCCAAGATCCATGCATGGATCAAAATCAAATGATTCATTTAATTAATATTAAATTTAATTTCATCTCAGAAATTTAAATTAAATGGGTTTTGTGATTTGGCAGCTCGTGGGGATCAACAGAAAAAACATCAGATCAAATGTGCTGAACCAGTCAATCAATCAATCAATCGAAAGGGGTATTTCAGATCTTATCCTAAAGCAACCCATGTGCCGGTTTAGCGTTTCGGTCGATTCTCCATTCCGTTTCTTAATTATAATTAATAATTTAATCAGCAATTAATAATTAATAATTAATAATTGTATTGTTGCTTCTGGTTCATTTTGGTCGGCAATAATGATATAAAATAATTGATTAGCGCATGTGCTGCGAGCGAGGGGAAGCATGGACACAGTTGGGATGTATGATGATTTTGTCAAATTATGTACACTAACTTAACAAGACAGCGTCTGGCAGAAACACAGAGTTAAGCATTTAATTATTGTTCATATTTGATCAGAATTTAGAATAAAGGATTATGTTTTTAATTTTAATAATAATAAGATTTTTTTCATCAATCTTTTTATCTATAGTCAATCACCAATTTGATTATGCATTTTAATTGAAGTTCGATACAAATTTGGCTAAAAAAATAATTTTACGATGAGAAAATCATAATGGGATGGATTGCAATATCATCTAAATATTTATTTAAGTAATTAATTATAACAATTATACAAAATAATTAATAAATGACCAATATCTTAAAAGATATAAGGGATTAGTGTAATAATCACTTTGCTCAAATAATGAAAATTTTCAAATGTCAATATTTATATATTTTGCAAAGGATTTGAAGTGATTCTGAATTGTATTATACTGATTCAAATGAAGCATACTACAGTAATTTTAAAATGATATATACACAATGAAGAAAGTCTTCCAAAAGCATGATCCAACAACCCACTTCATACTCACACTAGTTCAAATGTTTTGTTTCTTGAACATCTTGTGAATTATATCCTCAGCTCTCAAAGATGTCATTTGTGTATATAATGGTAGTTGTTTCTAGTTGTGTATGTATATATTTAATATAATGATAATAAAATTTTACTTTAAATGTGATTAATTTATTGGAGGAAATTAAACTAAATATAATTGACATTTCAATCAAATAATTTATTGAAATTAAGATTCGTTGAATATTAATATGGTAGTATAGTGTGATATCATTTATTGGGAAAAAATAGCGATGCACAACTTAACAATGTAAAATGATGTAAATCAATATCCGCTTATCTATTTGTCCAAATAATAATGATGTAAATGATGACCTTAGGCAAAATTTAGATAGGATATTAGATATAAGAAAAATGACATATATTAAATTACAATATGTTTTGAAACATGATGACAATAATGTTAATACAAAACTTTAGATATTAATTTTAAATTTAAAGTTATACTCAATATATGTATTTTAAATTTTAAATTTAACTAAAAATCTTATAACACTGAAATAAAATGGATCAATTTTTATAACATGACATAAGATTATTTTAAATTTTTAATAAAATAACATGATTTTAAGGGCCCAAATCAAGCCCATTATTTTTGGGACGAAAAGTAAATGGACTAATTTTAAAGCCCAAAATAGTCGTAACTTTGATGGCCTAAATAATATGGGCTATTTTAAAGACCCAAATAGTGGCAATATAAATAAAACGAGCTGCTTTTTAAAGTAGAAATCAATTAATCTAATTCTTATTTTTCATTTTATAAAGTGTTTAGGTTAGATACTCCTGCTACCATGTGATGAGATTCTCCAATCAAAAACTGCCACATATTGTATAATTAATAATTTGAAAAATAATCTCAACCTACTTTTGAAATGTAAAGCAAGTTATTAATTATATAAAATATAAGAATAATGAATATTTAATAAATCTAATTCTTTTTATTCTATATATACATTAATTTTAAAATTATTAATTAATCAGAATAGAGAAAAATTATAACATAAATGGAATATTTTTATTAAATAATTCTATTAAAATAATCTTATTTCTTTTTGTTGATAGCTTTACATTTTAACATATTAATACTAACTAAATAATACTTACAAATTTTGTCACTATCAAACTCACACATTAATATAAAGGAGAAATAGCCAACATTTAAAATTATGATGGATTAATATAATAACCTCTAATTAATTTTTAATCATAGATTTGTAATTTTAGTTTATGATGAACTAAAGAGTTGTTAGGATTAATTTAGTAAATAACATCTTATTAATTGTTTATTATTTAATATAGATTTGTTGATAGGATCATTAATTTTAAATACGAATTTATAATTTTAACTTATGATAAATAAATAAAAGAGAGCTCCAAAATGTTAATAGCATGACCAAAAAACTCATTTGAGAATCTCAATTTAATTGAAAGCGCAAAGTTGCCATTACAATATAGTATTTATGATTGTTTGCAAAGGCACAAATGTATAACACAAAATGTTAAAAGAATTTTTGCTTTATTAATATATTAGAGGAAACTAATTATAATTTATTTGAGGAGATAGAAATTAAAAAAAATTGTTTAGATTTTTTCCAACAGACTATCTGATGCACTTAGTTTTATACAACAATTTCAATCGTTGACATTACTGTTGTTCTTATTTTCTTTAAATTGATCAGACCGTCTAGTCGCAACATGCTTTGCTTGTTTGATATTTGAATAAAATCAAAAGGATTTATTAGCTTTTAGCGAGATGAATAAATATAATTTATGGGTAAAAAAAGATTAAATGGAAAGAGTAACTTCTTAAAATTTAATCATAGAAAATGAAAATAATCAATTAACACCGTCATTTACGGCATCATCAGACAATTATTCAACCAAATAAAACTATCTGCATATTTATACTAAATTTTCAAATTTATATAATAGTAATATTATGTAACACAATACATCTCACCGGGTATAATAAAAACACGCATTTGTATTTAATTTTTTTTTGTTTTAAATATCATTATTAAAACAAAATTAGTGGTAACGGGATTCTCCACTCCTTCAACCATTTCCATTTTAAGCTAAAAAAATATATTTGGTTTTTTTTAAAAAAATGATCTTAGGTTCATGCTCATGAATCACTGATCAAATCGGGAAAGCAACAATGACAATCAGCTCAAGTAAAAAAGAAACAAGATCAATCCATCATGAATTATAAAATAATCCAACGATGATCATGCATTTGAATACATTGTTCTCGCCCTCACCTAATAAAAACCCATCCTAAATATTTTATAAGGATAAGCTCAACAAATAATACCTTTTCAGTCTTTTCATCTCGACAAATTAAGCAAGCCAAGGCAGATGCAAAGAGAAAATGCAAACCTTAATCTTTACTCCGGCGACCCGCAAAGCCGATCCACTCCTCGGAAAAACCGATATATCGGACGCGAGACGAGACGCGATCGCTGAGTGGTACATCACATCGTGGAAAGTCGAACTCTCCATAGTCTTCCTCCTCAGCTGCTTCGCCTTCTCCTCTGTGAAGCAGCCGGGAGCGAACCTCGATCTCAGTTGACCCGAATCTGCCGTTTCGGACTGTTTTCTCTCGCTGGCGTTGGTAATGTAGTCGGGATCTGAGGATAAACCGAAGATCGGGGCCCACCAGTTGGTAGAGGCGGAGGAGGAGGAAGCTCTAACCCGATTGGAGTCGGGGTTTTTCGCTCCGGACCCGTAGGAAGCCCGGATTGGAGTGGATAAGTAGCATGTAGTAAGCGCACTAGCCATGAATGCAAATGCGAAGACTTGAGGGAAGGGATCAAGATTTACGGGCTAATGGAAATTATTAGCTGCAATTAAATAAACGTGTACTGATTGCAAGGCGTGCTACTACGGGTTGTACGTCAGGGCTGGACGGTAATTACATTAAGTGTTTAGGGGTAATGTAGAATTATTGTACAACTGAATAATGAGAGTGTTGGTGGAGGAAAAGCAGGAGATTTGGAGGGAGAGGAGTGGATAAGATTGGACGCGTGGAGAGTATTGGAAAGCGTGTTGAGCGGTCTATTTTTGCGCTTTTTGGTTGCTTTTTTAAAATCAACAAGTGGGGTTCTTTTGGATCGCTTTTATGAAGATAGTTGAGTGGAACTCACGTGACTTGGCGGATTGGTTAAGGAAACGAAGGAAGTAGTGGTTTAATTGTTATTTCTGTTGGCGGGCTTTTCCGTGATTTTCCCGCTTGTAGTTTGGAATCTTTTGCCGTGTTTGGCCGGTTGGAAGCATTTTCTAACCAGAAAAGCTTAATATTAAATAGAAATTAACTGATGATTAGTAAACAATATTAGGAATAAATAAGAATAGAAGTCAACCGTGTGGCTGTTTGTTTTTAAGTCTAAAGTCCCGAATATAATTTGGTTATTCAGATAAATTAATACTGCAAATTTTATTTTTTAAATTAATAAATGTATTTATTTAGTAATTGTATCGAAATAAAATAAACTAGATATAATAAATTTATTTATTTAATTAATAAATTATTTTTTATAAATTTATTTTTAAATTAATACTAAAAAACTTAGTAATTATATTTAAATAAAATAAATAAATTTTTTAATTTAATTTGAATAAATATTTTTTATTGCAATGAATCAAAATATTTTATAAAATTTATTTAAATCTTAATACAGCAGAATCTATTTTAATTATTTTTAAGGATGTGATAAATTAAATTAAATTTTCAAATATTTATATTTAAATATCATAAATAAAAAATAAATATATTATCCATAATTATTTATATTTATATATTTAAATCAAATAAAAAAAAGGTACCCTGAAGAGAAAGACAATGAAAACCATGAACCTCCCAAAATATAATGTTAAGATATGGGGCGACAATTTTGTCAAGAATTTGAGAGGCTTGTAATTTAAAGAAAATTCAAGTTCTGCAAGTAAATATTGATACTATATATGTTTATTAATTTATATCATGATTAATAGTTTAGGGATTATTATATTTAAATACTTTATATTATAATGCTACACATTTTAAATATCATATGTTCAATTTCATTCAGCTATATATTGAATAATAAAATAATATAATAAATCATTTTACAAGTTATAAATATTGATTATTCTTCTAATGATAAGGATATTATTACATTTTTTTATGAGGTTTGATTTTATATTAGTTAGAGAAAAAATATAGATATTACATTACAAATCTTTTCTATAATATTCATTAATTAACTTCAAGTGGTGAATTCAAATAAACATTTTTAATTTTAATTTTTTATTTAAAATATATTTTTTTAATATTTATGACTTGTTACGTGTATTAATTAATTTAAATATATAAATAAATAAAATAATTATATAATAAAATAAAATATACGAAATTTGATAATTTGATTTAAAGTTAATTTTTAATAAATATTTTGTAAATGAAGTACGAAAATATATATAGTTAATAAATTGATTGAAAAATAGAAAAATAAATGTAATCAAGTGCCAAGATTTGGAAGAGAAGAAGTTTGATTATTCAGGGGAAGTACCTAAAATGTTAAGAGACATGGAATCAGTTCATATAAACATAGAATCTTGCTCAAAATTGAGAGATGAGACATGTTTGTTCTCGCTCCAAACGTCAAAAGTATTTTATATAATATTCGTCAATAATAAAAACAAATGCAAATCAGTGATACAAATTAACACGGCACTTCCATTACACACCACATAAGAAATACAGAAAGTACAGCAACATTTAATTGCAGAACGTACTTAGATATTTTGAGTATCAGAAGCAGAAGCACTTTGTTCAGATTCTTCAAAAAACCGTCGGGATTGCCTGTAATGACTTTGAAGTTCAGCTTGATGAGTCTGATAAGGAAGTTCAAATACAAAATCAGTACTTAAATCTTCCATGTCTGCCTGAGAAGGAAGTTCAAATTCTGCAGTTTGAATGGATTTGAAACAATTATGAAAAGCAAGTTGTGCTGCTGGATCCTTCCATTGCAGCTTCATCCACCAGTATTCCCTGCCCATAATAACAAGTTCATTATCATCCGAGCTATTAGAGTCGAGCGGAAGCTCATCAAGCTTTGGGCATTCCAGCACTCTTATTTCCTTCAAACGTGGGACTGCCAAGGCCCTCCAACAGACGCACATCAAATTTGGCAGACCTTCTAATAGAAGGATTTCCAGGTTTGCAAATGGTTCTCTTGTTCCCAATATATTTTGAGCTTCGTCCATTTGCAGAATATTAATTATTTCTTCCATGTTATTACAGTATAACACAGAAAGTATCTTCATATTTGGAGCAAGAACAACCCAATGTCAGATGCCTCAATTTGGAGCAAGAGTTTATCTCAATCGTGTGGAGGCTGTGGAAACCATGAGAACGCCTGCATCTTCCGTACGGCAACCCTCGAATAAAAGTCAATTGTCAACTCTTCCAGATTTTTACATTCCGAAATACATAAAGTTTTCAGATGCTTCATATCCGCTAAAAATAGCAACATCAACGTTATCTTCAAGGCATTGAAGTCCTAGAGTCTGTGTACACCGCTTTAACTTACTGGACTTCAAAAACTTTTGCAGAGCATCGGAGCTCTTTAGGCTTATACTCAACATATCTAAATTCGTGGAATGAAGCAATTTCTCCGTCAAAACTTCTCCAGAATAACCACATTCAAACATTCTCAACACATGTAAAATTGAAAAATTAGATATCAGTTGCTCTGGAATTCTACGGAGATCAACTGTGTGCTCTAAGTTCAAATATTTCAGGTTTACCAATGCCTCCAACTCTTCTGGCAACTCTTGTATCCCGGTGTTTGATAAATCGAACATGCCGTGCTGCAACTAAATTTGAAACTCCTGATGGCAACCGGGTTAAAGAAGGATTGTTTGACAGGTTTAAAACTCTGAGAGAATGCATGGATCGAAAGAAGTCACCGGTGATGATTTTTAAATAATTACGACTGAGAAACAAAGTTTGAAGATGAGGACATGTGGGGATTTCGGATAGATCTTCAATTTTGTTTTGCATCAATGATACCCTTCTTACACCTTCCCATTTCCTGAAATTTGGTGCTTCAGTTAATCCAGCACCCGTATTGACGAAAACGTTTTGCTGCTCTTGTTCAATTTCATTTGCAATCCACAAAGCCATGTCACGAATTACATCATGCATTTTTACATATTCATTTTCTACTTCCAATAAACATGCGCGAACAAGAGTACCAATAATGGAATATCCTTCATTTTGGGATTTCCTTCTATCATTTTCATCCAAAAATCCCTCACCAATCCAATAGTCCACCAATTTCCTTTTCTGAATCTTGTAGTCTTCGGGGAATAAGCAACAGTACAAAAAACAAGATCTAGTTTTGTCATCTGGCAATTTATCATAGCTAAACTTTAACTGAGGATATACCAATTGCATACCTTGAAACTTAGAGGCTGACCTTCTTAAACACTCAATTTCATGTTTCCACTCCTGCTGGTGCGTTCTTGTATACCATGGCTCGACCAATGGTAATGAGAGCAATCGGCAAGCCATCACACTCTTCAGCCATGGTCTTGGCTAGCTGAGGAATATCAGGATGGCTGTTGAGTGTGTTTTCCCCTACCTTCATTTTGAACAATTCCCAGGCGTCTTCAGGCTGCAAACAATCCACCTTAAACTTCTTCTGAGATTCCATGAGGCCACAAACATTAATGAAGCGAGTGGTGAAGACTACCTTCGATCCATTCATTCGGTCTGGAAGAGGAACACCCGCCTTGGTTAAATCAACACGCTCCCATATATCATCCAACAATAATACAAACTTCTTTCGGTTCAGAACCTTGGAGATATCCTGCGTCTTATCCTCAATACTTTATGATTCCAGGAGTCATTAAACAAACATAACATTTTGCCAATCTCTTCTTGAATCTTCTGAAGTTGTAGGTCCTTAGAAACTGTTACCCAAATGACAACATCAAAGTCGTCTAGCATATTGAAGAACTTATTGTTGATTTGGGTTAACAGGGTAGTTTTACCCACTCCCCCCATACCGTAGATGCCAATGATCCCCACATCTTCTTGTTGAAGGCATCCCCAAACTTTGTCAAATGTTTGTTGTTGACCTACTATTGTTGGCTGATCAATTACTTCTTTTATTCACTGCAGCGGCTGGTATCCCAGTCAGCCACCGCATCGAAATTAGCTCCTTGAGCTTTCAAGGAATCTACGAGTTGCAGCTTTTTGACTACTTTTTGCCCCAACTTGTAGGCTTGACTTCAAGTTCTTGGAACAGCAGCTTCCAACGCATAGATTCTGAATTTCTTTTGTTCCAGCTTTCTGCAGTTCACCAACTTCAATTTCCGCATAATCCACTCTCGTAAGCCACAATTGAACTTTGTTCAGCCGTTTCATTTGTTGCTGCTCAGCAATGAGAATCCTCGTCATCAAGTCATTCTTTGCTTGAATTAAGTCTTGTAATGAAGTCTTCAAGGAATCAAGATTATCTTCTAGCTGACATATATACGTTGCCTTTTTAACAGTGCAATCTTGGAAACAAGATAAAATTTGATCAGTTGGTATTGAGATTGCGAATATGTTCCCCATATATATTGAAAAATAGAGTTCAAAAACAAATGAAGAAGAGAGACAGGGAAAAGAATTATGTTTCAGGGGTACTCAGAAAAAAAAAAAAAAGTCTGGTTGAGGAAGACAAGAAAGGCTTTGAAGACTGCTATTTTACAATATATATTTATTTCTCTTCTTTTTTTTTTCTTCTTTCTTTTAATTTCTTTTATTAACCTTAGTTAGGTACAATTTCAATGCGGGCACGAATAAAGTTGTCAGGATACACAAATACACAACCGATAAGTTGAAATATAACCATTTAATAATGTAAAATAAGTTAGGATATATTTATATAAGACTAAGAAAAATTATTGTAGAATAAAATAAAAAATTATGAATTAATATAAGTAATTGATGAGACATGAATTAATAATCAAAGTGAAGAACTTGCCTCACTTCATTTTATTGCTTCAGTGACTACACTATATATATGATTGCGTGCTTCAATATTATGATCATATTTGACAGATCTTATGTGAAACTAATACATAGGGTAGAATTATTTTAACTTAATTATTTTATTTAAATTGAAAAACAAAATTTCAGCTTAATTTCCATTTCTTGGAAGATTGTCACGGTGATTAGACTTCAATTTCCGCACCTTCCATTCTCGTAAGCCACAGTTGGACTGGAATTTTTCTGTCTCTTCGTTTTTCTTTATTTATGTTAATAAAAACAATTGGCCGGCTGTGTACAGTTTCAACGCGGTCATGAATAAAATTCAGCAACATACAAAAATACGCAACCGACGAGTTAGAAATACAATAATTTAGTTACATTTAAAATGATTTGTTTAAGATAAAAATAATCAAGTTTTTAATTTAACATATTTAGATAAATGAGGAAGGTTTCTTTTTAATTTTTAATTAAAATTAGATTGTAATTTTTAATTATAATTTTATTTTTATCTATAGTATATAAATATATTATAACATATATTTATTATTTATATTTTTTGATTTAAATCTTCATATATTTTAAATATATATAATGAGTTTAAATTTATTTTAAATAAATATGTTACATGTAAAAATAAAATATTAAAAGATGTTTTAATTAAATTTTTTTTATAATTAAATATCAAATTATTACTATAAAAATAAAAGAAAAAATTAAAAATATTTTAATATATGAATGTGATTTAACTCATTATTTGAATTTTTTTAATAATTGTATATTTGATTTTATTATTAAAATAATAAATTAAAAAAATTATTTAGTTTTGAGTATATTGTAAAAAATATTATATAGGGACTAAATTGTTAAGATTAAAAATAGTTATTATAAAAAATATTAAAATATAGACTAAATTATTATATTTAAATAAAATATATATTATATTATTATTTTATAAACATTTAAGAATACAAGTGATAATAAATTAACCGGTTAACAAACAATCAATTAACACCTGGGGGTAAGTGTCACTTATCAATAGAGTTAGGGAGTATTTGTCGTTTTTAAACTTTTAGGAGGGTATCTGTTCTTTTTTTAGGGGGGTATATGTCAATTTTCCTTGATTTTGTAAAGTTGTCAACAGTTCAAGGGAGGTGTTTGCCTATTTATCAAATCTTGAACTTATACATGATAATATGAGATACCTCAGGGGAGGAAATTGATAATACCCCGTATAATAATTGGGTGGACCAATAATTGAAAAGCATTAATTGATTGTACCAATGAGTGGCTAAAAAAGTGGCCCACGATAAATATGGCTGTTTACTAAATTTTTTGTAGGGATCACAATAATAATAGGAGGGGCCTGCTTTAGTCTTTAAGGCGTGTCTTCTCAGTCAAGAACTTAGTCATCACCTTATCAATAGACGGGTGGAGATGACAATGCATAATATATATTTCCACAAATTCTCTCAAAATCATCACGAAGAACCATAAAAAATTGAACAAGTCGTTGCTCCTCTCTAAAGGCTATATAAGGAGCAAAAGGCTGTAGCTATTCTAGCTCTGTGAGAGCCAATTGGTCCCAAAGATTAGTCATGGCAGAGTAGAATTGTTGAACGCACAAATACTTTTGATAGTGTGTGCAAATATAAAACTTCTTACAAAATTCGATTGAGTGTATAACCTTACCAAATGATCCGGCCATATTTCCTTTGTTGTATCAGACTTTGCCAATTGTGTACCAGTTGCATGTTGAACTAAATTATTGACCCAAGTGATAAACTTTTGAGTTGTTTGCTTCCTAAATATCTAACATATTTTCATATTCTTTGTCTGTATCATATGTGGATTTGCTGTATCCACCAGTGATATAACCCCACTTATTTTTTTATCTTTCAAGAAATTTTATTACATATCTCCAATACGAATAGTTTTTTCCATCCAATCTCATACTAATACATTGTAGGAAATCATCTCCCACCAGTCATTGAAAACTTCAATAATAGAAATTAACAGAAGAAGAAGAAGAAAATGTCAAAAGAATCGAAAGTGGAAGAAATATCAAATATCAACCAACCAAATCATGATATTATCAAATAAGAGTCCCATCTTCGTCATTGCTCTAATATGTGTGACAATTGCAAAAAGAAGGCTGGAATTGCATTAGAAAATATTGAAAAACTTAAAAAACAGGTACAAGATAGCTTACATAACCATACAATACAAGAAATTAAGACTAGTCTACCCTTAGAGCTAAAATAATAAACCAACACTAATAGGCAGAAGTTGAAATAATTCTCTTGCTTTATTCACAGATTTCCATCTCTCTTACTCCATTTCAACAATTTCCCCAGGATAAACCTGCAAATACACAATTGCAATAATTCTTTTTGAGTAATTTTTGTGTTGAATAACTATTGAGAAAGAAACATATCAGAAGCCTTGTATGTCTCACCTGACCCTGACCGAATCTCTCTCCATTTGAGCTTACAGTTGATCTGACCTTCAACTCTCCTCGACTTGTCGTCAGCTCATCTAATATCTCGGCATCACTCATTTCTGGTCCACCGTCACTCCCAACGTAAGGCAATTCCTTATCCTGCAAAACGGTTAAAGTGCTAAGGATTCTATTTCACAGCAACTGTAGATTAAAAATCAGCTAGCCAAGTGTTACTTACCCTGAAGGAAATGCTGAGGGAACGCTGAGGAGAACCAGTGATCTCATCATATTCTGCAGCATCAAGTTGTCGCAAATGATGTAGGGGAAGCAGCTTGGGAAGGAGATATTGCTGGATGGTAATGAGAAGAAAGAATGGTAGAGGAAACAAGATTCCAGCTATAGGAATCCATGTCACTCCATAACATATCAGGGGGTACACAAACTGGAATAGAGTAAATATGACAATGTATTTGTATGGAACTGACTCCACAAAGGAAGCATGAGCCTTCTCCAAGACCCTGCAAACATAGATCAACAGCAGATGGAAGACGGAATTAGTAAACCCATATGCAACTAGGTTATGCAAATTTAATCCTCATTTCATTATATGAATAATTTCATTTCTAAAGATGGATTTGTGATAGAAAACCCTTGTGATGCTCAGAAAGAAGTTTACTGACTTGTACTGACGCCGAGGCGTAATGAAGAGAAGTAGCATTCTTTCCCAAAATTGATTCCCGGGGAGACTGTCAATACTCATGTAAGCAAAATAACCCCAAAGGACAGATGTGGGAATTAGCTGTATAGCAGGCACAGCGAATACTAGTGTTGCCACTGACAGTGACTGCAATAGATTGCTGACCCTCTGCTCGTTAACTCGGACGGGCAAGTAAGCATCAATATGTTTCTCGGGATCGAAGTTTTCTTTTATATTTTCTCCTTCCTTTTCCCCTTTCATGACAGCATCTTTCAGGTCTTCAAGTTCCTTGACTAACGCAATCTGCAGCAGAAACAAATATAGAGTTGTTACCAAACCAAGAGTGAATATTGGTGATTATCTTTTAAGCGGTACTACTGGCTAAATGACTCACAGCAGAACTGTTATCCATTTCTATGAACACAGCTTGCATCTTGCCATAGATTTCGGAATTGCTGGCTTTCCTTGGCAGTCTCTACCATCTTTTTTCTAATGAACTGCATGTCAAGATCAAAATACAGTGCTTAATTGCCAATAATTTACCTCTTTTTTTTTTTAAACTTTCTGCAAACCAACCTGTCTCTTCAAAACAGCGAGGCTCTTGGTGTGCATTGGCGATTGCGGAAGGACCCCATTTGAAGGCGGCAGCCCAACCAATCCACAAAGCAATGTCTGCATACATATATTTGATGAAGGACATTAAGATTAAAAAAACAATGGGGAAATGAACCCCAGATTTACTATTTTAGTGGCATGGGATGTACCATGAATCCAAGCAACAAGATGTCATAGTGGTAGGAAGAAGGAATTTAAGATTGAACTCCTTTTGTTGTGCCAATTGTGATGCAACACTATGGTCGAAGAAGTAAAGCCCTGCTATCATTATAGCAGGGATAAAGGCAGCAAAGATGTAAGCCGGAGGGACTTTTTCCATATCCTGCAGTTTGATGAGGATGTATAAGAATAAAAATCCTTTCAACTTTGGTTGTAGGAATTTAAAGAATATTGTCTACCTTGATAATGATCCAGTGGTCTAAAGATGCCGATTCCCAAGGGAGAGAGCTAAAGAGTCTTCTTGGAACTCCAGATGGAACTTTGCTTGGTACACTGTAAGACAACGCTGTCCATAACAAAACCATTGAAGGAACCCCATAGTCTGCAATGAAACTCCTGAACCACCCTATATAACGAAGTAAAGATTCAGATTGTGGGCCTTGTGTATAAATTCAGCTTCAGGGTAATTACTACGATTCAAGATATTTAAAATTTGGTTAACTAACCTGTGCCGTACCACCAAGACCTTGCTTTTCTGCTCTTTGAAGCGGTATATAGAAGTCTAAAAGCAAATATGATTCCTAGTAATCCATTTGTGTAAAGCCAATGAAACTGATTCTTGTCTAAATTGGAGTCTTCAGCCTTTGGAACCTTAAACTCGCTTACAATTCCCTATGATAAGCCTAACATCAATAAGAAAAATATGGTGTGAAATCTGAAAATCAAATGGTTGGTTCGAGTTCAAGGTATGTAAAAAATAAAATAAAAAATGTATTTGACCTTGATATATTCTTTTACATTTTAAAAAAAAAGAAAAAAAAGATTATATATATATTTTTTAGTTATTACATTACAAGTTTGTTGGAAACCTTCATTAAATTAAATCCTATTTTAAAAGTTTAAATTATATATATATATATATATATATATAAAAATTATTTTTTAGATGAAGAGTGGTGAAAAAGATAATATATAAAATTTAGATCACTTCAAAAATTAAATATATATCATATTATGATACAATAATTATTAAAGTATGACTCATATGAGATTACTCACATAAAAAATAATTAATTTTTATTTAGCACAATATGATTTAATATTTATTTAAAGAAAAAAAAAGAAGAGTGGTGAGTAGGAAAAAAAGACAAAAATTACAAGATTATTGAATGCTAATTTGTTTATTTAATTGAATATGAAATTGAAGTTGGTAACCAAACTAGCTATGAATGAGGTGAAGTCACTGAATACGAATTTCAAAAAGATAAAAATAAAATAATAATATGTTTTAAAAAGTTAACAACTTCATAATCATATTTTTGTTATTTTCTATTGATATCAAATTTCATTACGTGATATCAACCAATAAACTTATTTATATATAAAAAAAAAAGACTATTTGCTCTCTTTTTATTTTTCCTTAAATACTTATTAATTCGCTAAGTTATTTGAAAATTTTTTCCCAATGAGATTCTGATTAGAGATAAAATAGAATTTAGTAAAATTTTAATTAGAGATAATTTAGTATTTTGGTTTGTCTATAATTTAAATAAAATATGACTTCAAAATGACTCTTCATTAAGTTTGACTTAAATAAGAAATATTAATTAAAATTTTACAAATTTATACTTTTATCTTTTATCTTTTAGACCTTTATTCTTTAATATGGATTTAATAGCTATCTTATTAAATCAACATACTGGTAAAAAATTGATTTAATTTTGGATGTAATAAAAATAGTCCAATAATAAGTCCCCCAGTTTTAAAAGTAATGTAATTACTATTTAAAACTAATGAAGAGTCCTGAAACTTAGTATTTTTTATTGAATTCTCTAAGATCTCTTACTTTCTTTTATATGATAATTTCATATGAAATAGTTGACATTTTATTATTCAAAGAATGATAAAGGGTGGGTTTTAATTAATGAGGCCTTGATTAATATAATATGATGAGTATATTTTGAATTTTTAAATAGTTTGCTATCAATTCTTGGCCTTATTAATTTTATTATTTTCTTTGTTTTCCTTTGCTTATAGAGCAAAATCAAAACTTTCTTTGACTAGAAAATTTTGACTTTTACTGCTTTTCTCTTTTCATCGAAATTGATTCAAGTATTAAACCATTTTGTCTTTCGATTTTTCATTTCCCTGCCTTTCCTTTCAATTGATATTACTTGAAAGTTGCATTTCTATTTAGATATTTATTGATTTTACTTCTAATACGACGTTGTTTTATATTATTTGTTTTTTATTTTTGTTTTGTTATGCATTTCTCTTACCTAAATGTTGAGTACTTCATTATAATTTTTTTTCTTAGTCAAGATGTCGGTGCTATGCAAGTAGATTTTGTTCCTTTAGAATTTATAAATTGGTATAGTGGAGTAATAGTATTTAGTCCTTTTAGGCTTTGATGTATATTATTTTTGTCCCTCTAGATTTTCCATTTTGACACGGCACAAGTATATGACATTGGTTCTTTTGGGAATAGTTATGGTAGCTCGAAACTACAGTGTTCAGCTTATCTGGGCAAGATGTCGATACCACAAAAGTATAAGTATTTGTCATTTTGAACTTTATAGTTTTGGCAGCATGGAGCTATAGTGTTCAGCCCTTTTTGGGCATAATATTGGCAGTGCGGAGCTGTAGTGTTGGGCCTATCTTGACATAGTTTTAGCAACACAGAAATGTAATGTTGGACCCATTTGGGCATAGTATTAGCAATGTTAGCCCTTCTGGGTATAGTTTTGACAGCGTGAAGCTGCAACGTTGGGTCTTTCTGGGCATAGCATTGGCAGCACAGAGCTACAATGTTAGGCCCATCTGAGCATAGTTTTGATAGTTCGGAGCTACAACGTTGGGCTTTTTTGGACAAAACGTCAGTATTGTGGAGGTACATTATTTTTCTAATAGTCCGAGGCTTCTTTACTTTTTCCTCTTCAAAACGTTGAACAAATGAAAACTTATATAATAGCATCATAAATTTGTTAAATATAAACAAATATGCTAACATATATACTCAGAATATTTATACATAAATTATACATGTCAATGAGTCATTATATATAAAAAGAGATAAGAAAAGAATACATATAAAACTATAATTAAAATTAATATAATATTATATTTAGTTTTATTCAAACCATAAATTTTTTTTAGTAAAAGAATGTCATTTTCAACTCCGTATACACAATTATTTTAAATAATATTTATTCTTCTTGTAATTTAGCTACATATAATAATGATCTTTCTTCTTTTTTATTATTATTATCTTCTTATTCCTGCTAGTAATTGATGAATTTCCTTTTTAAACTATAAGGATAATTCAAAAATTATTTTATAATGAATTAAAAATTATAGTATTTTTATTTCAATATACAAGTATAGTATACTTAAAATAATTATATTATAAATTTTTGGATCATATTATAGATAATTAAAAAGTATTAATCATATAAGAATTATGTTAATAAGTCATTAGGGTCAAATACTAAAGTTTGAGATAATTTTGTCGTAAAACATAAATATTTAAAACAAAAAACGTAAATAATCAATAAATAAAGATATATTGAGTGTAAATATTATATTCCAATAATATTTGTTTTTAGATTCAAATGATATTTATTATTAGTAAGATGATATTTATATGGGACTCAATTGATATTAATTTCAAACCTTAATGATATTTAAATATTTATCCTACATTATTACGACCAGTGATATTTAAGTGTGATCCTAACAAATGAACTCAACTATTTAACTTTAATAAACAATAATATTCCAAGGCCAGGCCATCTCCATCTATTGTTGTTCTTGAAGAATATTATTAATCTCAATGGTCAATGTTAGTTGGTTTCCTGAAGCATCTATCTATACTGAATCAGATCGTATGACTATTTTTACTGTAAAAAAGCTACTTAAAAAAATAATATGATTACTATAATTTGTAAGTTATTTAGAGATCGATAAAATTAAAATTCTTTAATAGGATAGTTTTGTTAGAATTTGATAAATTAGTATAATAACCATCGACATTAAATATTGAACTATTGATATAATTAATAAAAATAAAAATAGATCCACATGCAGTTAACACAATTAAAAATAAATTCATACCTTATAATACGTATGAGATTATACACATAAAAAATATTATTCAATTTTTATTTGACATAATATGATTTAATACTTATACGAGAAAGAAAAGAAGAAAGAGTGGTGAATAGAAAACATAAGAATCATAAAATTGGTAGCCAAATGAATGACCACTCGACAAGAATTTCATGGATAATAAATAAAATATAAAGGGATATTTTGATATACCTCCCTTAAAGTTTATAGAAATCACAAATATATAAAAAAGTTATAAATATTTATAGAAACCTCAACCACTATAGTATTTTCATTAAATTAATGCGTGTTAACCTTTCAAAAGATATTAAATGACCAAAATTACCTCATCAATACATATTAATGAAATTATAACTCCATCGCTCTTTTACCTATTCGATTTTTTCTTTAGAAATCTCAACCTACTAATTCAAATCTAGTATTTCAGACTTATTCATTTTTTATTTTTAATTTATTCTTTTGTATTTATTTTTATTTTTGTTAAAAAATAAAAAGTAATAATTATTGTTGTATATAAATAAACTAATAATAAGAAAAATAAAAAATAATTTTTTTATTGTTTCAAACAACAATCATTATTTTTCATTATTCAGTAATAATAAAAAAAATATAAAAAGTAAATAGTATAAATTTTAAGTACTATATTTGGGTTAGTAGATTAAGAGTTTAAAAGAAAAAAATGAATAGATAAAAATAGAATAGGATTATTTATGATATCATTAATATATGTGATAAGGTTATTTTAGTCATTTAATCTTTTCATAACAGTCAACTAAATGAAAATACTGTGTAATAGGAGAGGTTGTTATAAATTTTCATAAACTCTCTCTCTACCTGTGAAGAGAAAGCACGTTAAAAAAAAATACCCAAAAGATATTTTTGTTATCTGTACATCGATCAATTTGCAAATCACTCAAATTAAAAGCTTCATAATTTTCATATTTTGGACATATCTTTATACTCTCCATTCATATTGTTATTAAGTCGTCCTAATGACTATTGGACCTTTAACATATGGTCAATATGATAACACAATCTTCGAATTGATAATAATTATCACTGAAACCATTTTCCTTATATTTTCGTTAATTATAAAATAAAAGTATATACATCATTGCATTGGTCGATTGAACCTAGGACACTTATGCAATAGTCAATAAATCAAAGATAAAAGCAAAAACTGGGAACGTTTCTTGCCAATGTACAAGTAAACACATGTCAAAAGTAAAATCTAGGGCAGAAATTTCATTAATAATTATTTTCAATTAGGGGTCTATCTCTCAATTTCCATTCGGAAAATAAAAAAGATTGGAAATGAAAATAAATGAATCACATATTTTGAACGATCTCAAATTCTCTGGAGATTTTCATCCTCTTTAAGACCATTTTAAAGAAAATCTTGGCCTTATGGTAGCTATATGTTCAACATTTTTTCTTTTTCATTTTCGATCGCATTCGCTTTCCTTTGAACATTAGAAAGAGCTACGGTTGGCCAGGAACTGTGGATCCCGACCTTTACCTTTCATCTAAATACGGAACTCTGCAATCTAACTTTCCATTTTTCTCTTCTATTTCGTTTACCTTGACATTCTTCGAACTCCTTTTTGTGAAAGGAAAGAAATTATTTTTCCTTGTCCGTGGCTTTCCAACCAATTTCTATTACTCTCTTTCGACTTCTTCTGGATAGACCTATAGGAATACAATGTACAAAGCCTTTAGGCAAACAGGGTTCAAATAGAGAATGAACATTCTATAGAAACAAGAACGATCTGCAGATAACTTACCTGACCGTGTCTTTCCTCATTGAAGCTTACATTTCTAACCTTCAACTCTCCTCGACTTGTTGTGAGTTCATCTAATATCTCAGCATCGCACATTTCCGCTCCACCTTCTTCTGTACCAAGATGGGGCAATTCCTTTTCCTGGAGATAGATTCATAACTCATTTGAGTAGTACAACATAGACGTAGTAATATAAGGTTCTGTAATGTAGGTGATAAAAGTATCGCATACCCTCGAAGACAGGCTGAAAGAATGTCGTGGAGCACCAGTGATTTCGTCGTATTCAGCAGCATCCAGTTCCCGCAAATGATGTGGGGGAAACAACTTGGGAAGGATATGTTGTCGGATGCTGATGAGCAGGAAGAATGGCAAGGGGAACAAGATTCCAGCTATAGGAATCCATGTCACACCATAACAGAGAAGGAAGTACACCAATTGGAAGAGAGTAAATATGACAATGTATTTGTATGGTACTAACTCCACAAAAGAAGCATGAGCCTTTTCCAAGACCCTGCAAAGATACATTCATGGCCACAGAAAGAATCAGAAAAACCATTGGCAAGCACGCATTAAACATACATGAACATCATTTGAATTCAATCTACTAGAAATAACTTTTGTTCTAAGATTGTTTAGACTTTTATTAGTGACTAATCCTATATCATGATATCTATAAATCCATTGCAAAAGATTTTTCTTCTCAAGTGGGATGGCACTGTTTAATCATTGTACTAATTGAAAAGAAGTTTAACTCACTTGTATTGTCGGCCAGGTGTAATGAAGAGAAGGAGAATCCTCTCCCAGAATTGGTTGCCAGGAAGACTATCAATGGCCATGTAAGCAAAATAGCCCCAAAGAACAGATGTAGGAATTAACTTTATGGCAGGCATTGCACATACTGATGCTGCCACTAATAGAGCTTGCAACAGATTGCTTACTCTCTGCTCATTAACTCGGACAGGCAAGTAAGCATCAATATGCTTCTCAGGGTCAAACTTTTCGTTGCTTTTCTCTCCTTCCTTTCCACCTTTCATAACTACCTCCTTTAAGTCTTGTAGTTCCTTAACTACTGCAGTCTGCAGCAGAAACACATAAAAATACATCATAAAAGGATATGTTTGGAATTGATTATAGGAACAAATCCATCAGCAAAACATGCAGAAAGCAATTTTCATGTTCTAGTTTAATGAGATTAACAGTCATTTGAAGAACCACAGTAATGACAATGGCGAGTAATATTTGCGACTTGAGGACTTACGACAGGACCACTACTATCCATTTCTATGAACACAGCTTGCATTTTCCCATAAATTTCGGAATTGCTGGCTTTCTGCCTTATGCTTTCCTTGGCAGTCTCCACCATCTTTTTTTTCATGAACTGCATATCATATATAACATCTAGTAAGCATTTACTGCCAACCTGTCAATAATTCATGACGATTTTCTTGTAAACATTCTGTAAACCTACCTGTCTTTTAAGAACAGCAAGGCTCTTAGTGTGCATTGGAGATTGCGGAAGCACCCCATTTGAAGGGGGCAGCCCAATCAATCCACAGAGTAATGTCTGGAGATATTTATTGACAAATGAACATGAGTGTCAACGAAATAAAATGAGAAATACATCAAATTTATATGTTAACCATGTATACCATAAATCCGAGCAAGAACATGTCATAGTGGTATGCGGAAGGCTTTTTAAGATTAAACTCCTTCTGTTGAGCCAATTGTGATGCAACACTATGGTCGAAGAAGTAAAGTCCTGCTATCATCACAGCTGGGATAAAGGCAGCAAAGATGTAAGCCAGAGGAACCTTCCCCATATCCTGCATTTTGAATAAGTGTAAGCATTAAATCCTTCAAATTTCCCAATACAAATTCAGAGGAATGTGGTTTACTTTGATTACTGTCCAGTGCTCTAAAGAAGCGGAATCCCAAGGGAGAGGGCTAAAGAGTCTTCTGGGAACTCCAGATGGAACTTTACCCGGTACAGAGAATGACAATGCTGTCCAAACCACAACCATTAAAGGAACCCCATAGTCTGCAATGAAACTCCTGAACCAGCCTGCAAAGTTACAGATTCCACATGTTAATTATCCCTGTTAATAAATTGTTCCAATCACATAAAATTTGCTTCGTATATCACATACCTATCCCGTACCACCATGACCTCGCTTTTCTGCTCTTTAAAGCAGTATATAGAAGTCCAAAAGTGAATATAACTCCCAGTAATCCATTTGTGTAAAGCCACTGAAATTGATACTTCTCTAGATTGGAGTTTTCAGCCCCAGGAATCTTAAACTCTGCCACCATTCCCTGTCAGTTAAACATTCTCATCAGTTAAGCTTCAAATATATCACAGTGTTTTGCAATTAAAAACAACTGTTTCTATTTTTTTTTTTACTGCATTTACCTTGACAGCCTCTTGCATGAATAGAACTGCAATCAACATGCCAAAAAGTTCGCCCTGCAATCCTCGTAAACCGATTGATGAGATCACATGCATTGAATATCGCCAGAAGAAAAAGCATAAGAGCTGTCCATAGGCAAACCCTGCAAAAGTCATACAAAACCTCAGAATGTTGTGCTGCAATCATATGTGCAATCACTGATTAAGGGCTCTGTTCAGGTTGAATTATATACCATCCAGCCCAGGCCAGGTAGAGTTTCTTTCCCAAATCTTCCCTGTCCTTGGCAAAGTTGTACAAATAAGTATACATTATAACAGTAGGTTCTGCAACTCCTAATATCAATAGTGGTTGCCCTCCAAGTATTGAGTGTAGAATACCACAAAGAGCAGTAGAAGCTAGAGTCTCCACTGTGCTCAAGCTTCCATCTAAAAGACAATACCACACTCTCAATAAGTTCTTCAATTATTCCTTTACTGAATAAAAAAATATTGAAGCAAATAATCAATATCTTGGAAGTTGGAACTTATGAAGGAAGAGATAGTAACCTGTGTCTCTACTTAGCTGCTCGCCAAAGGCAATAACAGGCAGAGCAGAAGCAAAGAAGATGTAAGTGGTTGGAGCCAATATCCTACAATAAGCAAAAAGCAACATTTAAATGAATCAAACTTTATAATAGGATACTAGTATGCAATTTCAATCTTCGTTTAGAGACTAAAATATTAAAAAACACCTTAATCCTGAACGAATACCACTGATCCAATCTTTCTTGTAACATAAAGATCTTCCTCTAACATCGTTCACTATACCTCTAAATGGAGATTTCAGGCTCTCCATTTCTGATACAAGAAAAATCCAAAATTAGAAGATAACTGAATATTGTACACAACTTTTGCAGAATTGCAGATGGGTTCTCCTATCCAATTAATAAGACTGGAAAACAGAACTTGGAAACAAAGAAATATAATTATAAATGGAGGGAGAGAGAAGTAATGAAAAAGGAAATATACTAAGGCTTTCACCGATGAGATTTTCGGTTCACATCAATGTTTAAAATTGTCATCTAAAAGTTTCACGGCAAATTAAACTATAAGCAAATAGAAAAGACAATCCAGCGAAGAAAATCAATTTTTTGCTTCAGAAACCGTTCGTATGTGGATTATTTTTTCCAGTTAACCAAACAAACTACTCAACTAGAATTTTTCTGTTGGATGGGTTGCTGAGATAGCAAAGGAAAACAAGTAGAACAAAATTAACAAAACTCTAATGTCTAATATCCCTTCGTTCAAACAATAAGTAAAAAAATAAAGCAAAGACAATTAATAAAAAAATTACCAAATTCAATAATCTATTATAACAACTCTATTTTCCTGCAAATTTCTTAGCAAACAAACAAAACAGTGACAAAAGGTTCTTCTTTTACTCCATAGAAAGAAACTCTTCTTCTATTTTCTTCTCCAATCAAAATTTGATCACGAAAATTCTTTCTTCCATCAGTACCGCCGTTAAAAAGGCAGAACTTAAACAACTTAAAACAGTAACAAACTTACATATATAAACAACAAATGCATGTGCTGTATCCAAACACACAGCAGAAGCCAGAGACTTACCGGGAGGCGGAGGAATAATTTGGAGGATATGCCGCCGGAAATTTCGGTAGGAAAAAACGGCCAAAGTGTATGTGTATTTGCTTGTGAAGTGTGAAATTTTTCTCTTCAGAGGGCGGCTTTCTTCTTTGTAAAAGTCACCACATCGCGTCTTTAAAAACACCCGCGAGACTCGTTGTAGATGGTTGGTTACTATCATGGGGGTATTTTGGTAATTCAGGTTTGGGTTTGAACAATATAGCGAACGTGGCATAATCGGGGTGGTGACAGCTGTAAATCTTGGCAGATTTCCCATGCAGTCGGAGGCCAGCCAATCGTACTGTACGGGCTGTTACGGTACCGTTTAGTAGTTATACTCTATCTGTATGCTATTAAATTATATGAATTTTCATTTATCATATTGTTATACATATTTATCATTATGTATTAATTGAGATTATCAAAAATAATATTTGAGTAATTACAAAAAAACTTTATTTAGTTTACAGTATCCGGTAGAAAAAAATTGTTTTATTATTATAAAAATTGATTAATGGGTTATTTTAAGAAAATGATTTTGCATATTAAATAAAAGAAAATCTCCTAAAACAAACCTCAAAGCCAACTTGAATTCAGATAAGATTTGGCAAGATATTGAAAAAGAATCACAGGTTTCCTAAATTGAACACTAAAACAAATATTGGTGAATTTATATATATAGTTCTTAAATATTTTTTTTATTTAAAAAGATAAGAGAGGTGGGATAGGACTTCAAATCATTTATTTTTTCTTCCTTACCTATTCTAGATTCGAACCTAAACTGACATCTAGGAGATGGCTTAATCTACCACCTGGACTGAAGCACTCTAGACTATATAACTCTTAAATTAAACATGAAATATTAATTAATAATTACCATATATTTTGTTAGAAAAATAAAAGATAAAGGCACTCATATAAAGATTGATCATTGCTTCCCACCAATTTCTATAGTGCTTGTGTATTACTTTATGCGATGATTTACCATTCATTTATTTTGAATCATTTTGTAGCTAATTAAAGACTAACTACATTTTAACTACTTGTTTTGAGCCACAGTTGTCAATTCAAAACTTGATCGTCATTTCTAGTTAAAAGTATAATTTTTTTAAGCAAATTTATTACTTTTCAATTTAAAAGTTTTTACTACATTAGATGCAATGTTAAATAGATTGACAAAATTTTATTTTGTCTCACTTTTTTAGCAAGATTCTTAAAAATAGAATTGATGATTGTATGTTTTATATTAAATTAGTACTTTTAATTTTTAGATATATATATATATATATACTGATATAATTATTTTAAACTTAATTATAAAGTTTAAATTACAAAATTTATATCTCAATATATATAATTGACTCCATTAATACATAATATTCTGATCACGTTTTGTTATTTAGCACATGATGTGATGTGTAAAACTTATTTTTGCACGTAATAAGTAAGATTGAACAGGAAAGGAACTTCAACTACACGTGCATGTAGATTTGGCTTAATTTCCTAGTCTTTAGGTCTTTACTACTCTCAGCATAAAAACGACGTTTCATGAAAAGTGTTTGTTCACGAAGACTTAATTTGCATGTTAGAAATATCAAACATTTCGTGTCAAAATTGTTGTAGTTTGTCCAAATGATGTGACTCTAAATCTTAATTATAATTTGTTCATATTAAATTTGTTAATTTCCATTTAATAATAGTGCCCTCAAACTTATTAACTAAATTTGTATACGTAATAATACTCTCGATAAAAGTGTCGTCGTTTTCAAGTTTGATTCGGAACTTTCCCAAACAGTTCATAAATCATTGGCTGTAGCAAGAAAGCAGCTTGTACTGTTGTTCATTCATTCAACAAAGTGGGTTATATGAATTTCTTTCTCTTCCAAATATTTTGCATGCATGCATGGGAATATGAAGAAGCTTCAAGGTCATATATGGTGTGCAACTGTGCAGACGAAAGAAGTACAACACATTTATCATATTTTGTAGAAAATTACAGTCATCACAAGTATATAGCTTAGAGAAATTTGTGTGTCGTGGGTACTAAAACTAGAAGACTCGAAAATCACGAGACCTAGATGTTGCCTATTGGCTGAGCTTTGTTGCAAGTTGAGAAGTTCTAAAACTATGCTCAAGTCGCTATCGATGTATAGAGCATTAATGTTGAGAGCTAGCAATCTCTGGCTTGTTTTGCACATGGAAAACGATGTGCGCAGGTTGATGATACCAATTTAAACAGAAAATGGAAAAAGACAATGAAGCTTTCTTTTCTTTTCTTTTTCTAGAAATCATAAGATTTGCTTTAACGAGGAAACGTATTCGGATTTGATCTTTGCCCCCACACCCTTTCCCTAGAGGTCAGAAACTAAAACACGTATTGAGTCTTGTTATATATACAAATTTTTATATAAATTTATATATAATTATATTATTAGATATTTTACATTTTCATAATTCCGATAAAAAAAAAAAAAAATCAACAGCCCAAGAAAAAGCATAAAGAGTTAGCATTTTGAAAAGAACGCATCCCACGGCGAGTAGTTGAAATGACGATTATGTCGTTTTAGAAAAAGATTACTTAATAATTGACCATCAAATTTTGAATGTAAAATCTCACCAACTTAATCTCTATTCACAAGTGGATCCGATCCGCTAACGTTTTTGAATATCGCGAGCAAAGCATCAAAGAGTTTTCATGGGACACAAGAAACAGCCTAATAAAAGCTGGGTCAGCCCATTTACTTGAATTATTCGAAGCCTTTTGAACTCAAGATTAGGGCCCACGTAAAAATAATATTATTATTTAAGAAAAAATTTAAAATATATGAATTTTAGTTAAATGATTTTATAAAGGTTATCTTATTTAAACAACTTTAATTAATTTTATATAAATATTCGCGTGATAAAAATTAATTAAATGAACCTACAAATTCTTATTAATTTTATTACATGTGAATTGAATGAAAAAATAATAATGATTTCAAAATGATATTTAGATATATATAGTTTAAAATACTTCATTGTTTTATCTATAAAAGTAATAAAAAAATCAATGCCAATCAAAGGTATATTATATAATTTTTAAAAAAATTATTTCAAAATAATTCTGCAAATGTCTACTGTTTAAAAGCTTTTTCTTAATTTTGTTTTGCATAGATAAGGATTTCTTATTTTCAAAAATCAAAATTCGGAAGAAAATAATATATTTTTTATTTTTTATTTTTATTTTTTTAAAAATGTGCAATCGTTAAACTATAAATGCAGGCCCTGTCATCATTCAGTTCCCTGCTCTTAGCCCTTGATACATTTCTGTATCTTTCTATTTTTCATTTTTATTATTTTTTTCTCTTTTAATGTTTTTCTAATAATTATCTATTTTCCATAAGCTTAGATTTCATAGCGTCTGCAATCAACATTTCCTAGCCTCGTTAAAAAAAAAAAAAAAAAAAAAAACGCCTGCAACTAGGGTTTCCTGCAAATTAATTTTGAAAAATAGAATCAACTCTTTTTGTGTTCTTTAGCCACAAAAAAGTCTTCTGTAGTTAAATTGTGAATTTAGCCTTGAATTGGAGCAGACCCAGTTTTGTTCATACAATAAAATAAGAAGAAAAGAAAAGAAAAAAGTTATTTGGTTGTATCTTGAATTCTTGATCTGTATATTTTTTTGATTATTTTTTTTGGAAATTTTTGTGGGTTGAATTTGTGGGAAATGGACAAGAAAAAGGTGGCGGTCCCATTAGTTTGCCACGGGCACTCGCGGCCAGTGGTCGATTTGTTTTACAGTCCGATCACTCCAGATGGGTTCTTTCTCATCAGTGCCAGCAAGGGTACGGTGTCGTTGTACCATTCGTTAACTTCATGATCAGTTGCTTTTTAACTTTTCTGTATATACGTGTGGAACGGTGATATCTTAATCGATTACCTGAATGTTGAATGGCTACCGTTTGAATTTAATGATTTTGAGCTGGATTTTCTTTGAGATTGCCGTTTGCTGGTGATTTTATTAGCTTTGATCATTGAGTATTTATCTGGATTTTTTAGTAGATTGCTTTTTGGATGTCATTTTGCTGAGTACTCATCAATTAATATTGAACTGGGTTCATTATTTAATCTGGGGTTTGTTCTCATTGCATAGTTAGTCAGTGAATTGAGGGTTTTTTTGTGTTTTGTTCCTTAAATTTTGTATTTAATAGAATCATTGGTGATTGTAATTTTGGATCCTGTCTCATATTTTTATACTTTGTCTTCACTGAACATTCATATTGCAATGGTGTATTGTTTTGTGCCCTGTATACTCATGTAGTCATTATGGGTTATGTGCTAGTTTATTATTGAATAACAGTGGTACATATCCATGGTTATGAATAAACTATGTAGTTTCAAAATCTGTTTGATCATACCATGTTCTTTAAAATGTAGATTCTAGTCCAATGTTGAGAAATGGAGAGACTGGGGATTGGATTGGTACCTTTGAAGGGCATAAAGGTGCAGTGTGGAGTTGCTGCCTGGATGCGAATGCTTTATTCGCCGCATCTGGCTCTGCAGATTTTACTGCGTAAGTTGTTGATCACTTCCTTATTAAAAATTTGTTTTCTTTGAACTATTCACTAATTGTAGTTCTTATTAATTTCCTATAAAAAAAAGATTGTTTTGGCTGCCTAATATTAGTATAATAATAAGGTTATGAAGTTTTACAATCAGCTGATGCTATGAAATAGCTCATTGTAACAGTTAATTATGAGCTAATTGGAAATCCTTAATTTTTGGTGTGTATTACACTCATCTATCTTTTGCAGGAAATTATGGGATGCGTTGACCGGGGATGTAAAGCACTCTTTTGATCACAAGCATATTGTTCGAGCATGTGCTTTCTCTGAGGTAGATTTTATTATTTCTCCCATGTCTTTAGAGGGTTCTGCTCTTTCTTTGCTTTATTTTGTGGATTGCATCTATCATTCTATTTGATAGAGGCAAGAAAGGGATTTTACCTTTTGATAGCCACATGAACAATGTATCTTTTGCATTTGGCATATTCTTTGATGCAATAGAATGCATACCATAAGTGGCATGTTGCATTTGCATTTACTAACTGCATGCTTCCCTGCTAATTCTTTCTAAGGTTTGCAGAGTGCCCAGTGTGTGATTGTCTGACTGAAACATATTTAATTTTGCTAATTTTTTTAATTTGATTTTGCAAGTATAATAAGACCATTAAAAGTTAGATTTTCGTTCTTTGCAAATGCAAATGCTTGGTCTCATTCTAGTTTAGTGTTATACTTTACCCGTTTTATGCACTTTGGTGCACTAGGCCATTGTTATTTGATCTAGAACTTTTGTTGAAAGGTAGGTTCTGGTTTTGGACACTCTTTTGAGCGTCCTTAGGCCTCCTCAATTTTCCTGGTTATTCATTAATTTCATATATATTAATTATGGTAGCCTTCAAAACTTAAACTTGGTGTTCTGTCTTTAATTTTCTTTTAAATCCAGATTTTCTCTTTCCCTCCTCTGTGCTTTTGATCTCTCCTATTTTTTATCCGAAGAAAAGCTTTTTATTGGATCTGTGAGATTTATTCTTGATAATTATTTATTTAGCCTGATGCATGCAATAAGAGAGTTCCTTTCACAGGACACAAATCATCTACTCACCGGGGGGAGTTGAGAAAATTCTTCGTATATTTGATTTGAATCGACCAGATTCACCTCCAAGAGAAGTTGACAATTCTCCTGGTTCAGTTAGGACTGTCGCATGGCTTCACAGTGACCAGACGATATTGAGTACCTGTACTGATATTGGTGGTGTGAGGTATGTAGAGTGACTAAATCACTGGGGCTGACACAACATTATGTTATTGCTTCCTTTGATTAGTTGAATGGGAGTGTGTTGGTCTTGTTTGAGATATTGAATGGTATAGTTTAGAATACTTTGTATAAAGAATTTGTAGTAAGTATGAGGTGAAATTTCTGGTATTCTTTGAAATTGATTGAACATGCTGCTCATGTGTGAAATTTCTAAAATGTTTCCATCATGGGACTCTGTCCAGAGATCTAACTTCTGCTAAATACTTGGCAGAATCTAAGAAAACCAAATTTTATAAAGAAAATGGAGCAAGAATCTAACTTCCAGTTATATGTTAACACTTGGGCAATGTTCTGTTACCTTCTCAATGTACAAATGTTTCCTATATAGGTAGTATTATGAAGCAAGCAAATGACGCCAATCAAAATTTTAGCTCCATAACCAGACTGTCCATATTTCAGATAGGGTAAGAAACCTGGCTAGAAACTTGTTAGAATAGTGTTTGGCCAAGTGTCCAACCAAATGATTGTGCACATTGGTGTGCTCATTGCCGGTTGCTGGACTCCAGCCTGGTACTTAGCAACCATCTGTAGTTTTGGCACTAGAGAGTAAATTATGCAGTACCCATCTTCAATGCATGTCTTTAGTTTGGAATATTTTTATTTTGATTATGGCTGTTTGGTTGAAAGCAATTATTTGTTCTTTCATGATTTTGAAGTATACTAGTGATACAATTCCATGAATCTTCTGTTTAGTTTTCTTTCTTTCCAGCATCATTTCACTTAGTCCTTGCTTCTTTGGCTTATTATAGGTTATGGGATACTAGAAGTGGCAAAATTGTCCAAACCCTTGAGACCAAGGCACCTGTTACCAGTGCTGAAGTGAGTCGGGATGGTCGCTATATAACTACCGCTGATGGTTCTAGTGTTAAGTTTTGGGATGCAAATCAGTAAGTTCTAAATTGTATAGTTTTGTTATACTTTCTAATTTGACAGGCATGGTTGATATGGGTCTTTCTTGTTTATTCTTCAGTTTTGGATTGGTGAAGAGCTACAACATGCCATGTAATGTAGAATCAGCTTCATTGGAACCAAAATTTGGCAATAAGTTTGTTGCTGGAGGAGAAGATATGTGGGTCCATCTATTTGATTTCCATACTGGAGAACAAATTGGTAGGTTATTTTGAATTGGTAGGATTGTTAGATAAAAGTTTCATGCCTATAGGGGATAATTTCTCGCTGTTCAAAATGAGGCTATTTGTATTTTGTCATATCATAATCATTGTAGTGCCTGCATTTAATGCTGCCATCTTTCTGTGAGTGTTATTATTCTGGGGCTATTTCCAACTAAGGATAGGCCTTTTTGTGTTTTATTTTTCTTTTATCACCTGTCTTCCTATGGACATTAAACAGAGTTACTATAATGATTATGTGCATCTCACTTGCAAAAGTTTGGGATTTTAACTTAAATCTGCTCCTGGAATGTGAATGCAGCATGCAACAAAGGTCACCATGGTCCTGTCCACTGCGTACGATTTTCGCCTGGAGGAGAATCCTATGCTTCAGGATCAGAAGATGGCACCATTAGAATATGGCAGACAAGCCAGGAAGAGAACAGTTTACAGACTGGAAATCCTGGGAAAGTAAAGATTACAGCTGATGAGGTCACCCGTAAGATTGAGGGCTTTCATTTAAACAAAGAAGGGAAGGCTGAAGAGAAACAAAAGGTTGCGAATGCGTAACCAGCCCTTCCAAGTTTTTATTATTAGAAATGTTTGATATGCTCTGCACTCTGCTTTTGATTAACAAGTTTGTGGGGAAGAATTTTTTTCTTTTTGGTGATTGTCACTCTGGAAATGTAATGAACTGTTGTTTTAAATTTGGTTGCAGTTATAGGAAAGGATATGTAACGTAAACTTTCTGTTGCCTATGTTTTTCGATCTTGTTTGTCCTCTTCAAAATTAGCTATTTTCATGTTTCAGTTTTACTCCTAAGAACGATGTATTGTATTGGATTATCAAGGGTTTCAGTTTTCAGTAAACCTCTGATTATCTTTACCGAAAATCAGTGGTGGTGTGAATATACAGGAAAAGAAATAATATGATCATGAAATGGGTATTTTTGTTGTTAATGAAAAAATTTAGAATCAAATTTTGAAGTCGGCTAAAATTAAAAGTAGCTTAATTTGGATGTCAGAGGGAAACATGTTAAGGCCGGGCTTAAAGTGAAGATGGGCCTGGGCAAGTTGAGAAATCTATATCAAATCAAGGGAATTAGGGCCGGGCACAATACTAGGTTGTAAATTTTATCAAATAACAAGGGCAGTTCCGTCAAAACAGCAATATAAGTAACTTAGGCAAGATCTGGATTCTTCCAAGGTTCCCACCCGGTCTCTTGGTCGTACCTCTCTCTCTCAAATCTCGAACACACACTTTCGTCCTCTTCAGTTTCTCCGATAGTTTCAGTTCAGATTAAAAGAAATAAATAATAAAAAAAACCCTGAAATAATAGGCGGGAAAATGTCGGGCAAAGGAGCGAAAGGCTTGATAACAGGCAAAACCACCATTAACAACAAGGATAAGGACAAGAAGAAGCCCGTCTCTCGTTCTTCTCGCGCCGGTCTTCAGGTTTCCCTCTCTTTCTCCTTCTTTATCCCTTGAGTGGAAAATTCATATTCAGTTTATTTCAAACAGCTCTTATTTGATGGAATCAGTGTAAATAATTTTAAATTTTTTAGATAATTTTACCGCGAATATTTGGTGAAACTTTTCAGTTCAATATCTTTTTTTTGGATCCACATGGTGACTTGTGTTGGCAATTTTCCTGAGATTCGGATGTATTTCGGTCGATGAAGAAAAAGATAAATCTCTGAATTCTTAAAACTTTCTTTTGACTGTGAAGTTATTTTTTTTTGGGGGGATTTGGGCTGCTATAGTTGGCTTTACTGAATTCGAATTTTCTAGCTGCTGGAATCACTGTGTGTAAATAATTTATGTATGTGGATGATAGAGTTCGAGAAATTGAGTTAAAAGTAAATGATTTGAACTTCTTATATTTGGTGGTGGACGGTGTTTAAATTTTGTGAGCTCTAATGTCATTTGGTGGAAGATGGTCTAACGGGGATTTTGATGGAAAGTATGTTTATTGCAGTGGGAAAAAAGGGCGTCCATGATGGTAGAGTGCTCGTCAACGGTTGTCAATGGCATATCTAAAAGGTATAGTTGATGTGAAGAGTAGGAGAAGTGTTTGAATTAGCTGCTACATCAGAGAAAGACTTTGTGGAACATTTTTAATAACTAAAGATTACAGCGGTTATTAAGAGCAATAGAATCCAATGTTTACCATCTATGTTTAGGTTAGTTGTTTCAGTTCAAACCCTTAATGAAACAGACAGTTTGGGGGGATTTTAAGCAGGTTCTTGTGCTAGAGCAATTCAATTCAAAGTCTTCTCCCTTATCTGATTATGGGGGAGCAAATTTTTTGACAGACAAATAATAGGTAAGATTTATGTGGAAATCGGTGATCTTGCACTTTTTCACAAGGGATACAACTTTCGTGTATATTCTTTGTTGCCACGAAGGATTGGATATTTGCTTCTGATGAAGGATGCTTTATGGTGTTCAAGCTCATTCTTGGAAAGACCAAGAATAAGTGTGGATGGGACTTCAGTAAGATGTTAGGAATAGTATTGATTTTGTATGTGTCAAGAGGAATACTCTCTTATTCTGAGATGTCATCAGACAATCTTAATGAGGTACTTCTGGGTGGGGGCAGGGGGGCAAATTTACGATAATACAGTGATGAAGATAAATGGCAGCCATCTTTGAAAGTCTGCTAAAAATGTAAAAGAAATAAGTCTTATCTGTGGCCCACCCTTTATTTTGTCATAGCTTGGATGAAGTTGGGCTTACTATTGAAGTATACAAAATTCCAAGTAGACACCTTACACAAATTATGCCAAATCAAAGGTTGGGCCTTGCACTCCTTTCTTATACGTCTTTGATAGACTTTAGAAAGTAGCTCCAATTTATCTTCATAATGTTAGGTTACATTCTAGCTGTTTTCTGTTGAGGTCTTGCCAGTCATGACAACTTCTGAAGGACTTGTAATCATTCTGGCACAATTGTCTGGGACAAGATTTCACTACTTCTAAGACTTGCTATGAAGTTCTGACAATGAACTGAATGAGACATCTGCACCAATATTCTGGGCACATTGGTCTTTAACTTTTGATAATTGCCAATGTTTAATAACTTTCAATTTTTAAGTTTCTTCTTAGCTGGCAGTTTGATACCTTGCATATATCTAATATCTTGAACCGGTGTCATTTTATAGCTTTATGATAGATGCCTTGGTTGGGTCCAATTCAAGTACAGTTAGAATAAGCAAAATAATCTGAAGGTTCTTGATATTAGAGTGTACTTGTTACATGTTTCTGATTGGGCAAAAGCATACATACATCTCTTCGAGGTACTTGATTGTTCTAGTCAGCAGGTTGAGCCTGTGAATTGTTTTCTTGTTCTGGGATCCTCTTAGCATGTTGCCCAGGAGGGCATTTCTTATGATAGAAATTAGATGCAGTAATGATTCTAGGTTAGTGATCTTTTTCTTGTTAATGCGCAACAGCGTGTCTTAATCTAATCTGTGCTCAAATAGACAGATCTACACAATTTCTGAGAATAGCATTTCAGTAGTTTCTCATAGTTTGTTATGTTTCTTGTTTGCAGTTCCCGGTGGGAAGGGTTCATCGTCTATTAAAGGAAAGAGTTGCTGCAAATGGAAGGGTTGGAGCAACAGCTGCTGTTTATACTGCAGCCATCTTGGAATATCTGACTGCAGAAGTGCTGGAATTGGCTGGAAATGCTAGCAAGGATTTGAAGGTCAAACGTATTACGCCCAGGCATCTGCAGCTTGCTATCCGAGGAGATGAAGAACTCGACACCCTCATCAAAGGAACCATAGCTGGTGGAGGAGTTATCCCACACATCCACAAATCCCTCATCAACAAATCCTCAAAAGAGTAGTTTGTAACACTTTCATCTCGGCTTTATTTAGTGTTTGTACTTCTAGCCTTAAATATTTGAACGAGAAACGATGGCATAGATTCAATCCGAGGATTTTGTGTTATTCGTTTCAGGCACTGACGAAATGGTGATACTTGTTTTCCATTTTGGCAATGAGGTGTTAAAATTTGAAATAATACTAGGAAATTTCAGTGTATTTATCTTCCATTCCTTATGATTTAGGTTGAAAATTTTGTTCCACGGCTATGCAACCACCTTGGGAATACAGTTTGGTCGTGACCAATCTAAGATATTTGAGAGCTATAACTAAATTTAATATACGGGTAAGTGCTTCAAAGTACCAGAAATTTGAGACAGAATGTCATTTATGAATATGATACGGACTTAAAATTCTCTTTTATAATCTGATATTATCTACAGAGTTTTTGCATGGGTGATACCCTGTATACTGTCCAAAAGAGGGACGCCCCAGTAATATACGACTGTTTCCTGTAATACGCAAAATCCCAAACACTACTAAGTGCAAGAAATCCTGGAAATTTTGTTCAAGTCCTGACAAAAGGGCAATTATAAAAGAGAAACATAACAGTTCTAAATATACTTACTAGTATGTAGTTGAAGGCTTCCGCAAGTAATATTGTTCTCATTTCTGATCATTGAGACTCATCTTTAGCTGGCTCCTTAAGTATTGTATCCTTTTTGTTTGTTTCTACGAAGACAACAAAAATTAAACTAAGTTTCCGAGTAAACCAGAATTAGTGAAAAGAGGAAGAATATACAAGTGGAAAAAGAATTATATAATTCAACTGGAAGTAAGATTCATATCTGAGCTAACCCTGATCCACAACATCTCAACCTCTTCATACACTTCCTTTACGAGAAAAAGGAGAAAAAGTTCCATCCAAACATCTAATCAATTGGATGTCTAACTGGTATACAAACAATCAAAGTTATATTTTGGTTTGCATGATGAAATGGCCCAAGTACACACAATTTGGCTCACTTTGCAGCATAATTCGATCCAAGTTTAACTGTATGTGAAGTTGTTTGAGCATATATGTGTATCTGTAGAATGTTTGTAAAATTGCAGGACAAAATAAAAAGAAAATGCAACTTTAGAGATTCGGGAAAGAACCTCATATAATGCTTTCCACCATTCATCTGACTGCTTCTGCAGTATGCACCATTGGATGGCCATATTGTACTCAATACTATTGGGCTGGGAACAGTGGGATGTTGATACTGCCTTTATCTGAAAAATATAAGGGAAAACAAAGCAAATAAAAGATTGCAACATCTTTAAACTAAGAAAATATCTTCGCTACGTTGCCTACATTATTTATTTTATTGACACTTGTATTTTCACCAGCATTATTCATTCTCATTAATTCTATTGACTTTTGTATTTCTACTCATCCTCTAATTTTATGTCATTTCAGTTTCTATAACATAATTTGTACGCATAGCAGTGCTCTTAAATTGAAGGACCAAATAGCCCTAGAACAAATACATATTTCAGAATGCCATAAAGTAAAATGACAGGAAAGCTGAGTCACCTTATCACGTTGCTTTTGCCAAACTTTGTCAATTATCAGATGCCCAATTAATCTGGTGGGTCTCCCAGGCTCACTAAGAGTTGCTCTGCTACCAACAATGGGCCTGAAAGCACATCAAAATCCAGAATGCTTTATAAAATCAAAAACTTGGAATTTGATACACTCTAGCATATACATGGGTTTCTTCTAGGCAACTGTTTTATCACGAAGGGAGAAAAACAAAATTCAATATTGTCAACCTTGATTTATTTCCGCAGAGATGACACTATGCATGACCTAGACAAAGAGGGTGATGTACATTGGATGAAAATTGGGGACCAGGACAAAGTGATTGACTTAATTCATTTTCATGTTCTTTCTCTTTTCACTCTTTGCAGAATATCTCACATCTTCCTTACAATTTTATCTAAAACTATTAACCAAATCAATTTATCAAATTATTGACACCATGTATCAAAACAAATCTAGTGAGCAGTTCTCCAATCTATTTGACCTATGCATACCATACCATCATGTACTATCCTAACTGCAATAGGAGATTGACGTACTACTAGTGTATATGGGTTTTAGCCAAAATAAAAGAAAACAGTAAAGAGACTATATCAGACAATCTTGAGTTGAACATTTCAATTTCCCAAGTGGGCCACTTTAAAGACATGAAGTTAATCAACCTTTTTTCCTCATTTGCCAAAGCCATACAAAAATTCCAAACCTCAAAAATCAATGCATGATCCCAACCTCTAAACTCATTTAGAGGCTGGCAGTTGGTCAACCAGTTAGATTTACCGTTAGTTGTGAACTGTATCCTTATTCAAGGAAGTTTCTTCATCTTTTTCTTCATAGTAGTCAAAGGTGGAATATACACATGCCGAGTAAAAAAGATTACTTTCACTATATGTACAGAAAAAAGATTGCTATCCCTATATGTAGAGGCCAATAGTATTTACATTTCCCAAGTGATCTCCAAGTTTGACTATCTCAAGTGATTCGCCATTTACCCAATGGATGGTGAATTTTCACCACTTTTAAAATTTTAAACCAACTTATTATCCAATCAATTAATGTTACATCACTTGAGATGAAAGTGTTGAAATAAATATTTGGGTTGTATAGTATTACTCACATAGATGATAAAGAATCAATTCTAAGGAATGAGAAAAGAGATCTGAGCAATTACACAAGAAGTGTCTCATACAGAGATGTAAGAAAAATAGTTTAAACACCTAGGATACTGAGTTAGTTATTGGTGTTTGTAATCTTATTTATAATCAGTGTTAACCAATATGGTAGATTTTTCTTTCATCTGTCGACGTAACCCAATTGGTAGTGAACTAAGTTATCTTTATATGTTATATGATTTATGTAATATTTTATTAATCTCAATGCCTTGTATGCTTCCGAAAGCACGCAATAAATTAAATGGTTGGAAATTGGTGAATCATCCAAGCAAGGAAATTCAGAACCCTGCCCGTAACAAATATTGGGAAACGGAATATGATACAAAAGAAAGAAACAATATATATAAAGTACCTCCCATCAGCTAGCATTAGGCATCTCCTCCTTAATTCTGATAATGCCAAGACAGCTGCATCTTTAGACTTGAATATAACAAGAGCTTTACCTGTTTTCAGATGTAACAATGACCAGTCTTCATGACTGAGCAGCATATGAACTCAACCCAATGGTCCAAACACAAGATAGCATTTAACTATTAGATCAATGACTATGTAGAGAATAAAGCCAAAATTTGATATACCAATGTGGGGACTGGAAAAGGTGTTGCGTTGTAGCATCTTTGCCTCAACTCTTTCATGAAATGCATGCCAAACCAGATCCTGTGGAAAGGGATGAGGAAACAAAAGGAATATGTATCAGATACTTCAAAAGGAATTCTGCCAGATTGTTTTTAAACTCTACTTAGCAACTAAATTCAGGTATCCAAATCATTATTGTAAATGACTTGAGATTTGACGTATTTGAAATGTAATCTCTCAACTATTTAAAGTGTGTTAATCAAACGGTATAACCATTGTGCAATAAGTTGCACATAATTGTATTAATATATAGTTATTTTTAGGTCGCAGCCAGTGCCAGATCCATGCCAAAGTTTTACAGAGTCAGATGTGAAGAATAATTCTTACCAACATTCTACTGCAAACTTTGATTCAAAATAATATTTATCTTACTCATGAAACCAATAACAAGACACAACAGACAAGCAGATGAAAAATCACATCATAATTCAGATCAAATATGATACCATTTTCACAGGTTTCAACAACATTCATGTTCGAAAGTATAAAGCTCACCAAGTTGAACAAGAGCATAAGAAAGGAAATGCGAATGGATTTAGAGTTATGATTGTACAAACTCTAAATGAAAGTTTCTTCAGACAAGGACTATTATAATGGAGAAATATGACAAATACCTCTACTTCAGATGAGGTATAGGATGGATCCAAATTTTCAAGTGATACAAGTGTGCCTAATTCATGAGCTCTCTGCAGTCTTTTCTCAAAAGGCTGATGAAGAAAATGATGACAGTAAATACAACAAAAGAGATTAATGAAAAAAATATATATTAATGGAGCAAAGAATATGGCAAGGAGGCATCCAAGTAGCAATATGTCAAACTAGAAATCCAGTAACCAGTACTATGTCAAATGGACTCTAATAAAAAACTTTCCTTGTGAATAATGAACAAAAACAATGAAAGCAGCCACTGTTGGGTATCTCCTCACAATCACTACCGCTATTAAACTTTTATATATTTTATGACATAATATTTTAATTCTCTGTCCAGGAACATCTTTCATTCCCAATATGTTGAAGAAAATTTTACTGCTTTTTGAAACATTTTATCATCTGCAAGCAAAGTTAGACTGAGAATGTTATGCAATAAGTTCGAAATGGATAGCTGAAGAGAGAACTGCTCAAGGACTGCATATGACCATTTTCCCTAAAAAATAAAAATTTACAACATATTAAATAATGAGAAATAATTTATACAAAAATGAACCATCATAGGACTATATGCTGAGAAAAGAACTAACGATTTGGCAAAAAATAATAGCAAACCGACCAATCACCAAAAACATTTCTCATCCAATTAATGGAATTCACATTACCACTTGCTATGCAACTTGAAAATTACTTGAGTGGCATAGTATTATCTATTTCAATACATTACAAACTCCTCCACATGAAACTTTATCTGATTCTAGTAATTTGGATCCAAGAGACTAAGTAGAAACCCTGAAGGCTCAAGATTGAAACATAAATTATTAAAGTGCACATGCAAGCGGGGATTTGAACATTAGACCTAAATCCTGATATATAATAGATTACTATTTGACCCAAAATTGACACTTCCTATTCTTTTCTCAGGACTCAGACTCATGCTTATAAGTATAGGGAAATTGAAGTACTAAATTCTACGCCTAAAAGATCTTCTCAAACAAGAGCAGCTCATTGTTGAATTGAATGATAAAAGACCACAATAGTTATGTGCAATAATGACAACTCACTAGTTTCTTGAACCAACTTCTTCTATCCTGCAGGCACAAAACAAAAGATATTGGAACAGTTACCAAAGTCACGAATGAAATTTTGAATGCAAATCATAAATTTCTGGTGCATGGTTTTTCATAAGCAAGTCCTATCTCAATAAAAAACAAAGACAATCCAATTCATTACTAAACACAACAAAGTGCAATCCAATTTCTCAGGAATTACGTGGCTATTGCCAACACACATTGCACTAAAAAACCTTTTCTAGTGTATGTTAGTTGGTTCAACTAATAAAATCTCTTGAATAGTACAACAAATATAGGGTTCAATCTAGGCTCACACTAGTTTGAGAAGGAGCGGGTTTGGCTTACATTCTTAAGATATTTTTTAAAAAAAATATATCAATACATTGTTACTAAAGATGATTTTCCATCAATGCAAGAGTAACTAAAAGTCGAGAAGCATATTTAAATTTTAGATAAAGAAGACAAAAAAAGATATGAAATTATTGTCCTTTTGAAATTACTTAAAATTTTTCAGTCAGCTGAAAGCAGATCTCCTAACAAATGATTCAAGGTACATTCAACTAAGAAAAGCTTACAGAATTTGGTATTTTTGCCACCTCCAGATTTAAGCTGTCAGTTTTGGTTCCCCTATTCTGGCCAAGTTTATCAAATTCTTTGCTTGCATTCTCATCCTGAAGAAGCTTTCTCTTCTTACATGGCACATCAAATGCACTTGGAGAAGTATTTTTCTCATAATATCCTGCTTTAGCTCTATTTTCAACTTGGCTGCAGCTCCCAGACCAAGTCCCACCCTTGTCAACATAAGTTTTAAGTTTGTGTGTGGTATCATTACTCAGAAAATGCCCTCGCTTATGGACATTAACTGCATATTTCCCTATTTCCAAACATGCCAAAACAAGTTAATTTAATCTAATCAGATAGTTAAATTTAGAAGTTGTGTGTAAAGGAGGTAACGGGAGAAATAACCTTTCACCACTGAGCTCTCTTTGATGCCAGAAGTGCCAACTTTAACGGCAGCTCCGACTGCTTTTACCAATCCTAACCTGGATGAACCTAATTTTCCAGTTCTCTCTCTCACATATGAATTAGAATTAGTAACCATCTCTTTATCCTTCTTCATATTGGAAAAATGCTGCACTGCATGCATTCAAAGTGGTAAAAAGCATAGCTGTATTAATATCCATTTTCCAGTCAGGTGACAAGGAAATTTAGTAGATTATCCTCCCTGCCTTTTAATAAATAGCAAATCAATTATTTAATCAACCTTTTAGTCCGCCTTTTCTTTCTGAAGAATGGTCTCCTGCTGTACATGTTGAAACAGAACTTTTAGGCATCCATGCTGTATTATGACTTGGAAAACGTTCTTGCTTATGCACATTTACTACATCATTTCTTGCTTCTGAAAGTTTTTCAAACAGTGTAGTTACATTTGATCATTGAATATAAACGTAACAAACGAAGAGAAGGCATTCTCAGAAATCACCTTTCACCTCTGGGCTCACTCTAGCTACTTTGTTCAATCCTGTACCGGCAGACAAACTTCCCACCCTCATATATGGTTTAGATTCAGGATGATTAACAGGTGCTTGATACTTTGAACAATGCTTCACTGCACTCAAATTAGTAAAGAGTATAATCAATGTTCACATATATTTCAAAATATAGCAGATGGAGAAACTTTACTGAGAAGGAAGTACTGGATGTATAAGGAACTATAAAAATAATCCTCCATTACTGATTTATGGGAAAATTCATTAACTGGCCAACCTTTCGCTTCATCACTTATTTCTGCAAAACTCTTATCTATTTCATACTTTGCAACTGGACTTGTTGGCCATGGTGCAGTATTATCACTTGGATGATACCCTGGCTCATCCACATTAGCTGCTGCTCTTTTTAATTCTGAAGTTGGCAGAATGAAGCTAATTGTATTAGACAAAATTAGAGAAATACACATGGAGAAGGTATTCTTGGTAATCACCTTTAACCAATGGGCTCAATCGGATGCCAGAATCGCCACCTTTGACATCATTGCCAACCGCTACATCTAATCCCATCCTTGAAGACGAACTTGATTGTCCAGGACACTCTCTGACATGTTCTAAGACTTTTGGATTATTAACAAGTGCTTGATCCTTCTTACTGTTGAAAAAGTTCTTCACTGTTTGCATTCAAATTAGCCAAGTGCACAAGTAATGTTAATATCAATTTTGCATTCAGCCAAAAAGGAAAGTATAAAAATCAGGAAAAAAATGGAGGTGAAGATATTTGCCAGATCATCCTCTCTAAATTTAAAAATACAGGAATTCCAACCTTTTACTCCAGCTATTTCTGCTGGGAAACAGTCTCCTATTTTACACTTCGCAACATCAAAAGTTCGATAAAAGATATAATCAGCTTTGGTCAACTCTTCTTCAGATACTTGAGGATTCCTCCAGGTCGCTTGATCCACAGAGGACAATGCATTTCCGAGAAATTAATTCCTATATAAGGAAACATGAAAATGCAAAGTAAAATCCAAAAACAGGAACGTAGATGCGAAGAATTCCTAGTATGCAGGTCTATACAGGACAAAAAGTTAAGCAATTCGCAAGAAGTTTGATATGCTGGATTAGATTCAGCCAAGGAAAAATCTGCCAGAATTTTCTTAAGACATTATGGGAACAGCTCTTTTTTGTCAACAAGGATTCAGGATCAGTACGACGATGTAAGCTTCACTATTCTATCCAAAGCAATCTTCACCGAAGCATTTCAAAGACCATCTCTTCCTGCTAACTAAACATTAACCTTGGTATCTGCTTTCCCCACTGAAAGGTTAACCTTCTTAGCACACTGAGTGGTAAATGTAAATACAAATAACTATCATTCAGCATATCATCTATTATTTGTAAGATTGCATCTCCAATGGACAAAGAGGGCCTGTTCTATCTTTAGAAATGACTATATATGCATTTTAATTAACAAAATATGTTACATGTATATAACTAATCTAACTAGAGACTAGTTAGAGTGCTACATGCTGTAACCGCAAAATAGTTTTTCAAGCCATTTTAGTCCAAGAACTTTCATTTCTAACATTAACATCCACCATGTGTAAGTCAAGGAAATATTCTTATTACAGAGAAAAAAAAAATAGGAAATATTGTTCTACATCAATCAGAGGCCATACATATCAGAAACAATTAGAGAATCTGGTTACCAGAGGATTGATATTGGAAAGACCCTCGCCCTCGCCAGAAGCTAAAAATAACTCATTCACGTCGGGCTTATAACCATTCAAGAAATTCCGTATCTCAATTGGGCGAAAAAACCACACAATCTTCACTTTCTTTGCCCGGCTTGGTGTCTCATAGATTTGCACAAGCTTGCCAACATAAGTCTCAAGATCACTTCTATTATAAATAATTACTGAATCATACAGAAAATATTCCATGCCTCTATAAGTGAAGGACTCATAGAACTGGATGTTTTTTTTCTTGCCACCAACTCCTTTCTTAATACCCCATTTAAAAGTAACATTCCCTACTGCTTTTTCTCCTTCAGAATCTGACATCGTGCTTCTATAACCAAGTAGTAGACCTTACCCTACCATTCTTTGAGAACCTATCAAAACAAACATACCAAACACATGAAACAATACCCAATACAATATATAAAATAAAACAAATCCCAATGTGTTAAGATAGATAGAACACCAGAGACTACAGCATGAACTTCTTACATGAACATAACTTACATGCGAAAGTTATCCTACATACCTTAAACGCTTATTTGATTTCAAGACACAATTATTGCATTAGCATGTACAAAACAGAAAACACCATGTGGGGTAAGTCGAATGATATGGAACAATTAAAGGAAATGAAGGACCAAACGGAACTGTGGGACATGGAGTAGAGAAAGGACTCGCAGGGCAGTACACAACCTTCATTAGACAAAGAACAGTAGCAATACATGAGTGCTCATATACTGTTGTTAACCAAAGCCAACATATCTCATGAAAATTATAGAATTTCAATAATAAAATCCTTTGCAAATTGCAATAAACCAAACCCATGTCTCAGCTAACGAGGCAAGCCAAATAATTGTGACACAATAAACAAACTACGTAAATTGTTAAAAATAAAATAAATAATAAGGGTGCCCACGTCGAAAAACCCAAAACAAATATGCTATAGAACATTAAATGTTGCTGCAACAAATGCCGTTACCTTATGAGAAATCAAAACAACAAACAGGTTCGAATAAAGTTCAGAGCTTTGACATGATTGAAAGAAAGAAAAAACAAGAACCATTTTATCAACGTCGAGAAAGGGAACAATATCATGAAAAATATTTAAACAAAAAAAGTTGAAACCCAAATAGTTCGTGTTAATCACTCTCGAACATAAACAATGCTGCACATAAAAAAAAAAGTGCGGGAAAGAAACAGAAGAAAGTACAAGAAATGCAAATAGAACAGAGTTCTAAGCAGGAGTTCGAGAAAGAGAATTGCCTGACAAGCAAAATGAATAACATGAAACGAACAAGGGACAACACCGAAACAACCCAGCAGAGAAACGGGAAATGTTTTCTTTGTTTCTGTTTTTCTTGGTCTTCTTTCTTCGTTTTAGAGAGAGATACTCAAATTCTGTTAACATGCGCCAGTTTGAAGACCGACGGAAGAGGCTTTAAAAACAACTGATAAGTGAAAGGAATCAAACAAGAGTCAAGACGTTGGCTTCAGCTAAAATGCGCAGACAAAAAGAACAGATCACATGAAGCAAACAACACAAGGCTACAGCTAACATGCGCAGTGTGTGTACGGTTTGAGTAGACCGCACGCTGTCTCCGACTGATTTTGACAGACAGAGGGCGGTTGATTGATTTGATGGCCGTTGGCGATCACGTACACGAAGGCGAGGCTCAGGCAAAATCCCACGCGTTCTTGCTGGCGCGTGCAGATCTTCCCGGTCCATTTTTGTTTCATTTTGGCGCTAAAAAATCCATCAATAAAATTCAGAATTTTATAATCTTTTATTTCAGAATTTGCTTATGAAAATTTTAACACAATATAAAAAATTTCAGCTCATTCATTAATTATATAGAAAAAAATTTTGAAATATTTTAGATAAAACAAAACTTAATTTCGTTTATTTTATTTTTTTAATAAATAAAATATATGAAACTCATTTCATGATCTATCAAAGAATCACATAAAATAAAATTACAAAATATTTTATCCAATATATATGTTATATGAAGTTAATCAATATTGAGTGATGATATGGACAAATTAAATTTTTTAATATTATTATAAAAAAAATAGTAAAATACATAACACTTAAATAAGTTCACAAAGTTTAAATCGATACTTTAAAAAACAACTCAGCAAATATCTTTTTAAAAGCCCCAAGTCTAAGTTAAGGAAGGAGAACGATCTAAATAATAAAGGGAGTTCATAAAAAAAGGTAAATTAAGTTTGTGCAAATGAACAAAATGTATAATTCTCATGCGCAAACTAATCTCAAAAGTTAAGGTATCAATCTTAGTTTGAGGGAGTCATAGCACTCCTTGGCCTTAATTTTTTTTTTTCAATAGAATCTTAGTTTTTTTATGATGGTAATTTTAGATGTAAAATACCTATTTTGACCCACAAAACTTCTTCATTTTTATACTAAAATGTCTTTTATTTTTTATTTTTAAATTATATATAATATTAGTCAATTTTTTAAAAAAAAAATAAAATAGTGATTCCACCTATTTATTAATATTTTACTTATAAAATAATTTTTTTAGAAATTACTTATTTAATTTGTTTTCCATATAATTAGAAATCTTTACTTTAGAAAATTATATAATTTTAGAAACTTTTTTCTTATATGAAAACCGTATACTTAAAAATATTTTTAAGGAATTGCTTATTTAACTTGTCCTTCATATAATTAGAAATCTTTTCCTTAAAAAATATATAATTTAGAAACCTTTTTTTTATAAGAAAATTATATACTTAAAAAAAATTTAATAAGAAAAGAATTTTTATCATTGAAATAGTCCAAAACACTTTAATTTTTTTATTTTCTTTATTTTTTCTTTTTCTCAACTCATGGTAAGAAGAAAAAAATATCAAAAAAAATGTTAGTGTTTAAAAATATTTTTATATAAATATTTTAAATCTATACATATATTATTTAAATTTATTAAATATAAAATTATATAAATATAATTATAAATTATAATTACTATATATTATATTATTTAATTTGAGACCTTGTAATTTTTCTCATTTCAACTGCACTACATTATCAACATATTTAACTTATTTTTTAAACTTTGGTCTAATTTCAGTTATTTTATTTTTTTTAGAGATCAATATATTTTTACTCATCAAACCAATTCTAATATAATAATTCTCGTAACAAATAAAACCCCAATTTTTTTTTCTAAAATCAATTACTATGAACGAAAAATTTATTATCAATAATTAAGTAATACTTCGTAATAATAATATAAAATTTAAAAATAAAAATATCATAAATTGTAGTTAGAACCAAACTATGCCTATATGAGTTTCCACGTTCAATGGCTCATTGCGTTACATTGTGGCCATGAGGTACGGCACGCGCGATGGGTGTGAGCGTGAAGCGTTCATAGGAAAGCGGCACGAAGAAAGTGCGCGCGCTATTTTACGAAAGTGGAGTCACGTCGTCACGTGACACAACGGATTCGGCACTCGGCAACGTGGGCGTGGAGCGAAGTGGACTTCCCCGGTAAAATTATAAAATTTAATTACATTTTTGATAAATAATCCGCAAATATTACCATGATAATTATTTATTTTCTTAAATACTAATACTACATTATAGTAGTTAAATTAAAATTTTTCAGAGAGTTTGTTTAATGATATTTATCTCTCACGTCCAAAACTTTACGCACATGATTCACACAAAATGAGATATTCGATTTTGACTTTCAAATGAAAAGAATTTGTTCACACCTAATTTAATAGTCTACATGAGTAGGAAAGGCCTAACTGGTAACATTCAGAACTCATGCGCTTGTGTTTAGGGTAAAAACGTGTGCTCATTACCACCTAACTATTAATTAAGTAATTTAAGTGTCATTAATTACTTCTCGTAAACAAATATTTAAACGAGAAATGTTAAATAAAACTTGATGTTATATAAGTTAACATACTATAGCATCATCTTGACAAAGTTTTTGGTTTAACTTTAAAATCTTTTAACATAATAGTATACATATAAATTATATATGTATAAATAATCATAATATTATAAAATTTAAAACATGTATATGTATATGGTTTTTTTTATTAACATTTTATTTTTATTGTCTTAATTATTTAATATTAGGTTAATTTTTTTTTATCTAGAATGTCTTGTTAATTTATATGAATTATTAAAGTGAGTGACATTTATGGTATTTTTATTACCATTTTTACTATTGGTTAATTTGTTTCATTTAATGGCATGTTTGACTATTGACGTCATTTATTGTAAGCTCTTTGTGGAAGATTCTAAATTTTGATAGCATCAGCATCATTGATTTCTATAGCACTATTCTTCCGATTACTTTCAATTATTATTTGAGTATTTATAATTAGAATTCTGTTGTAATTTTATTAAGAAAATAACTTGTAATTATAGTACACTTAACATTTATATAAATTTTCTTTTAAAGCGAATGAATTATTATCTAAAAATTATTGAAAATAAATCACATAAGTTGTAACCTTTCAAAACTCATTTTAATTTTAAAAAAGAGAAGTTATGATATTAAATATGAAAACACTCACAGTCAAAACCACATAAAGTAATTTGTTTACAAATAGACAAAGTTCAAGGTTTTTTATAAATTTTCTTTTAATATATATAGTTTCAACAAATATTTAACTAGTCATCAAGGCTTAATTTTGATAGTGAGAACGTACTCTCTTAAGATAATATATTCAATTTCTACTAACTATTTCAACATATTATAGGCCTTTTTTAAGAAGGTAAGTTAAGGAGTTAAATGAAATGATACCATATGAGAGGATAACACGATAAAAAAAATTTGATTAAAATTCTTTTAAAAAAAATAGAAAGAGCAACCACTATAATATAATTTCATATTTTTTTTATTAACCAGAAGTTTTTTAGCATCAAACCAGTTTATTTATTTTTTTATAATTAAAACCTTAAAAATAATATTTTCATATTTTTTTATATTTGTCAAAATAAATAATAATTTTATTTACTTTAAAAAAACAAAGACATTTTCTTTATTTCTATTTCTAAAATTTTATTTCTAATAAATATATATAGAAAAGGATTAAGTGTATTTATTTTATACAATTTTTAATATCATTTTCATATATTAGATTTATATATTTTTAATAGGCTAGATAATATCTGTTTGAATTTTTTGCTGTTATATATGCTTACATATAATAAATGCACCCCATAAATTCTCTAAAAGTCCCCATTTCTATTTAATTAAAATATTATTTTTAACGGAATCAGAAACAATTATATAAAATTTAAAGTGAATCTATCATTTATTTATTGATTTTCTTAAGGCCTTTGGACAGATACACTGATGATGTTATTAGAACGATTTTTTATTTTATTTAATTAGTTTATTTTATTCTACGTGCATACATTTGTAATATAATACAAATATAATACTTCAAGTCCAAATCATAACATTCCAAAAACAAACGATATTTTTATTCACATTATCTGATTAAAATAACCTAGAGATTATTTAAGATGCTTCCACACCATATCCATCGTGATTTGTATGGATTCGATTTTGGAATTAATAAATAGTATTAAAAAGTTTTGATTTGTATGCTTTCGTGTTTGGAACTAATAATTAATATTAAAAAATTTCATGCATTGGGGTATATTATTATTATTATTATTATTATTTTATAATTTTTAATTATTTCAATTGTGCATCATTCTTCTAGCTTCCTCCTTAATTAAGCAAATGAGATTAATCAAACTAAGTTTTTTTTTAATATCATGAGGTTCTAAAATTGGATCAAGTTAGCTTTTGATGTTCTGGATTCACCAATATTTTTCATTGTTAAATTGTATGAAATCGATGACTTCAAATTTACTTTTAAACATAAAATTTAAATTAATAAATGTTTATTCTAAAACAATTTATGCTCTTTTAATTATGGAACACAGCAATACATGTACATAGTTGACTTTATAATATATTTCTAAAATAAATATAGTTAAAATATACATTAATTAGATTTTTAACAGCATATACAACATAAATCTTCTTCTAAATTATATATATATATATATATATATATGCATTTTTGTTACACAACTTTCTTATTTACATAAGTAAAAATGAGTATATTGTTATTAAATATATATATGCATTTTTGTTACACAACTTTCTTATTTACATAAGTAAAAATGAGTATATTGTTATTAAATATATATATATATATATTTTTTCTCCAGGAGGCTCATGACTCGTGTTATTAATAAAATTACTTGACCTACAAAATTTAAAGAATAAATTACCTATCAACAATATTAAATATTATTTTTTATTTTAAATATTAATGATTTGATTGTGTGAATCAATAAATGAAATTTAATTTGTTTATCAATAATTTAAGAAAATATTTTAAAAAAAAAATCCACTGGAATTTAAATATTAAATAAGATCCCATTATTACTATATAACACAACATTATATTATAACATTATATATATATATAGAGAGAGAGAGAGAGACTTGGAATTAATATAATCAACATTTTATTATTTTATTAAGAAAGAGAGAAATATCTCTTGCTGATATTCTTGACGTGCTACAGTAAATATGAACGTGTCACTTAGCCAATGATCTAAAAGGCTGGCTGTTTGGATTTATCTAAATAATAATTAGCAGTTTTTGGGTCATTTCCAGTTACAATTTTTTATTTTTCTAAGAATAATTCAAAAAAACTTTTATTATTAATAATATATAAAAGTTAACAAGAAAAAATAAACTGTTTATTACTTTTACATATAATACAAATTTTTATACAAAACATTGATTCGACAATATTATATCACTGTTATAAGTCTTATAAATTATATCAAATTTATGGTAACAATATAATATTATTGCTATACCGAATAAGAATTTGTATTATTGGTATTATTAATTCAATTATTCAATTAATACAAATAATAGGAGAAGAAAGATTCTATAATGTAAATCTTTGTGGCTATTGGCGGATCTCATAATCTAATGATCACAAATGTAATTGAACTTAGAAGTGAGAACCGCGAGTATCAAAAAAAAAAATACACCCAACTCGTATGTAATAATTCTGAAGCAAGATAATTCCATGTGATTCAAAGAGATACAGCTAGGTAGCCAGCTTTGTTAATGGATTTTAATACATTGTAGTCGATCTGCTTCATATTTGACTTTCATCGTGCCGAGTTTATCCGCCGGCCGCCAACTTTATAAAACAAAAACCAAAAAAAAAAAGGGAAAAAAATAATGTCAGCACCAGCATTAGTGTGTGTGTGTGTATATATATATACACATATATATCCGTAATCAATCTGCCTATATTATAATCGTCCTGCGTTATTTACATTTACTTCCTCGTGTATCAGCACTACTGATTCTGAGAATATCTGTAGCTTATACGTGATGATGAATAAGAAAACAAGGAGATTCGCTAAGTTTGATGAGGAAATCCTGGAGGAAATGAAACCTTGTCTTACAGACTGTGATCCTATCTTGCACAAGAATAGCAGAAAAATTGTACAACTAAACATTGACAATCAGATCATGTGCGATTTTTTAACCTGTCTGGTTTTTTTAACCTGGAAAACTGCAGCCTGTATGGACAGACATGGACATTAATCAGCATGTGAGTCATAAAAAGCTGCTTAACTATGTTCTCTAGGTAGATATCATACCATTGTTTGTAGGTTTCTTTAATTTATTACTTGTTAGTTTGCTTCCATGGTTGCTGACTTCTAATTAATTTGTTTCAGAGTGTTCCTAGCTCGGTTGTGGAGAATCATGAGCTTTCAGCTATAAGTTTGGAATACCGAAACGAGTACAACGGGAATAGTGAACTGCAAGCTCTTTCCAAGGTTACTAGCAACAACAGCAATCACTTGATGGATAGTGAAAGAATTGATTTCGACCATTTGCTTCGCCTTGAATGTGGGCAGGAAATTATAAGGGGAAGAATCTACATGGAAGCCGAAATTTGGAAACATGGCCTGAAGGCTGAAAGGAAGTTCAAACTTCAGAAATGTGTGCTTAGAATTGTTGGGAGATATAAAAACTCATAAAACATTGCATGACTGTGATTAGTGAAAATGAAAAGAGAAAGTCTTTCTTGTGATTATTGAAAATGAAAAAGAAAATTTGTACATTAATGGCAACAGTAATACTTTATAGTGTAATGCATGCTATGAATCTAAACTAATGTGAAACTTATCAATGTATTAGTTTTCAATTTAATTATTATGAGAGTGAGAGTGATAGCCAAATATTTAGGATTGTGTGACCTTTAAACATAAATTAATAATTTTAAAAATAAATATACGCTTGATAATATTTATTACGAAGGTATATCACCAAATATGATATGTATATCGTTTCTCTTAACAAAATTTTGATTTGTGAGTGATATATGAGTTGGTTATCACCGGCCATTTAATTTTATACTTTTTATTCACTATTGTATGATGTTAGTTTATACGAATGAATTCTTGTAAATTATTTATATGTATAATATTAGTTATATATTTTATATACATTGTGAATTCATTTTGTTACTGGGCAATTTATTTAATTTAATAGAGAATTTCTTTTTAAAGGAATTAAAAAGGATGATCATTCATTGACCCAAATAGTAAATGGTAACTGAAAGTAGAGTCTTTTATATTTATCGGAGAAATTAATAGTTAAATTTAATTTTCAAAATATGAACTAATTATAATGATATCTAAAGAGTGAATTAACTAACAATCTAATTGATCAAAAGGTTAAAAATATGCTTTACACATAAATGATTTTGCAAACAAGGCAAAGAAGAAGATAAAATTTAAAGTCACTGGGTTTATGAAAGTTTTATCTAATAAATGCTTTAGGAAAGTTGAAAACTAATATCAGTCCAAGAAATATATTTAATCTCATGTTGTTTCAAAAACTGAAAATTTTAGATTAATCCAGACGCATGTATTTATTTAACTAAAATTAAAGATGGAAACAATAATTTTTCTTAAAATTGTTGATATCAACTAGTAAAAGTTATTTGTGTTGAGAGAAATTTTTTTTTATATATTTATTAATTCTTTAGGTTTTATGGATTCTACTCGTATTAAAAGTCTAATTGAAAAATACTTAAAGATTTGTATTTGTTTTGGTTTTCTAGAGGTTGGATAAAATTCACTTATTAAATATGGCCCATGATTTTATGATAACTCCGACTTAATTTATTATTTTCTGTTTTCTGTTTTAAACTAATTTAGAGGTAATTGGGTCAAAAACCAATAAAAGAAGAGTCCATTAAGATGTCAGGATATAGGTCCAACAAAAATATTATTTATATTTTTCATAAAGAAAATCCAACTAATTTTTCTTATTTCTTATTTTAAAAACCTTCAGCAAGTGTTATTGAACGATTTTTTTTTGTTGAAATAATAAATTATTTAGCCATTCTCCCACGAAAGTCGTGTTTTATTTGCATGTAATGCAACTTTATTTTACTCTATGTGCATACGACATTTGTAATATAATTAAAATAACCTATAAATTATTATTTAGGATGCTTCCACACTATATCTATCTATCATCATTTGTATGGACTCGGTTCTGGAATTAATAAATAAATTAAAAAGTTTTGATTTGTGTGTTTTCGTGTTTGAACTAATCATTAATATTAAGAAGTTTCATGTATTTGGGCATATTATTATTATTTTATAGTTTTTAATTATTTCAGTTGTGAATTCACCAATATTTTTAAATTGTATGCATCGATGACTTAAAATATATTATATATATATAATTTAAATTAATATAATTTTATTCTAAAAAAGCCGTGCTCATTTTAATAATTGAGCACAACTATACACATGCAGTTGATTTTATAAAAAATATCCATTAATTAGATATTTAACGGCATATAAAACATAAATCTTCTACTAAATTATTTTCATATATATATATATATATGCGCATTTTTTTTAACACAATTCTTTTATTTTACAAAAGTAAAGATGACAATATGAAACTCCTTATGCTGATTAAATGGTTTTTATTATATAACTCTTGTTTTACAAAAAAAAAAAAAAATTATATATTTGTTTCTTTTTTCTTATCCACTAAAGTCATGACTCATATTTAAATGAAATTACCTAACCTAAAAATTTAAAAGAAAAATTTCCTATCAACAATATTAATTTTTATTTATTTTAGATATTAATGATTAGATTGTTCGAATCAATAAATGAAATTTAATTTGTTTATAATAATTTAAGAGAAAAAATTTGAAGTCAAAAAAATCCACCGAAATTTAAATATTAAATAAGATCCCATTTATAAGTACTATATAACACAACATTATATATTATATATACAGGTGTAATTAATTAATATTACCAACATTTTATTATTTTAATAAGAAAGAGAAATATATCTCTTGCTGATATTCTTAGCTGCTTCTAGTAAAGATGAATGCGTGTGACTTAGCCAAATGATCTAAAAGGTTGGTCCATTTAGATTATATCCGAATAATAATTAGCAGTTCTGGCACATTTTTACTTACAATTAATTTTTCTAAAAATACTTTAATGTACTTTTTATTATTAATAATTTATAAAAGTTAAGAAGCAAGAGATCGTTATTACTCTTACATATAATATAAATTTTTTATATAAAAATCATTCATATAAATTGATTTGACTATATATTATTTATTATGACTGTTATATAAGTCTTACAAAATATATAGAACTTGCCTGTAACAATATAGTATTATTACAATATTATAATATTGGTTTATATGAATAAGAATTTGTACTATTGGTATTATTAATTATTCAATATAAAGAGATTCTAATTATGTATCATGTAATCTTTGTGGCTATTGGCGGATCTCATAATTTAATGACAAGCAACATATACCCAACTCATATATATTAATTCTGAAGCAAGATACTTCCGTGTGATTCTAAGAAATACAGATAGGTTGTCAGCTTTGTTATTAATGGATTTTAATACATTGTAGTCGATCTGCTTAATATTTGACTTTCTTTTGTGTATTTGAACTTTATAAAACAGAAAACAAACATAAAAAAATAAAAAAAATTGGAAAAAAAAATCATCTCAGCACTAGTATATACATTTTCTTTCTTTTGTGTATTTGAACTATTGATTCTGATTGTCTACGCCACCGGAGCTTACATCTTTGGTTGCAATTGTGGTAACATCATTCTTGATGGAGGCTTTGTCTTTTCTTACACCGTCTGCAATGAACACTAAAACAAAAATGCGTTGGCAAGGGAATGATAATAAGCCTAAATTCATTCCTGCTACTGGTCTTCAGCTTAAAACTTCTGCGAAGTTGTCAGCACGAGCAGAAATCCTGAACAATAAACGGGAGATAGCTGCTTCGTCGACTCCTCAACCCTTGAGGGAGAAGATCATGAAGCAACTTGATAAAGGAATATTGCTGGAGAATGGTTTTGTTTTTCGACAAAACTTTACAGTCAGGTCTTTCGAAATAGGAATTGATTCCAAAATATCCTTGGGGACCTTGACGAATTATTTACAGGTGTTAATTCTTAATTAATTGTTTCATTTAGTTTAATATTCTTTTAATAATATATAGATCATACCAATTATTTTATGACATCTATTTAATAATTTCTTCGATGAAATATTGTGCTGCTGTAATTTGTATAGGAAACGTCACTCAATCATCAAAAGGGTCTCGGATTGCTGGCTGATGGTTTTGGCTCATCACCAAAACTGATTCCAAGGGATCTGATATGGGTTGTCTGTTGGTCACGTATAGAGGTGGATCACTATCCTTCGTGGTGCGTAAACCATTAAACTGCATGCTACTTTATTGTATGAACCGTTTATATGTATGTAATTTTCTTCTCTTTATGAAGGGGTGATGTTATGCAAGTAGATACGTGGAAGTATAGGTCGGGGAAGAGTGGCTACGGCTGTAACTGGCATATCCGTGACTTTAACACAGGCAAAACTCTGATGCGAGCAACCAGGTTAGTATTTAATTATATGCAGAGAGTTCAGTTCAGATGTGTCTTGGCCTTGTGTTTCACTTTGATCGATATTGGTATATTGGTTGTGTTGTGTGCAGTTTATATGTGATGATGAATAAGAAAACAAGGAGATTCGCTAAGATTGATGAGGAAATCCGGGAGGAATTGAAGCCTTGTATTACGGACTCAGATCCTATGTTGCCCAACAATAACAGAAAAATTATAAAACTAAACATTGATAACGCAGATCATGTTCGCACAGGTTTAATGGTAAGTGTTTAGGATTTTGTATAGATATGCTCATTCATTAATTGTTGCATACTTCTAATAAATCTCTCACTTTTTAACCCTCGAAACTGTAGCCTGGATGGACAGACATGGACATTAATCGGCATGTGAGTCATATAAAGCTGCTTAACTATGTTCTCGAGGTAGATTTCATACCATTGTTTGTAGGTTAATTTCTTTAATTTAATTACTAGTTAGTTTGCTTCCATGGTTGCTGACTTCTGATGAATGTTTTTTCAGGGTGTTCCTTGCTCGATTATACAGAGTCATGAGCTTTCTGAGATGTTTCTGGAGTACCGAAATGAGTGCAATGGGGATAGGTGAACTGCAATCTCTTTCCAAGGTTACTAGCAAAGACAGCAATGACTTGATGGGTAATGAAAATAATTGAATTCGACCATTTGCTTCGTCTTGAATGTGGACAGGAAATTGTAAGGGGAAGAACTACATGGAAGCCGAAATTTGGAAACACTGCCTGAAACGAAGTTCAAACTTCAGAAATACGTGCTTAGAACTGTTAAACATTGCCTCAGCTTTGATACTAAACGTGAAAAGAAAACTTACACAAAAGAGAAAGTCTTTCTTGTGATAATTATTAAATAATAAAATAGAAAATTCTTACCTAATTAATGTAATAGTAATACTATATATACTGTATTGCTTTGTATCTCAACTAATATGATAATTATCAATAATTAGTTTTGAATTTATTATGATTGCGTGACCTCTAAACATAAATTAGTAATTTTAATTTGAAAATAAATATATATTTGATAATATTTCAGTACAAGGGTATATCAAATTTTGACATGTGGGAATGAGTTTATTGCCACCAGGCCAATGCTCTAGTGGCATTTTTTTTTTATACTTTTCATTCATTATCATATCATATTAATTCGTATGAATAAATTCTTGTGAATCATTTATATATATGTTATTACTCATATATTTTGTTTTATGTACAACTTGAATTTATTTTTATCATCGGGCAATTTATTGAATTTAATAGCAAGTTTCTTTTTAAAGAATTGAAAAAAGATGGTCATTCATTGACTCAAATAGTAATTGATAATTAAGGGAACAATATTTTATATGTTTTAGAGAAGTTAACAGTTAAATTTGATTTTTAAAATATGAATTAGTTATAATGATATATAAAGAGTGAATTAATTAAGTAATCTAAAGCAAGTCAAAGCAAGAAGATAAAATTTAATGTCACTAGTTTTATGCAAGTTCTAATTAATAAATACTTTAGGAAATTTGAAAACTAAATTAGTTCAAGAAATATATTTAATTGAAAGTTTAGATTAATCCGACCCATTTATTTATTTAATCAAAAAGTTAAAAAAAATTCTTAAAATTTTCGGCGAGTATTGTTAAACGAGCTTTTCGTTATCAAAAATATTGTTTCTAAAATGCCGTGTGGACAATAAGGTTCATAACGCATGGGCTGGCTACTCTTTTTGGGCTTATGGTTGTTAATTCTGTTGAGACGATAAGTAAACCCCTCAGATTGTCTAATATCCCCCATAAAAATTTAAAGATCATAATACCTTTTATAACACCTAAGAAAATACCAAAATATTTTTTTACTGCAATTTATCTTCTCCATAAATCCAATAGATTTTAAAAAGAGAAATTCACATATACCCCTTTGATGTTTGGTGTAATAATCAAATACTTTCTTGATGTGAGTATTGGTCTACAAAATTTTGTAATAAATTTTAATAATTATGCGAATTGTTGAGTTTATTTTCACAATAATATTATGAAAGATATGAATGAATTATTCGATTATTTTGTCGTTTTTATTACGATTTTCTTATTATTAATTTTGTAATAGGGGTTATAGTATTATTGTTTAGCTGGTTCTAGTTTGTTTTGCGCTGCATTTCAATTGGACAAAGTATTTTACAACTTGTCTTCTTTCTGTGTAGCATATGTAGATGATGTTCTAGTGTTTAGTAGAACATTAGAAAATCATGTCTATCATCTAGAAAAAGTGGTAGAAAAATTCATATTTGCAGGAATGATTCTATCGGAAAGGAAGATAGAATGGTTTCAAACTAAGGTTAAAATTTTAGGTGTTGAGATAGGTGAATGAGAGATTCAACTCCAAGAACATATTTCAAAGAAATTGTTGAAATTTTCTGATGTTCTTTAAGATAGAAAGCATTTGCAACAATTTCTTAGTGTGGCCAACTATATGTGAGAATATGTTCCAAATCTTGCAGAAGTTATAAATGATTTCACGAAAAAAGTTAGTGAGAAAATTCCATGAGAATGGACTTCGGAAGACACGGATTGTGTTTTGAGAACGAAGGACCTCACAAAAACCTTGAAACCGTACAAGAGATGCTAACACATCTTGAATTGCTTGACGTAGTAAAACAAGTTCTGTGCGTACTAGATAGAAAGATTAATCGTTTTACATGTTGTATCACTTCCACAATACAAGAAAACAATGATGTATTCCTTTGCAGATTTGGAAATTTCTTGCAAGTAAACTATGGTATAATGGTGGATTCGCTGAAGAAAACTTCCTTAATTAGTGAAGAGTGTCTATAGAAACTCGAATCATTTTACCTCCAGGATTGGACTAATCAACATGCGTTTACGTTTGTGATGGTTAGGAAAAAATTAAATCAATTACCTGAAAATAATTGCTTAACACATATCTACAATGGTGTTATAGTAGTCATTCCTAAGGGCTATGCTCTAATAAATAACCAGTTCTTTAAGTAGAACAAAGAACAATTGTAAGCCTTTCTTGATGGATTCAAACCTAAAAATTTAAATACTCAAGATTTGCAACCAGAAACTAAAGAATTGCTGAAACTAGTTCTGCAATAAATAAGGAAAAGTTTGATTCCAAGGCATATTTTAGAATTACACTATTAGAGATTCAATACACCGTAAAAGAATTGATATGAACGCCAGTTGTATAAAAAATAGATAAAAATAACGATAATTTACACGTAGATAGATCAAATTTTGTCAACATATTTCAGCGATAACGATTAATTTAGGAAAAAATATTTATGTCAATTATTGTAAGGATAATGACATATGAGAGACATGTAGACCCCAATGTCATTATCTTTCATCTTTAACTATTATATCTTTTAACTTTTCTGTTAAAAAGAAGAGATAAACATGTGGGAGAAATATGACCCCAATGTCACTATCTCTCTTTAATTATTTTGTCTTTGATCTTTTTGAATTTGAAACCATGTAGAATCCATGTTTGTAACTTTATAAATACTCTCTTGTTTCATATGTTCAAGGAGGTAAACTCAACAATAAAATTTTTCTTTGAGCTCACAAAAATTCTAGTTCCTTTAAACTTTGTATTTATAAGTCCTTGAAGATCCCTTAAGAGGTTAGGAAAGTGCCATATAAGTCGTATCTCAGGGCAGAAGCAGAAGCAGAAGCAGAAGCAGATAGAATAATGGTGGACTAAGACGGAGTATTAGTCTGCAAAAGGTAAATTTGTAATATAATTTTGATAATTATATGAATTATTGAGTTTATTTCCATAATAATGCTATGGACGATACAAATGAATTATACAATTATTTCGTCATTTTTATTACGATTTTTTGGTTATTAATTTTTTTAATAAGGGTTATATTATTATTATTTAGCTGATTCTTCTAGATTAGGAGATTATAAGATAAACACTTTCATGATAAGAAGTATGCAGGATAGACAGATAACCCTCGAAATTTCTATGCAATTACAAAAATAACTATTTTACCCTTATATATTTAGAAAGTATATTAATTGATCATTTTGACTTAATTATTTTTTGATAATTATATATTCAAATATTTTTAATAATTAGTCTCTAAATTATTATTAATATTTTAAATAATTTTATTATCATTATATTAATAATATTCAATATTTTTAAAAATATTTGATTATAAATTATATAAATTATTTTATATATAAATTAATAGAGTTACGTACAAATTATTTAAATATTCTAAAAATTATAAATAATATGATTCATATAATTTAAATATTATTTGGATTTTATTTTAATTGGCTGTGTTATAAATTAAGAATATTTGGTTATAAATTGCATAAATTATTTAAGTTATTTTATTTATAAATTAACATAATTATGTTAAATTATATAATTATTTTCAAAATTATATATTACAAACAATTAAAATAAATTCAAATTAATATTTGAATTTCATGAATATATTATTTAAAATATTTTTGATATATAAATATAAAATTATATAAAATATTAATAATAATTTAGAGACTAATTAGTAAAAATATATAAATATATAATTATTAAAAAATAAATTATAAAGATACATTGATTATTAAATATTAATAACTGAGTTAAAATGATCAATTAATATACTTTTTAAATATATATGAATAAAATAATATTTATCATAATTATATAATAATTTAGGGAGGTATCTATCTATATAATAATTTAAAGATACATATTTTTCTGCCTATTACTCTAAACATTAGGGGTATCTAATATTTTGCACAAAACGAGCTATGAAAATGAAACCCTCATAAAAAACTGCAATGGTATTTTCTCTATCATTTAAAAAGACTTACAAATTTATGGGAAAAAAGTTAAATACGATTAAATTTTATCCAAAAACAAAATTTAAGATGCATTAATATTGAGATTTGATGATGATAATAATAATAATAATAATAATAATAATAATAATAATAATAAATTAAGAGTATTTTATGTAACTAATTAAAATATTGTTAACCAAAAAAGTATCATGTGGGTTTAAATATATATGCAATTGTTTTTAATGTAATAATCATTAATGCCAATAACATCTTGGTTAAAATGTTATTATTAATAAAAGATTGTTAATTTTCGTTGCTTTTATTTTTGAATCAATAAAAATTTGCTAACATATTTATCCATCTTTAATCGATTTTTTATTTTATTTTATTTTATGTAACAGAGCCACTTCCTAATATAATACAAATGTAATATTTCATGTACCAAATATGATATTTGATATAAACTTTTGTTCTAATAAATAATTGTAAATCTCTAAATGAAATTAACTAGATTCAAATATTTGTTTTCACATTTTCTAGTTTTATATTAAATTATTTAACATTCTCCCACACAAAAATCATGATTTTCATTTGTATGTAACGCAATTTTATTTTATGTATTATTGATATCAGTTTTATCTTATGCGTATCTATTAATCAATTGAAACTTCATGTTCATACTACAACCATGATAATTAATTCAACAAAATCTTCCAAATTAAGTAAAAATGTTCCCTTTGTAAGAATCATTGAATAATTATATATATAGCAATGAGTAATAATTAAGTCAGACATATGTTTAATGAAACTTAGAAATAAAAATCACGCTTATAATAATAATAATAATAATAATAATAATAATAATATGAAAATAATAAAGTGATAATAATAATAAATATTTTTTTTAAGTTATACAAATTTATCGTAAGAATAGACAATTAGTGTTTTAGAAGCACTAATTGATGTGTTTAACTATATTTTGTAAAAATACTTATCAAATTAATCTTATAGCATGTAATTGGAAGTTTTTCTCAAATTACTATTTACAGAATATATCACAAGTGATATTGAACATTTACAATTAATTAAAATTTTTTAAATTATTAAAGTTGTATTTATTCTCATGACAAGTCTGTTTACTTAGCTAATTTTTTTTCCAATTATATATATATATAGAGAGAGATACACACATCTAATGTGTTATTTTGGTGATTTATTAGTACTTTTTTTAATTACACATCTAACCACTTGATTTAACATTAAAACTTAGTAGAAATATTTTTCATAATGATAACCAAATGATCATTATTTTTTCTGAAAACCGCTAAAGGAAAACCACCAAAGAATATAAATGCTAGATATGTCAATGCTTACTCTTTAACGCTCTCAAAATGAATTCTGTGTGCTTAGTTAGAGTGCCTTCACGAAAGGCATTATTATATAATTCATATTAATATTAATATATATACAACTAAGTCTTAATAATTCTAATGCAAGATAATTGCATGTGATTCTACTTGCGTAACTTCGTGAATAGTTTTCTTGAATTTTCTGCTACGTATTTGACTTTAACCTTAAACTTGAAATATATACATATACATATACATACATATACATATACATATATATATATATACAAACGTAACTAATTTGTTTGCTACAATAGAATCATCCTACATATCAGGTACGTACGAAACTACGAATAGCTTTTGCCTCTTCTGCTTCTTCCTTTGAGTTTTTCCAATAGATATGATCACTCATTTAGCTCCCTTTTGTTTCAGTGCTAACGATTGTTGTTGTTTGCATCCCCAGAGCTAACATCTTCGGCCTGCAATTGCAACAACAACATTCTTTCATGGCGGCTTTGTTCTTTATGACACCTTGTTCAATGAATATGAAAACAACTAGGCGTTGGCAAGGCAAGAACCAAAGCTTGGATGGTAGAGGGAATAATAATAAGCCTCATAGATTAATTCCTGCTTCTGGTCTTCAGCTTAAGACAAACATCCAAGCCCTTCCCACTATTGACAGATTGTCACCACCAGCAGAAATGCTGAAGAACAAGAGGGATCAGATGGCTTCTACACCAACAACAATGCCGCAGAGGGAGAACATCATCGAGCAACTTGATATGATGGCTGGACCAAACTCAGGAATAATGGTCGAGAATGGACTTGTTTTCCGGCAATACTTTATAGTCAGGTCATTCGACATAGGAAGTGATTTCAAAATGTCTATTGCTGCCTTGATGAATTATCTCCAGGTTCTAATTCTAACTATATTTTTTATTTTAATCATTAGATGCGCATCAAAAGGATAACAACATTATTTACAGTTTACAGGTACTTTTAGTTTAAATGTTCATGAAAACTTTAAATGCAGGAAACAACACTCAATCACCTTAAGAAAGTAGGATTAATGGCTGATGGTTTTGGCTCATCAGCAAAGATGAGTGCAAACAACCTGATATGGGTTGCCTGCTCTTCTCAGATTGAGTTGGATTACTATCCTTCATGGTAAGCCACTGAAGTTCTTAGATTGACTTGATGATCTTTTTATCTTTTAACAACTCTTTGTTCAAAAGACTTACCTGTTGCAATAATTTAACAAATACAGATGTCTTCACCTGCAAAATTTCATATATTTGTATTTGTTAAACATATTCTTGGTTTTTCCTCCTGTTTTTGAAGGGATGATGTTATTCAAGTAGACACATGGAAATATAGATCAGGGAAGATTGGTGTGGGCTTCGATTGGAATGTCCGCGACTCCAAGACAGGCGAATCTATAATACGGGCAACCAGGTTCAACATTTTTTAATCACTCCATTTCTTTTTTCGATGTCTATACCAATTGTATTTTGGCTTTCTGAGACACCGAGATTGAAGAAAGATCTCCACAATATGACAATTTGATTCTTATCAGTGATGATTTTCAATTTCCACACATAATTTTCATGTTGATTGCTGTATGGCGCAGTTTATATGTGATGATGAATAAGAAAACAAGGAAATTCGGAAAAGTTGAGTGAGGAAATCGCCGAGGAAATGAAGCCTTTTCTTAAGGAATGCGATCCTATTGTGCACAAGGATCGCAGAAAACTTTTACAGATGGACATTGATAATGCAGATCATGTTCGCACAGGAATAATGGTAAGTATATTTGGAGTTATTTTTAAGATATATAGATGTATATATTCATTCCTACGTGCTTATGTCTTATTTTCATGTTTTGTATATTTTTTCCAAAAAAAAAAACTGCAGCCAGGATGGACAGACATGGACGGTAATCAGCATGTGAGTCATATAAAGCTCATTAATTATGTTCTCCAGGTAGATTTCTTACCATTCTTTGTGAATTCTTTTACTTTTTAGTCTGCTTCCATAGTTGTTGATCATTTCTAAATTAATTAATGCTTTTCAGAGTGTTCCTAGCTCGTTTGTGGAGAATCATGAGCTTTCAGCTATAAGTCTGGAGTACAGAAATGAGTGCAATGGGAACAGTAATCTGCAATCTCTTTCTAAGGTTACTAGCAACAACAACAATCACCTTGAATACTGATAGTGAAGAATTAATGGAGTTCGACCATTTGCTTCGCCTTGAATGCGGGCAGGCAAATTGTAAGGGGAAGAACCACATGGAAGCCGAAATTTGCTTAGGTAGAATTCATATTATTGCTTTATTTTCTGGTGTAAAATGTCGTGCAGTGTATGTTAACTTTACCGGAGACAAGTCTTTCTTGTGATACTGAAAATAAAGGAAAATTTACAGATTCAATTAACAATTAATAACATGATTAGTTATTTTATGAAAGTGTCAAACGTATATAAACTGTTTGATACACTGCCAAGAAAAGAAGAAATAATTACTGCCATAACGAAGGCATATATAACATATAAATACAATACATTATGCTCCTTGTTTGACAGTTGACTTGGAGTAAATGAAGATGTGTTTTGTAAGTTGATTCCTTTGAGTTACAAATGCAAATTACAAGCAAATAGTCATCTTTCATGTTAATATTTGTATCTTAATTAATAAAACACTTATCAATTATCATTAATTATTTGTGTCATTATTAATTTCATTATTTTTATTATGGAAAAAAGGATACGCAAAAAATACTCACAAAAGTCCTAATTATTTTAAAATAACGATTATATCCTTGTCAGTAATAGTTATTAAACAAAAATTATTATTAAATCTTTAAAATTTAATAAAATAAAATATATTTATCAAAAATACATTAATAAAATAGATATAATAGTATTTTATAGTTTATTAATAATAAGATATTTATGAACATATCATGCATTTACATATTTTACAGATAATATAAATAGATACAATAGTATTTAATGTACTTTTTATTAATGCATTTTTATAGAATGTATTATATTTGATCAAATTTTAAAGATTTAATAATATTTTTGTTGAATAACTATTACTGATAGAGGCATGATCGTTATTTTAAAATAAATTAGAATTTGTACAAATATTTTTGAAATTATCAAGATTAATCAGTATATTAATCCAAATCTTAAGAACTTGTATGTCATTTTTTTATTAATATATAATTAAATACCACTTATTAATAAGTGTTATACCATTTACTATTTAAAGTTAATTTTTTTATATTTTTTAATATCAATTCTTAATTCTTAGATTAAGGTACATCTAATGATTGAGATTGATTTGAAATATATAATTAATGTATCATGATTAATGGTATAATTAAATCACACATTACATTTAATCTCAATTATTAGATGTCTCTAAATCTAAAAGTTAGAATTGATAAATAAAAATAGAATTGTTATTCCTTTTATATATATATATATATATATATATATATATATATATATATATATAAAATTAATATAACACTCCGTTTTGAACTAATTTAATGTCAATTTTTTTGACATGTGCTTATTCGAGATCTATTAATTTATGAACTAGTCAATTGTTTGACATTGAAACTTATTTTTGTGTCTACAACGGCTTTGGTAGTGATGTTGAATCATTTAAATACTATATATTGTATCGTTTGTTCCTTTTAAATTCGTACATTTATTTTTGAATCAAATAATATGATACCATTGATTTGACAACCTGTATTCAGATCTCTACAAATACCAGAAATTAAAATTCTATCAACATGCATACTAGGTAGAGCAATATAATTCTGATTTTAAAATATGAATAGTATATAAAAATTTATTCTGAAATTTGACATAACTTGACTAAGGTTGAATACATGAATATATAAATTTTTATTATTTTTATATATTGCTTTACACTTTTTATTTTTAGACTTTCTATTGTATTGTATCGTATTGTGTTAGTTTGTATAAATAGATTCTTATAAAATATTTATATGCGTAACATTACTTATATTTTATATATGATGTGATTCATTTTCATCAATGTGATAATTTATTTCATATCTTGTTTCTTTTTTTTATGTAAATTATCTCTAAGATCATATTTCATAGCATGTTTCTATTTAAAGAATTCAGAGTGATATAAAATATAAATTAAAGAATTCAGAAAAAAAAGGTCATTCATTGATCCAAATAGTAATTGAAAGGATAGTCTTTTGTATTCTCGGATAAGTTAATAGTTGAACAAGGTTAAAAGGATATCTAAAAGAGCAATGTAATTAATTAAATTAATCAACTAATCTAATTGATCCACAATTCAATTAATTATACTTTTTTTGACCTTTTTTTAACTAATCTAAAAGAGTAATGCAATAAAAATCACGTGCATCAAATGGATAACAATACTACTACAGTTACAGTTACTTCTAATTTAAATAGTTAATGAAAACTTTACGTGCAGGAAACAGCACTCAATCACCTTCGAGAAAATAGGATTAATGGCTGATGGTTTTGGCTCATCAGCGGAGATGAGCGCAAACAACCTGATATGGGTTGCCTGCTCTTCTCAGATTGAGTTGGATTACTATCCTTCATGGTAAGCTACTGAAGTTCTCAGATTGAGTTGATGATCTTTTTATCTTTTAACAACTCTTTGATCAAAAGAGTTACCGGTTTACAATCTAACAAATACAGATATCTCGACCTGAAAATTTTTATATATTAATATTTGTTCAACATATTCTTGCTTTTCCTTCTGTTTTTGAAGGGATGATGTTATTCAAGTGGACACATGGAAGTATAGATCAGGGAAGATCGGCGTGGGCTTTGATTGGCGCATGTTCGTGACTCCAAGACAGGCAAATATATTTGATTCTTAATCACTCCAAGACCAGGTTGAGTTTTTCTTTTAATCACTCCCATGTCCTCTTTCAATGTCTATACCAATTATATTTGACTTTGAAACAATATATGTTCAATCAAGTTGAAAGGTATATATGTTAGGCTAGCTTTCTGAGAAACCGAGATTGAAGAACGATCTCTACAACATCACAATTTGATTCTTATCAAGATGAGTTTTAATATTTCACATGTAATTTTTATATTGGGTGCTGTATGCAGTTTATATGTGATGATGAAAAAGAAAACAAGGAAAATTCGGAAAGTTTAGTGAGGAAATAGCAGAGGAAATGAAGGCTTTTCTTAAGAAATGTGATCCTATTGTGCACAAGGATCGCAGAAAACTTGCACAGCTAGACATTGATCATGCAGATCATGTTTGCACAGGAATAATGGTAAGAATATTTGCAGTCGTTTTTTAATATATATCGATGTATATATTCTTTCCTACGTACTTATGTCCTGCTTTCATTTTTTATATATTTTTTCCAAAAAAACTGCAGTCAGAATAGACAAACATGGACGGTAATCAGCATGTGAGTCATATAAAGCTCATTAATCATGTTCTCCAGGCAGATTTCTTACCATTCTTTCTGGGATTCTTTACCTTGTTAGTCTGATTCCATAGTTTCTGATCATTTCTAAATTAATTAATGTTTTCCAGAGTGTTCCTAGCTCGGTTATGGAGAATATAATCATGAGCTTTCAGCTATAAGTTTGGAATACAGAAATGAGGTGCAATGGGAATAGTGAACTGCAATCTCTTTCTAAGGTTACTAGCAACAACAAGAATCACTTGAATATTGATAGTGGAGAGTTAATGGAGTTCGACCATTTGCTTCGCCTTGAATGTGGGCAGGAAATTGTTGGGGAAGAAATTTGGAAATTTGGAAAGACGTCGCTATAAACGAATTTCAGCAGAATATGCTTAACTAGAATTCATCTTATTGCTTTATTTTCTGGTGTAAAATGTCGTGCAGTATGTGTTAACTCTATAGAGGACAAGTCTTTCTTGTGATACTGAAAATATAAAGCAGAATTTACACATTTATGTAACAATTACAATTGAGAATAGGCCAATTTATTAAAAAAAAAAAGGGGCAAAGCAGCAAACAAATACAATTGAGAGGGACGTAATTAACCTTACCCTTTAGCGAAAATGTAGAATTAAAGAAGATAAACCTAAAAATTTTAAAAAAGTGTTACCTTGAGAATATAATATGATTATATTTAAAACTTAGTTGTCAAACTTTTTTGCTGTGTGCGTATTAAGATCAATTAATGTATGAATTAGTCAATTGTGTTTAACTTTGAAATTTTTATGCATAGGGTATAACAATGCACCACTGTTTTTGTATGTACATATTGTGTAACAATATACAACAATATTTGTAGTGATAATAACTCAGTTACATTAAGTCATTTAAATATATATATTGTTTCGATCATTATTTTCAAATTCAAACTTTTACTTTTGGATCAAACGATAGTTTAATATAATATCAGAACAAAGTTGATTTGACAACCTGTATTCAGATCTCTACAAATACCAAAAATTAAAATTCTATCAATACAATTCTGAATTTTAAAATATAAATTGGACCTATATTAGCATTGACTCAGAGTTGCACCTAGTCTAATTTTAAAGGTGTTGTCCGTTTATACGCAACACGTTTTTCATTCCCTTTTAAGTGATATTATATATATATATACACATCTTATAAAAGTTATTTCTCATAGGGAAGTGAGTTATTAATATTAAAGATCAGAGGAAAGTCAAGTGAAAAAAGAAAGAAAACAATCTATTATTTAATGAACTTATATAGAGCATTCATATATATTCATCTAAACAATAGTTACTACAAGTGAGATTAGAAAATCTCATATATATTAGAAAATCATGCTCATATTTGTATGCAGAATGTGATTTATTTTATCACTAAATAGTTTATTCAATTTAACAGCAATGTTTCTCTTTTAGTAGTTAAAAAAAGGGTCCGTTCATGATTTTCTAATCAAATTAGGAGAAAAATCATGGAAACTAACTAGTATTAAGTCGTCACATCATCCTTGTCAATCATGATTTCCTAATATATGCTGTCACTACTGCCGTTAATTGTAGTTCAGGCCTAGGAAGTTAGGGTTTTGCAATTGGAAAATTAGGATTTGAAATCTGGGAAATAAGAGTCTGCAATTTGGAAAATTAGTAAGATGTGAAAAATAAAGTATTTTATGTTCAATGGCTATTAAGGTTATTTTTATCTTAAAATTAAGTTTTTGGTTTGTAGGACACAAAACAATTTCAAAATATAACTAATTCTATAAATTGAATTGAAAATAGAGTTATTTTAAGAACTTTATCAATAGTAATTGAAAAGGTATCATATTTATTGAAATTTTTTAACATTTTTCAGTTTGATTTTTAAATATATGAACAATTTATAAAGAGTGCAATTAATTAACTAATCTAATTGATAAAAAAGGGTAAAAAAATGTTTAACAATGTCAAGTCATGACTAATCGTTCTTTATTAAATTATACAAAGATTCAAAGTTTATATGAAAACTTAATTAACACGATCATCCAATAACACTTTTGAATATGTATAACTAATAAATTATATTTCAATTAATGAAAAGTGTGAAATTGGGAGATTTTGATCCCATATATATATATATGTATATTAATAATTTAATCAACTGTTTAATGAAACCTTGAAGCAAGAACACATGCATATAAATATTAAAAATACAGCTGTGTCTTTATCATTCTGATGCAAGATATAATTGCATGTGATTCTAATTGCGTAACTAAGATCTTCCTTGGGTTTTCCGCTTTCTATTTGACTTTAATCTTGCCAGGTTATTATGGTCAGCGGTCAGCTTGAAAAATATATATAATATATACACACACAAACTAGTTTGCTTGCTACATGTCAGGTAGGCACTAATAACCTTTGTGTCATGTGCTTCCTCTGTGTTTTTCCCATAAATGTGATCATTCATTTAGCTCCTTTCTGATTCAGTACTACTGATTCTTGTTTACATCACCAGCCACCGGAGCTGACATTTTTGGTCTGTAATCCCAGCAACAGCCTCTTCATGGCGGTTCTGCCGATTGTGACACCTTGTTCAATGAATATGAAAACAACAATATTTGGTTGGCAAGGGAATAATCATAAGCCTAAATTCGTTCCAGCTGCTGGTCTTCAGCTTAAGGCAAACATCCAAGCCCTTCCCACTATTGACAGATTGTCATCACCAGTAGAATTCCTGAAGAGCAAGCAGGAGATGGGTTCTACGTCAACGACACTGCCAGATAGGGAGATCATCATCAACCAAGTCGATAGGATGGCTGAACCAACAACAGGAAGAATGGTGGAGGATGGACTTGTTTTCCGGCAATACTTTACGGTCAGGTCATTCGACATAGGAAGTGATTTCAAAATGTCTGTTCCTGCCTTGATGAATTATTTACAGGTTCTAATCCTAACTATATTTTCGGTTTTATCATTAGATACAAATCAGTGTGCATCAAAAGGATTAACAATACTACTTACAGTTACAGTTACTTTAATTTAAAAATTCATGAAAACTTTACATGCAGGAAACAGCACTCAATCACCTTAAGAAAGTAGGATTAATGGCTGATGGTTTTGGCTCATCTACCGAAGATGAGTGCAAACAACCTGATATGGGTTGCCTGCTCATCTCAGATTGAATTGGATTACTATCCTTCATGGTAAGCCACTGAAGTTCTCAGTTTGAGTTGATATCTTCTTATCTTTTAACAACTCTTTGTTCAAAAGAGTGAACTTTTTTCAATAATTTAACAAATACAGATGTCTTCACCTGTAAATTTTCATATATTTATACTTGTTAAACATATTCTTTTTTTTCCTCCTGTTTTTGAAGGGATGATGTTATCCAAGTAGACACATGGAAATATAGATCAGGGAAGATTGGTGTGGGCTTCGATTGGCATGTCCGCGACTCCAAGACAGGCAAATCTATAATACGGGCAACCAGGTTCAACCTTTTTTTAATCACTTCCGCGTCTTTTTCATTGTCTATACCGACTGTATTTCACTTTGAAACACTATATTCAATCAGGTTCAATTGTATGTTCGCTTTCTGACCCACCGAGATTGAAGAAAGATCTCAGGCAAGATCACAGTTTGATTCTTATCAGAGATGAGTTTGAATTTTCGCATATAATTTTTGTGTTGGCTGCTGTATGCAGTTTATATGTGATGATGAATAAGAAAACAAGGAAATTCGCAAAGTTCAGTGAGGAAATCGCAGAGGAAATGAAGCCTTTTCTTAAGGAGTGCGATCCTATTGTGCACAAGGATAGCAGAAAACTTGTACAGCTAGACATCGATAATGCAGATCATGTTCGCACAGGAATAATGGTAAGTATATTTGCAGTCGTTTTTAATGTATATAGATGTATATATTCTTTCGTACGTACTCATAGGCTTATATTAAAAGAAAAAAGAAAATTCTTTCGTACGTACTTATGTCTTGTTTTGATTTTTCATTCTAATCTCCCAAAAAACTGCAGTCAGGATGGACAGACATGGACGCTAATCAGCATGTGAGTCATATAAGGCTCATTAATTATGTTCTCCAGGTAGATTTCTTACCATTTTCTTTGCGGTTTCTTTTACTCGTTAGTCTGCTTCCATAGTTGCTGATGATTTCTAATTAAATTAATTAATGTTTTCTAGAGTGTTCCTCAGTCCGATCTGGGAGAGTCACGAGCTTTCAGCTATAAGTTTGGAATACCGGAATGAGTGCAACGGGAACAGTGAGCTACAGACTCTTTCTAAGGTTACTAGCAACAACAACAATCACTTTGGTAGATAACAAAAAAATAGAGTTCGACCATTTGCTTCGCCTTGAATGTGGGCAGGAAATAGTAAAGGGAAGAACTACATGGAAACCGAAATATGCAAACATCGCGAGGAAGGAAGTTCACAGTTTAGCAAGAAGCGCAAATTACTTCATTCCTACAGCATTAATCCTATTGCTCTATAGATGCATATGCATGTCAAAGTGCACTATATATATGCCAACTTTACTAGTATCTAGTCTTACGGATTTAATTTAATTTACTATATTAATTAGGTGTAAACTTTCATAAGTTATAACATTATATTTATCCGTGTTGTGTTGTCTTATGTTAATAAGTAGAATGCATATTTTATCATGGTAACAACAAGGTCCATGTGTTTAATCTGAAATCGTGCACGAGTATGGAACAAATTGACATAAAATATATATTTTCTAGGATGGAACTAGATTGGAAAGAATTAGCTAGGTATAAATTAATGATTATGTCTTTATGATCACCCATGAACTACCACAGATCAATAGCGAAGTTTGTCAAGAACTGTATCTCCATCTATATAAAATATTAGGATCCATGGAATCATGAAGTCTATGCAGTTGATAGTTGACAAGTGAATGGAAATTTAATGATATTTCTGATAGACAGGAACGCCCTTAAGTGTCAGGTAATCTGATACTAATGACTGATATTACAATTTAATAACAAATTTATAAAACTTAGAAGTTAAAAAAAAAATAAAAAAAATGCAGCCAACTCATGATAATTCTGATACAAGATGATTGCATGTGATTTTCAAGATCATACAACTACCTAGCTCCTGATCCTAATTACTTGCTTTCTTTAATGGATATAATGCTTCCTATTTGACTTTAGTAATCGTGCCTAGTACATGCATAAAAGCACATAACTTTTTGCTATATGTGAATAGTTTCTCTTTTTAAGAACTACGCTATGCTTTTGCATCTTCTACTTTTTCTGCCTTTTATTTTCCCGATATGATCAATCATTTGGCTGTCATTTGTGTAATAAATATTTGGCACAAATTTTTTTTATTAATATATTAAAATAAACTTTGACGGTGTTGTTTATGATTAAATTAGTTATAGGATTTTATATATATGGTCATTTTTTTTTGGGAAAGTTTGCAACGTGGATGGATCTGTAAATGATTCTTGGTTATTAACTCATTGCGAATTTTAAACATTTAATTGCTACTAAATTGTTGTTAAAAATTATATGCAAGTTATTATAGTTTGTAATATATGGACTTCAAAGAAGAGAATTATTCATATAGATTGACTTGGTTGCGTGTGATTGACTCGTGAATAATAGATAAGTAATATTGCAAAATTTCAGCTTCTTTACGTTTTCTCCTTCCCAGTTCAACACTTATTCTTATCTCTGCACAGCGCTCTGATCAACATCTTTGCCTGCAACAAGATTTAATTAATTCTTTATGGCGGCTTTGTTCTTTACACCATGTTCAGTGAATAAAACAACGATATGTTTGCAAGGAGAAAATAAAAGATTGGATAGTAATGGGAATAATAAGCCTAAATTCCCTGGTACCCCCCTTTTAATCTTCTCTTTTTGGCTCCGGCTTTTACTCTTCAATGTTCCATTTTGCACAATAATATTCCGAAAATAAGTGTTGACAAATTGTAAATTAAAGACAATTGTTCCACTGTTGCACAATCATCAATGTGTCATGGCAAAGCGAGTTTAATTATTTGCTACTTCAATTTGGATTAATATTGTACAACTAAATATTTTTAATTTGCAAAAGAACTAAATGTCAATTTTTAATTGATTTATGAAGAACTAGGCATCAAATATTTTGAGATACTAATATCAAAATTAGGAAGGTCAGCATTATTTTTAACGTTCAATTCCTTGGTAAATAATATTGTATTGATTTCTTAAATATTACTCATTCAATAAATAAAATTCTTCCATATTGTCTGCATGTAGCTACAACTTGCCCGTTGACATTGTTTAGAAAGAGGACAAGACAACCAAAATTAATCAATTAGTTTCTTTCTTTTCAATTAATTAATTAATAAGTTCAAATACATTAATTGTTTGTTATATAATTAACCTTTGCCTGCCACATCAAGTACATATAATATTTGAGAAGTTCAACACCTGACTTTGAATTAATTTTTAGTGATTCAAAATTAAAATAATTTCAATTTTATAAAATCTAATTATATGTTCTGATCATGAAAGGAAAATCTTGGAACTGTTCTGCGTTATTCCCACGAGTGAAGGCACCTGCAGGATAACCATTTTATTTTAATTTGAGTACAAAAATATATTATTACCAAGATTTGAAAGGTCCAAATTTTGCAGATCGCCCAATTATTTATATTTAAGGTGAGTTCAAATTATTATATGTCTAGATAATTTTATGATTTGGTTATATCAATTTTATAAATATAGTGTTTTGTGTGTTTGTGTTTGTGTGTGTGTGTGTATATATATATAATGTATTATTAAGATGAAATTATTACTTTGTATGTAGAGTATTGATGTAGTATACAATTACACACATATATAGAACTAATGCGGTATAAAATTAATTAAGAAGAAAAATAAAAATAAAAATTTGGTAATGTGAACAATAAAATAAACATACAAAAATCTATAGTAGCCATAACCTGTATATATATTATTCTTTCTTATTCTAAAACTCACTTGGGTCGGCTGATGTTAGTGTTAGTATTTAATTTTGTAATAATTCATACAAAACAGAGAAGAAATGCTTATTAATTAAAAATTACTTTTCAAAGTCCTCCATATGAATTATTGATAGGCTCATATGTTAGTTATAAATATTGATGCATTCAATCAATTATTGTCTACCTCTGCTAAGGTAATTTTGTTCTCATCACTTCTTTTTCCTTGCTTTTAATTGTTGAAATCTTGTATAAACAATGGGTGGTGTTTGCTCAATATTCTCAATCTCCTGTGATGCCCTTTTCTCTCGTTGCTTAGATTGCGCTATCAGAGAAGCAGGTTATGTAAACGAGCTCAAACATAATCTTGTCACCTTGCAAACTGAATTACAAAAATTAGTTGAAGCAAGGAACGATGTGTTGAAAAGGGTTACCATCGCTGAACAGCACAATATGAAAAGGACTAACCAAGTGCACGGGTGGCTTTCCAGGGTGCATGCTGTGGAAATTGAAGTTGCTGAATTGATAAGAGATAGCCCTCAGGAAATTGAGAAATTATGTCTTGGAGGCTTCCTGTTCCAAGAATTACAAGTCGAGCTACAAGTTTGCGAAACTAGTGGCTAAGAAACTACAAGTTGTGGATACTTTGAAGGTTGAAGAAAATTTTGAAGTGCTGGCTGAAAGGGAGCCAGAACCTGCAGTGGAGGAAAGACCTCTTCAGGAAACAGTAGGCCTGGAATCAACGTTTAGTGAAGTTTGGGGATGCTTGAGGGAAGCACAAGTGGGAATTATCGGCCTATATGGAATAGGGGAGTTGGAAAAACTACCCAATTAGCCCAAATCAACAATGAGTTTTTGCATACGGTGAATGATTTTGATATTTTGACTTGGGTAGCGGTGCGTAAAGGCGTAGAAATCGGGAGGAATCAAGAAAATATTGGAAGAAAAATAGGTTTGTTTGAGGAGTCCTGGAAGAATAAAAGATGTGAAGAGAAGGCTCTGGACATCTTCAAAATTTTGAGTAAGAGGAAGTTTTTATTATTGTTGGATGATATTATGGAATCGAGTTGATCTGTTGAAAGTGGGAATTCCTCCTCCAGGCAAAGATAATTCTTCCAAGATAATTTTTACCACTCGTTTTGCTGGTGTTTGTGGTCTTATGGAGGCTAACAGAGAGTTTAAAGTGAATTGTTTAGCCCATGATGAAGCCTGGAAATTGTTTCAAACGAAGGTTGGAAAAGAAACTCTTGATAGTCATCCTGATATTCCTGAGCTTGCTCAAATAGTTGCCAAAGAGTGTGGTGGTTTTCCACTTACACTCATTACCATTGGTCGAGCTATGGCCTTTAAGAAAACACCTGAAGAATGGGAGGATGCCATTCGGGTATTAAGGACATCAGCATCTAAATTTCCAGGTATGGAAGAGATTGGTCCTCATTCTAAAGTTCAGCTACGATAGTTTGTCTAACGACAACACTAGATCCTGTTTTCTGTATTGTGGTTTATTTCCTGAAAACTATAGTATCCCTAAATGGAGTTAATAGATTGTTGGATTGGTGAGGGGTTCTCAATGAATATGACCAAGGATACTCGATTATTGGTGATCTTCATCGTGCATGTTTGTTGGAAGAAGACGATGATTATCACCTAAAAATGCACGATATAGTTCGTGATTTGGCGGTATGGATTGCAAGTGAATTTGAGAAGGAGAAGGAAATTTTTTTTGTTCAAGCAGATGCTGGCTTATCTGATGCCCCAGAAATTGGAAAATGGGAAGGAATAAGAAGATTGTCATTGATGAGAAACCAAATTCAGAGTCTATCGAAAGACTCCTACATGTCCTCGTCTCCAAACTCTGCTTCTTAATGGTAATAACTTGAATTTTATCACTGATGGTTTCTTCCAATTTATGCCATCTCTTAGAATTTTGAACTTGTCCGATAATCCAAGTCTCAGGCAATTACCCTCAGGAATTTCAGAACTAATTTCACTTCAACATCTCGATCTCTCATCTACTGACATAGAAGAGTTGCCAGAGGAATTAAAGGCGTTGGTAAATCTTAGGTGTTTGAACCTGGAGAATACTAGATCTCTCTGTAGAATTCCGCCGCAGCTAATATCAAAATTTTCATTGCTACATATATTGAGAGTGATGTGGTGCAATTATTTTGAAGCAGTGGAAAATTGTGATGATTTGGTGGATGAAATGATTTGTTTAAAAAATTTACATGTTTTGAGCATAGACTTGTCTAGCTCTCATGCTCTCCAAAAATTTCTGAGCTCCCAAAAATCTCAAAGCTGTGCTCTCCATCTACGCTTGGTGTTATTGAAAAATTTGAAGTTGCCGAACGTCTATCTCTAGCAAATATCAGGCATCTTCATAGACTGTGCTTCAGGAGCTGTGAAGATTTGGACGAGTTGAAGATTGAATGTGCAGGGAAAGTACAAAAATTACAAGACATCCATGGTCTCCAGTAGCCTTCACTCTGTAGCTATAGTCGATTGCAATCTTTTACGGAGCTTGACATGGCTTGTTCTTGCTCCAAACCTGAAGAAGATTTTTGTAACATCCTGTGCTGAGATGGAAGAAATAATCAGTAGTGAAAATTTGGGTGAATTTGCAGAGATGATGGGATATATAAACCCGTTTGTAAATCTCCAAGTTGTTGAGTTAGATGATCTGCCAAATTTGAGGAGCATTTATCGTAATCCCCTGCCCTTTCCACATCTCAAGGACAATTAAAATAGCCAATTGCCTGAAGCTTCAGAAGCTCCCACTAGATTCCAACAGCACAAAGGAACGTAAACTTGTGATTGAAGGAGAGAAACGCTGGTGGAAACAGATGCAATGGTAAGATCAAGCAACTCAGAATGATTTTATTTTGTGTTTCAAATCCATCGATAACAATTAACGGAAAATCAACAGTCATGGAGATTTTGGAGGAGAGTTTGAAAATGATTTTTTCAGACGGTTCGGAAGTTTGGCATCACTTGTGTGTTTTCCATTTGTCTGTACTATGGTTAGAAATATTTTGCAATGAGATCGTTATCCAGATGGCTCATTTTCAGAGCCTACAAGACGGCTGCTAGATGAAGGGTTGATGCAGCTGACTCTTAGGGACAGATGTGCTGCTCTGATGAAGAATAATTTACACCTCCTGCTCCAATTTCTGAGGATCCAACGGGTATCTCTTATGTGGCATGAAGAGGATGAGAAGCTTACTGAATAATCCAGCTTGAGATCATCTATAAGTAGAGAACTTAACTCTCTGGTTTCAATCATTCTCAAAAGATTGGAAAACAGAGCAAGAAACAGAGTTGTTCTTCCTCGTTTGCAGCTTTGTGATACATTTCACTTTGGTCTCTATGAGTTATGATAATTTACAACTGTATTCATTATTTCTGAATAATATCAAATTAATCCGATCCCTTTTTTGCATATTATACCTAAATTCTATAATTTCTCTCATTTTTATACTAATAAAGTGATCCTGAGTGCTTGAGAATTTAGGTAACGATTTTTAGTGAATCTTATTAACTTTGGTTTTCTTATATTCAATTTTTACAGAGAAAAATGCAGAGAATTCTCTACTTTGTTTAGTGTAAAAGAGAGTTTATATATATATTTTTAAATTTGAAAAGTTTTGGATGAGTGTGAAAAACTTTCACTCATAAAATATCAAACTCTTACTTCCTATCATTATTGGAAATTAAGGATAACTTGAAAGTCCTTAAACGTATTCCAAACCACCTAAACTATTATTCAGGGGCAAAGAGAGTTTATATATACAGGATTAGGATTAGGACGTCTGAAATTTGCTAAAATTATAAATTCCATGGTTGATCTTTTGGTCTTAGATCATGTAAGTTGTGACAATAAAATAAAGCACATAAGACAAATCAAGACGAGTGATTGAAAATGTTCCTACTTCTTTACAAAATATTTTCTCTTTGGGCTTTTGATCGTTAGTTTTTCTAATACAAAGATATTTTAAAAAAAAGGATAATTATATAAAAACTTAAAATAAAAATTTAGGATAAAAATTTAAAATACTTAACGTTACTTTTGCGAAAAATGTTCAGTAAATTTAATGTTACCTTTATTTGATTATTTATTTATTTTTTTAATGGCCTTTGAATAGATTCTATTTAACAATGTAATTAGAATTATTTATCATATTTATAATATAATACAAATGTAACATTTATGTTCAAAATACATCAGCAGAAACTATTCTAATTAATAGTACATTAAACTTAGGATTTCTTTTCTATGTTGAATTGAATGCAGCTTAACATAACTAACCTAATAAATTAGTAATATGAAAAAAATTTATATATTATATCGTAATTAATAATACCGTGTTGTTGTTTTACTAAGAAAGAGAGGAATATCACCAACTAATATTTTCCTGACGTGCTACAAAATATCAATCTATGACTCAGACCAATGATTCCATAAACATCAAACGATTAGTCATTTGGTTTATTGAAATAATTAGCAGTTTGGTCTCATTTCGACTTACTTTTATTATTATTATTATTATTATTATTATTATTTTCTTTATATATATAGTTAATTCTCAAATGGGTCCAATAATTTCTTTACATTAATCTTAATTATCTTTTATAAAAAATGGATTGCCAAGCAAGTCAAGAGAGAAAAAGAAGAAGAAGCTTTTTAATTAATAAATTCTTTAGGATATTCGAAAACTAAATTAGTGAAGAAATATATTTGATCTCAGATTGTTTTCACTAACTAAAATGTAATAGATGGATCTAACCTATTTATTCATTTATTTATTTATTTTTATAATTAAAAAGTTAAAAACAATAATTTTATTATTTTTGGCTGTTCTCAAAATATGTGACAAATTTTAATTAAAAAAATCAAACAGATTTTTCTTTTTAAAAAAAAAAAAACAAAAAATTTGGCAAATATTTAGTGTATGGCTTCATTAAAGGCCATCATAGCCCATGGGTTAGATAATCTCTCTTTGTGCTTACGGTGGTTATTTATGCTGAGATAATCTCTCTTTGTGCTTACGGTGGTTAAATACACCCCAGGTGTTTCCTAATTATGCCCATTATTGTTCATTAAAATACTATTATCTTTCTCGTTAGTTTGTTAATTTTATTTATTTTTAAATTGAGCGTGACATATTGCATTTCTAATATAATAAAATCTAATGTTTCATGTCTAACATTCCGCGTAAAATTTGTTCTAATTAATGATTTTAAATCTTTAATTGAAACTAGATTTGAATATTTGTATTCACAGTTTGTAGAACAAACTATAAATTATTTAATGTGCTTCCAAAGAAATTGTGATTTTTATGGTTTTTCTTTTAAAAATGAAGAATTATATATTATTGAAACGAGAAAGGGTAAAAGGAGTACAAGAAACCAAAAATTTGGTGTCTAAAGAAAGAAAATATCATGCAAAATCATAATGAAAAGCTGCAGCAACTATAAATAGCTGTAGCAACACATAGGCTTAAAAGCAACAAGTAAAATTGCAGCATCAACAGCAGTTGCCAATCAGCAACCACGAGCAGCAACAGCAGACAGCAACAAAAAACATCAAGAACAGCTGCTTCCCAGCAGCATATCTCCAATTAGATGTTCTTTGCTTGAGAAGTAACAGCAACAGAGTGAACTTACTTGGATGCAGCAAGCGAAAAGAAACAATAACGGCAAACAAAATCATGAGAAGCTTCTCATGATTTTACAAACCAAGCCAGCAACCATCAAAAGCTCTAGGCAGCGCCGAGAGCAAAAACGAGTTGTTTTCTTAGCTCGAGAAACAGAGTCAGTAGAGTACGAACAAATCCAACAGCTAGCAGCCAGCAATAAAAACCAGCAACAGCAGAAAAAGGAAAATTCAGAATCTTTGGACGGCATCATTTGGATACAAGGCAGCAGCAGAACAAGGTAGCAGTAGGAGAAATCAGCTTGCAACCAATATGCAGGGGAAAAAAGAACCAAGTAAACCGAAAATTGGACACACCCCAATAGTTGAGAAGTAGACTTCTGCGAATATTATGTGGTGGAGTGACTTTTATGGTTAACCATTATAATAATTAAAATATTTTGAATTTTAATTAGAAAACTTATTAGTTAATACTATTTCAATAATAGGATCGTGCAATAACCTATTTCAATATATAAAATATATTATAATCTAACTTTTAATAAGTTTATGTGAAATTGGGAGTTTTTTGATTCCGTATAATCCCATAATTTTTACCTTTGAAAACACATATTCTGATAATTTAGTTATATGTTTAATGAAACATTGAAACAAGAAGCACATGCAAAATATTAAAAATATAATTTTTTCAAATATTATATAATTATATATACAATATATGAATACGATGATTGAAACATTTATGGAGAGTCGGGAGTCGATATTGCTCTAAACATGATACGGAATACAAAAGTATAGGTCTATTATATTTCATAGGGTAATAAACATGAAGGTACTAAAAGTTTCGTTAATTAGTCATATAAATTATAATAATTTCATAATTTACTTTAAAAGTTATGTGTAGAAAAATATGATTTTATAATAATATCCTTATTAGTTATTATACTTAAATTTTTCAGATTTTTGAAAAATTAAATATGTTCACTGAAATTTTTAATAATATAAAAATACCCTTAATTTAAAAAAAAGATAAAAATAACCCTAACTATTTATTTATAATAAAAAATAAATATTTTATCTCAATATATTGTCTTAAATTTAAAAAAAAGTATCAATTAATTATTTTTCTTCTTAAATTTGATGTCAATTTTTTTACAATATTAATTATATATAAATTATGTATAATAATATTATCAAAATCTCTAAGTTTTTTAAAATATCAATTATGATAATTTTTACAATATAATATTTATTGTCATAAATAGTTAAAATTTACAATGTGCAATTTTTAATTTATTTGTAAAAATATTTACGATATAATTTTTTAACTAGTAATTGTAAAAGTTAAAAACTCTATTTTAGAAATTCTAACAATATTAAATAGGTTTATTTTGTCAAAATCTCCAAAATATGCCATTTAGTTTTTTTCTACAATTAATACTAAAAAATATCTTATAAACTTTTTTACAAATAAATTTAAAATTTTATGTTGTAACTACTTTTTTTATAACAAACTAACAATAAATTTTAAAGAAAATAATTAATGATTAAAATACTATTATAATTTTTCAAATTTAAATATTAAAATAAATTACATTGATCATTAAAAGACAAAATAATATATTATAGTAATTTTACATGTCTTTTAATAGTTTAAGATAATAATACAAAGATAAAGTTTTTTTTATTATAAATAATTTGTGAGGAGTATTTTTATCTTTTTTGTAAAGTTAAGAGTATTTTTATATTATTAATAATTTAAGTGAATATATTCTATTTTTAAAAATATGATAGACATAAATATAATAACTAATAAGGGTATTATTATAAAATTATATTTCTTTTATGAACAATAGAATTTTTAAGGTAAATTTTAAAACTATTAAGACTTATGTGGCTAATTAGTCAAATATTAAGTACCTTAATGTCCATTATCCTCTTTTATATATATACATACATACATATACACACACACACACACACATATATATATATATATATATAAATTGAAAATCTGCAGTTTATCTGCAATTTGTTGTTGATTTGGGCTCCGCTACCAGCTGCTGGTGGTGGCTGTGGGTTGGTGCTGTCTTGGTCCCAATTTAGTTAGCATTTAGTGTAGCAAGATTTTTATGTTCTGCTTTTCTTTTATTCTCATTATTTTGACTTATTTATATATTATTTTCTTTTTTATTTATTAATGCCCTATCTCTCTAATGTTTGCTCTTAGAAATTACACAAAAGAGAAAAGATCTGTAGGGAATAGTCGAGATTGCCGCAAATTTCACACCAACCGTGGAAGTTTGGGCCTAACTTAAACTAAAGCTACCCATAATTAAGAAGAAATCTATCTCAAGGGCATGGAGACTAAAACCCTTCCCTGACGTGATTCTAATTCTGATGCAACTCCTTATTCTAGTTGCGTAATTTCATAAATATATTTTCTTGGATTTTCTGCTTTCTAATTGACTTCAATAGTGCCAGATTATGGTCAAAGGTCAGCTTGATATATATATATATATATATGTATGTATATATATGTATGTATGTATGTATGTATGTATGTATGTATGTATACACACACAGAATAATTTGTTTGCAACATATCAGGTACGTCCGAATAGCTTTTGCCTATTCTGTGCTGCAGAAGCAAGATTTTCAAAGAAGAACCTGTCTTGGTGAGATTAGGATTCTCGACCCTTATCTCAGAACCAAAGAAAAATCAAAGAGAAGCTAAAGAAAAACTGTAAAAAAACTTTCTGAAAATATTATCTTCTATTTTCTAGCTCTCAAAAAGATAATATAGTTCTATAAAGTCAAACTTGTAAAACAATACAATTTAATCACTAACAGAATTTACAAAAAATACTAAACAAGGAACAAAAACTTAAAATAAATAACAATCAGTAAAGTTGACAAGTAAACAGAATATAAGGACGAGACTTTCTGCCAAGGCCTTGCTGCATCATTTTGATTCCTCGTTTGTGTTTTTTCAATAAATATGATCATTCATTTAGCTCCCTTCTGTTTCAGCACTACTGGTTCTTGTTGTCTACACATCACCAGAGCTGACATCTTTGGCGGCAACCGCAACGACAGCCTTTTCATGGCGGTTTTGCCCTCTATGTCAACTTGTTCAATGAACATGAAAACAACAATGTGTTGGCAAGGGAACACTAATAGGCCTAAATTCGTTCCTGCTTCTGGTCTTTGGCTTCAGATAAACATCCAAACCCTTCCCACCATGGACGGACCGTCACCGCCAGCAGAAATATGGAAAAACAAAATGGAGGTGGTTTCTACACCAATAATAATGCCGCAGGGGAAGATCATCATCGAGCAACTTGATACGATGGCTGAAACTACTTCCAGAAGAATGGTGGATAATGAACTTGTATTCCGGCAACACTTTACAGTCAGGTCATTCGACATTGGAAGTGATTTCAAAATGTCTATTGCTGCCTTGATGAATTATCTACAGGTTCTAATTCTAACTAGATATTTTTATTTTAATCAATAGATGCGCATCAAAAGGATAACAACATTATTTACAGTTTACAGGTACTTTTAATTTAAATATTCATGAAAACTTTACATGCAGGAAACAACACTCAATCACCTTAAGAAAGTAGGATTAATGGCTGATGGTTTTGGCTCATCAGCGAAGATGAGTGCAAAGAACCTCATATGGGCTGCCCGCTCGTCTCAGATTGAGTTGGATTATTATCCTTCATGGTAAGCCACTGAATTTCAAATCACAGAAGAAGCACCAATTTTAAAACGAAGCCTAAAATATCTATACAACGTATGTAATGAATGTATTAGATTGAGATGATGATCTTGTCTTTCAACAGCTCTTTGTTCAAAGATCTTACCGGATTGCATTGTAACAAATGCAGATGTCTTCACCTGCAAAATTTCATATATTTACATTTGATAAACCTATTTTTTGTTCCTCCTGTTTCTGAAGGGATGACGTTATCCAAGTAGACACATGGAAATATCGATCGGGGAAGATTGGCGTGGGCTTTGATTGGCATGTCCGGGACCCCAAGACAGGCAAATCTATAATACGAGCGACCAGGTTGAATTTTCTTGTAATCACTCCATGTATTTTTTCGATATCTATACCAATTAGATTTGACTTTGAAACACTATATGTATTCAGTCAAGTTCAGTTCTATGTTGGCTTTCTGAGAAACCGAGGTTGAAGAAAGATCTCCGCAAGATCATAATTATTTGATTCTTTTAAGGATGTGTTTTAATTATAAAATATAATTTTGGTGTTCGCTTATGCCTGCAGTTTATATGTGATGATGAATAAGAAAACAAGGAAATTCGCAAAGTTCAGCGAGGAAATCGCAGTGGAAATGAAGCCTTTTCTTAAGGAATGCGATCCTATTGTGCACAAGGACAGCAAAAAATTTGCACCGCTAGACATTGATAATGCAGATCATGTTCGAACGGGCTTAATGGTATGTACTCGTTTTCAGTTGATATATATCTATCCGTTCCTACATACTAATGTCCTTAGTCTCCGAAAAACTGACAGTCTGGATGGACAGACATGGACGCCAATAAGCATGTGAGTCATATAAAGCTCATTAATTATGTTCTCGAGGTAGATTCTTACCATTCTTTTTGGGCTTCTTTTACTTGTTAGTCTGCTACCGTAGTTGCTTGTCTTTCCTAAACTGATTAATATTTGCCAGAGTGTTCCTCAGTCGATTTGGGAGGGTCATGAGCTTTCAGCTATAAATTTGGAATACCGGAATGAGTGCAACGGGAACACTGAGCTGCAATCTCTTTCTAAGGTTACTAGCAACAACAACAACCACTTGGTTGATAACGTCGGAATTGAATTCAACCATTTGCTTCGGCTTGAAAGTGGACAGGAAATAGTAAGGGGAAGGACCACGTGGAAACCAAAGAATGCAAATATCGCTAGAATGGATGTTCAAACTTGAGCAAGAAGTGCTTAGAAAAAAATCATTTGCCACAGCATTAATTAATCTTATTGCTCTCCACATGCATGTATTTTGTTTTTCTAAATAAACTTCTTTAATAAATGGAAAAGAGAGCTAATACAAGATCTCTATATAAATGTGTTATATGTTAACTTCGCAAAATTCTTTCTTTCTTTCTGTTTCTTGTAATCAGTGAAAGTATTACATATTATACATTTAAAAATAGGTTAAGTTGTTTTAGTCCACAAAATTTGGTCTAATACCCTTATTAATTCTTATAGTTTCAAAAATATTCTTAAAAATTTTAATTTATTAAAAAATAACAATTATACTTATATATATAATAACTATTATTTAAAAAATAAATAATAAATATTTAAAATTAAATAAAATATAATATATTTATGTAAAATATATTAATAAAATAAATAAAAATATTATTATTTTATAACATATTGATAATATAATATTAATTAATATTATGTATCACTATTATGAATATTATATTTATATTACACAAGTCTTTATTTATGTGAAGTTAAATAAATACAAATAAATGTAACGTCATTTATCACACTAATTAAAGTACAATATTTAACTACCATGTTATTTGCACCTATAGTCAACCTTCTTTCTTCGGCTCGCTTATACTCTTCAAATCGAGTTTAATTAGCTACTTAAATTTGGATTAATATATTTTAAAATTCTCAAAAGAATTAAATTTCAATTTTTAGTTGATCATATTTAATTTCCATCCCTTTCATGAACAACATGACATCAAATGTTTTGAGATGTTGCTATCCAGATTAGGAAGGTTAGCATTTTTTTATAAGTTCAATTCCTTTGTAAATATTGTATTTATTTCTTAAATATTACTCATTCAATAAACAAATTATGTAGCTGCAACTTGCCCGTTGACATTGTTTAGAGGAACAAGACAACTATAATTAAACAATTTGGTTTTCTTTCATTCGAATTGACTGATTAGCAAGTTGAAGTACAATATTGCTATTAATGGCTCAAATCAAAGTACATATAATATTTGACTTCGAATAATTAATGACTCAGATTAAAATAATTTTGGATTTTATGAAATCTAATTACATATTCTGATCATGAAAGGAAAATCTGGGAATTGTTTTGTCGTTATTCCCACGAGCGGAGCTCTTCACGGGCCTGAGCGTGCCTTGGTCTCCCCAGACCCCACCAAAATTTTTTAATTATAAATCATTAATTGTTTTGTAATGTTGATTAGAGCATATAAACTAACTATTTGACCCCCTAAATTTGTTTTAAAAAATATTATATTTTTAGATTAAAATTAATGTCTTCCAATTTTTTATATTTTAAATTATATAATAATAAATTAGTTTTTTTTTTGAAGTTTCAAAATAGTGATTCGCTTATTTATTAATCCTTTATATACAAAGTAATTTTTTTAAGTAATTACTTATTTAATTTTGTCTTTATACGGAAAAAAATTTGTGTACAAAAACTGAATAATTTTTACAAAAAATTATATAGAAAAACTACGTACTTAAAAATAATTTTCTCAAAGAAAAATAATTTTTATAACTATTCCATATATATATATATGTGTGTGTGTGTATATATCATAGGCTTCTATAAAAAGTTAAAAATATTTATCTTGTTAATTTTTTAGATTTAATAAAATATACTTAATTTTTATCCCTCCTAATTCAAAAAATACCCACAATACAAAATGTTATTTATAAAAAAAATCTAATTTTAAATGTTTTGAACAAAAACAACCTTAATACCTAAAATTATCAAACTTAACTTTGAGATACTTTAGCAATTAGAAAGTATCAGCTTGAATATGACTTTCGAATTCATTGTCATGTAGCACTCGAAAGCACCAGTAACAATTCAAAAGAACTTGAAAGTGTCTTGTTAATTTTGAGATGAGGTTTTTTTTATTTTTTAAAATAAGTAAAAATTAGCATTTTTTATTAACTTTTTGTGGGGTATTTTTGATATTTTGGGATAAAAATAAGGTATTTTCGTTCATTTTCCTTAATTTTTTTAATTTTCTCTTTCAAGGAGAAAAAGTTCTAAAAAAAAAGGTTAGTATCTTTAAAGTATTTTTATATGAGTTTTTTAAATTTATGCATTATCTAAATTTATTATATATGAGTTTGTATGAATATAACTATAAATTATAAGGTCTTTGGCTTCGATTCTTGTCATTGGTAAGGGTTTATTTTTCAATGTATTGTGGGCACTCAACTCACTATTAAGTAGGGCTCACTAAATTTAAAAAAAAAACTATAAATTATAAGGGATATTATCACATTCCTCCCTTGAGTTTTGAGTTTGTATTCACTTAGAAAGAAAGAATAAAGATTGTATTAGCATTCCTCCCCTATAGTGTTAATCAACTAATTTCAAATATTGAATTCACTAAAATGCTCTTAATTATTTATTTTTTATCAAAATATATTTTTTTAATATCTATTTTTTACTTTTTTTTGTGTGTTAATTAATTTAAATAGTACAAACTAAATAAAATAATTATAGAATAAAATTAAAAATTAAAAATTAAAAAATTAAAAATTTGATTTGAAGTATAATTTTTTTAATAAGTATTTTTCAAATAAAATACGAGAATATATATAATTAATAAAATTGATAAAAAAATCAAGAAAAAATAAATTTTCTCCAACTTCTCTTTCATAAATGATATAGGAAAGTGAAATTTTATTTTTTAAACAAAATAACAAATATTAAATAATAATATTTTACGTATTTATCTTTACACTTAATAGTCAACTAATGGTCAAATATAATTATAAGGGAGGTCAATCTCTATTCTTTCTCTATAAGTCATACAAACTCAAACATCAAAGGAAGAATGTGATAATATCCCTAAATTATAATTATGATAATCCTATGATAAATTCATTATGATATAATCTTATTTTTTAATATTTTAAATTTAATATTTATTTATTAATTTTTAATTTAAAAAATTAAATTATTATTCGGCCCGGCCAGATCTTAAATTCTAGCTTCGCCCTTACCCATCAGTGAAGACACAACAAGGATCACCATGCATTTTATTTTAATTTGAGTACAAAAATATATCACCACCAAGATGTGAAAGGCTCGATTGCGAATCATCCAATAAATTATATCTAAAGTTGGTACAAATGTAATATTTTATGTTCAAAGTATATTGTTCCACACAAGAATTTATTCTCATTAATAATACGAGATATTAATGTTTGTGTATATTGCATTTATAATATAATATAATATTATAGGTAATGTTTCAAGTTCAAAGTACTGTGTACCTCAGAAAAATTTGTTCTAATTAACAATTCTAAAAACTAGAGACAGTATCCTAATATGAAATAATACTATTATAAATTTTGAATGTATATTATGAAAACTATAGGGAGCTTTATAAAATTTGACCTAACTAACAGTTAAGAGTTCAAGATAGGTTTCTATTTCTTAACGTTGAGGGGGTATCTGTCGAATCTTCCAACCTACTTGCACTTATATGTATTTAAGCCAAATGTAAAGGGGGCATATGTAAACATCCCTTTATTTATTTAAGTAAGAATCCTTAACTTAGGATTTATTTTCTATGTTGTATTGAGTGCAGCCTCACGTAATACGACAGAACACCAACATAATAAATTATAATATATAATATTGAAAAATTATATACACACATAATGAATATTTGGTACTAAACATCAAAGTATACTTAGCCAAATGATTCCATAATTGATTCCAACATCACAAGAGTAGCCACTTGCTTTATTCAAATAATTAGAGCGGTCTAGGTTCATTTGGATTTACTTATTATTATTATTAGTTATTATTTTCTCTAAAATTGATTCCCAAAGGGAGTCCAATCATCTCTTTATATTAATCTTAATTATTTTCTTGACCCCGATGCCCCGCCGTCATTAATGAATCTGCTTGTTATTGACTTTAGTCACGGCGGATTATCGGCCAGCCACCACCTTTTATTTTAAAAAAAAATATGAATACCAGCTCACTAATATACAAACATACATAGATGTGGCCAAATAAATTATCATAAATTGGGAAAACTAGAAAAAGGATTAGGAAAAAAAAATAGAAAGCAGAAGATGTATAGGGCAGGATGATTCTAGTACAGCAACAAACTTATACATACATACATACGTACATGGTATATATATATATGTATGTATGTATGTATATATGTATATATATATATATATGTATGTATATATGTATATATATTGATTTTTACAGGCATTTAGTAGCTTTCACACCAACTATATGGTTAATTTCATAACTAACATAAAAATAAAATTCAAATGCTATGTTAGTTATGAAATTTAACCATATAATAATATTATTATTTAAAGGTCGTTATTTATTTCATTTTTATTTATTTTTCAATGAAAAAATTTTGTTGGCATATTTGAGAGCCTCCTTAGTATGATATTTAAAATTTTTTTTTTTTGAATTTGATATATTGCATTTCTAATATAATAAAACATAATGATTTATGTCCAACATTCCACATAATGTTTGCTCTAATTAATAATTTTAAATCTTTAATTGAAACTAGATTTGAATATTTGTTTTCACATTTTCTAGAACATGTCTATACATTATTTAATGTGTTTCTACTGAAAATGATGAATTTTATGGTTTTGTGTCTGGTATTTATTAATATTATTAAAAAAATTCGATTTTAATTATTTTTGTTGTACATTATTACAGTAAGATCATCCAAATAACATTGGTTAAATGTATAGCATACATTATAATCCAATTTTAAAAAAAAAATGTGTGTGCTCACAAGTGCTTGGGTGTTCTGATAATTTGTCTTTCAGAACATATATTTCGATAATTTAATTATATATTTCACGAAACTGTGAAGCAAGAATCACATGCATAAATATTAAAATATAGTTTGTAAATATTATGTAATCATCCGCACAATTTACTTATACGTAGATAAAAAATTTGTTGAGAGCATCCAATTTAAATGACGAGAAATCTACCCCTTTGTCATTGTGGAAGTCAAACCATTTTCCTTGTCGATGCAAGGTATAATTGCATGTGATTCTAGTATATTTTCTTGAATTTTCTGCTTTCTATTTTACTTTAATCATTGCCATGTTATGGTCAACGATCAGCTTGAAATATATATATATAGGCACTCATGCATGCATGTACCCACAGAATTAATTTGTTTGCGACATATCAGGTACGTACGAATAGCATTTGCCTCTTTCCGTTCTCGTTTGAGTTTTTCTAATAAATATGATCATTCATTTAGCTCCATTTTGTTTCGGCACTAATCATTCTAGTTGTGCATGTCTACATCACCAGAGCTTACATCTTTGGCTGCAATTGCAACAAAAACAACATTCTTTCATGGCGAGCTTTTTCATTATGACGCCTCGTTTAATGAATATGAAAACAACAATGTGTTGGCGAGGAACGAATCAAAGCTTGGATGGTAGAGGGAATAAAAATAAGCCTTACAAATTAATTCCTGCTACTGATCTTCAGCTTAAGACAAACATTCAAGCCCTTCCCACTATTGATACAGTGTTATCACCAGGAGAAATCCTGAAGAACAAAATGGAGATGGCTTCTACCCCAACAGCAATGCCGCAGAGAGCGGTCATCATCGAGCAACTTTATAAGATGGCTGAACCAACTTCCGGCACAATGGTGGATAATGGACTTGTTTTCCGCCAATACTTTACAGTCAGGTCATTCGACATAGGAAGTGACTTCAAAATGTCTATTGCTGCCTTGATGAATTATCTACAGGTTCTGAATTCCAGCTATATTTTTTATTTTATTCATTAGATGCGCATCGAAAGGATAACAATATTACTTACAGCTTACAGGTAGTTTTAATTTAAATATTCATGAAAGCTTTACATGCAGGAAACAACACTCAATCACCTTAAGAAAGTAGGATTAATGGCTGATGGTTTTGGCTCATCAGCGAAGATGAGTGCAAACAACCTGTTATGGGTTGCCTGCTCGTCTCAGATTGAGTTGGATTACTATCCTTCATGGTAAGCCACTGAATTTCAAATCACAGAAGAAGCACCAATTTTAAAACGAAGCCTAAAATATCTATACAACGTATGTAATGAATGTATTAGATTGAGATGATGATCTTGTCTTTCAACAGCTCTTTGTTCAAAGATTTACCGGATTACAATGTAACAAATGCAGATGTCTTCACTGCAAAATTTCATATATTTACATTTGATAAACCATTTTTTGTTCCTCCTGTTTCTGAAGGGATGACGTTATCCAAGTAGACACATGGAAATATCGATCGGGGAAGATTGGCGTGGGCTTTGATTGGCATGTCCGGGACTCCAAGACAGGCAAATCTATAATACGAGCGACCAGGTTGAATTTTCTTTTAATCACTGCATGTATTTTTTCGATATCTATACCAATTATATTTGACTTTGAAACATTTTTTTTTTCCTTCAAAAGGAAAGGGGGTGGGGCAGAGCCCCAAATAGTTTTTTTTTTTTCATTACCCTTACCTACCCCGGACTCAGACTTTGAAACACTATATATATTCAGTCAAGTTCAGTTCTATATTGGCTTTCTTAGAAACCGAGGTTGAAGAAAGATCTCCGCTAGATCATAATTATTTGATTCTTTTAAGGATGTGTTTTAATTATAAAATATAATTTTGGTGTTGGCTTATCCCTGCAGTTTATATGTGATGATGAATAAGAAAACAAGGAAATTCGCAAAGTTCAGCGAGGAAATCGCAGAGGAAATGAAGCCTTTTCTTAAGGAATGCGATCCTATTGTGCACAAGGACAACAGAAACTTTGCACCGCTAGACATTGCTAATGCAGATCATGTTCGAACGGGTTTAAAGGTATGTACTCGTTTTCAGTTGATATATATCTATCCGTTCCTACGTATTAATGTCCTTTGTTCCCGAAAAACTGCAGTCTGGATGGACAGACATGGACGCTAATAAGCATGTGAATCATATAAAGCTCATTAATTATGTTCTCCAGGTAGATTTCTTACCATTCTTTTTGGGTTTCTTTTACTTGTTAGTCTGCTACCGTAGTTGCTTGTCATTCCTAAACTGATTAATATTTCCAGAGTGTTCCTCAGTCGATTTGGGAGAGTCATGAGCTTTCAGCTATAAATTTGGAATACCGGAATGAGTGCAACGGGAACACTGAGCTGAAATCTCTTTCTAAGGTTGCTAGCAACAACAACAACCGCTTGGTTGATAACGTAGGAGTTGAATTCAACCATTTGCTTCGGCTTGAAAGTGGACAGGAAATAGTAAGGGCAAGGACCACATGGAAACCAAAGAATGCAAATATCGCTAGAATGGATGTTCAAACTTGAGCAAGAAGTGCTTAGAAAACATTCACTTGCCACAGAATTAATTAATCTTATTGCTCTCTATATGCATGTATTATATGTTAAGTTTACACAAGTGATATTTTCTTTCTGTTTCTTGTGATTAGTAAAAGTGAAAACAAAATTTATACATTGTCAAATTTGCATCTGTCAATTACACAATATCAATTAACTAACCAACACAACATTTGCTGCTGGTCAATCTTCTCTTTCTTGGCTCCTGCTTAGACTCTTCAATATAATGTACCATTTTGTACAATAATATTAAGAAAATAAGTGCCAAAAAATTGTGAATTAAAGACAAATTAATTGCTCCACTGTTATACAATATATTTACAACTAAATATTTTTGAATTCGGAAAAGAATTAAATGTCAATTTTTAACCGATCATATTTAATTTTTATCCCTTTCATGAACAACTAGACATCAAATAGTTTGAGATATTAATATCAAAATTAGGAAGGTTAGCGTTACTTTAATGTTCAATTCCTTTTTAAATTTTGTATTTAATTATTTCTTAAATATTACTCATTCCATAAATAAAGTTTGTCCATATTGTCTGCATGTAGCTGGAACTTGCAAGTTGACAATGTTTAGAAAGCAGAGAAGACAACAAAAATTACACAATTAGATTCTTTCTTTCCTATTAATCAATTAACAAGTTGAAATGCATTGTTTGTTACAGGGGTACATAAAAAATTAAATAGCTAGTTTCTTTCTTTTCAATTAATTAATTAACAAGTTGATATACATTGTTTGTTATAGGAGCGACAATTTTGGTAAACGAATCATATTCATGTTGTGTTATTAGAAGGTATGACAAAATTCTCAGTAAACATGAACTCAATTTATTTATTAATCGTATTAAGAATTTAAATATGGATATGACCCATTTATTAAACAGATGACATTAATACAATTTGTTTAAACATGATTCATAAATAGATAAATTATTCGTGTCAAGACATGACTCGTTTAAACACAATTATTCATTTAGATGTAATTATTAGTTTAGACATGGTTAAATAAAATTAGAATTTTTAATTTTTTTAATATTTTTCTTACATTTATATCTTGAGTTTATTTGGACATTAGATTTATATAAAATAATGTAAATTTTTTTATTTTAAAATATTTTATAATATAATACAATTAATAATAATTTTAAAACAAATAATAAACATGTATGAAATGAAAGCGGGTCAAGAAAATCTACGATACGAATACAAAACCTTAATTAAATAGATAACATGAATATGACACAACTAATATTATTCGTATTATCTTTTAAAACTCCAATCCTTATAATTACAGTAAACACTCATTAAATAATTGTGTTGTAATCTAAACTATCCCTAGTTTATTATATAAGTAACTTTTGCATATCAAATCAAATACATATAATATTTTACATAATATTTTATAACAAAGAAGACTCGCACGAGAAGTTCAATATATATTTGACTTCGAATTAATTAATGATTCAAAAAATAGTTTGGATTTTAAATCTAATTACATGTTCTGACCATGAAAGGAGAATCTTGGAAACGTTTCGTCGCTATTCCCACGAGTGACGGCACTACAAGGATCGCCATTTATTTTAATTTGAGTGCAAAAATATGTTATTACCAAGATTTGATGGTCCGTTTTGGAAAACGCCCAATAAATCATATTTAGGGTGGGTTGAAATTATTATGTCTCTAGATAATTTAATTATTTGGTTATATCAATTTTATAAATATAGTGTTATATATATATATATATATATATATATATATATTATGTATTATGAAGATGAAATTCTTACTTTGTATGTAGGGTATTGATGTAGTATATAATTACACACATATATAGACAAAAACTAATGTGAACAACATATAAATAAACGTATAAAAATCTACAATAGCCAATAACCTGAATATGTTATATATATTTATCTTTCATATTCTAAAACTCACTTGGTCGCGGCTGATGTGATCAGTGCCATTCTTTAATTTTGCAATTCATACAAAGCAGAGAAGATATGCTTATTAAAAATTACTTTCAAAGTCCTCCATATGCATTCACAGGCTCAACAAAATCCTATGGAGAATCTCCATAAATTTACAATCCTAAAGATCTTTTGCAATTCTTCGTTATGAACATCGATCCATACAATCAATTATTGTCTTCCTCTGCTAAGATGACTTTATTCTCATCACTCTTATTTCTCTCTTTTAATTTGCTGAAATCTTGTACAAACAATGGGTAGCGTATGCTCAATATTCTCAATTTCCTGTGACGCCCTTTGCTCTCATTGCTTAGATTGCACTATTAGAGAAGCAAGTTATGTAAATGAGCTCAAAAATGATCTTTTCACCTTGCCGACTGGATTACAAAAATTAGTTGAAGCAAAGGAACAATGTGTTGAGAAGGGTTACCATGGGTGAACAGAACAATATGAAAATTAAGGACTAATCTAGTGCTGGGGTGGTTTTCCTGGGTGCAGCTGTGTAGAAATTGAAGTTGCCGAATTGATAGGAGATAGCCCTCAGGAAATTGAGAAATTATGTCTTGGAGGCTTCTGTTCCAAGAATTGCAAGTCGACATACAAGTTTGTGGCTAAGAAACTACAAGAAATGGCTGATCTGAAAGGTGAAGAAAATTTTGAAGTGCTGGTTGAGAGGGAGCCAGAACCTGCAGTGGAGGAAAGACCTCTTCAGGAAACAGTAGGCTGGAATCAACGTTTGGTGAAGTTTGGAGATGCTTGAGGGAAGAACAAGTGGGAATTATTGCCCTGTATGGGATGGGTGGAGTTGGCAAAACTACCCTATTAGCCCAAATCAACAGTGAGTTTTTGAATACCGTGAATGATTTTGATATTGTGATTTGAGTAGTGGTGTGTAAAGGAGTAGAAATCGAGAGGATTCGAGAAAATATTTGAAAAAAAAAAAGGTTTGTTTGACGAGTCAATGAAGAATAAAAGACGTGAAGAGAAGGCTATGGACATATTCAAAATTTCGCGTATGAAGTTTGTATCATTGTTGGATGATTTATGGAATCGAGTTGATCTATCCAAAGTGGGAATCCCTCCTCCAAGCAAGGACAATTCTTCCAAGATAATTTTTACCACTCGTTTTGCTGGGGGTTGTGGTCTTGTTGAGGCTAACACAGAGTTTAAATTGAAGTGTCTGGCCCATGATGAAGCCTGGAAATTATTTTAAACGAAGATTGGAAAAGAAGCTCTTGATATTCATCCTGATATTCCTGAACTTGCTCAAATAGTTGCCAAAGAGTGTGATGGTCTTTCACTTGCACACATTACCATTAGTCGAGCTATGGCCTTTAAGAGAACGCCTGAAGAGTGGGAGGATGCCATTCGGGTATTTTTAGGACATTAGCATCTAAACTTCCAGGTATGGAAGAGATTGGTCCTCTTCTGAAGTTCAGTTAGGATAGTTTGTCTAACGACAACACTAGATCCTGTATTCTGCATTGTGGTTTATTTCCTGAAGACTGTAGTATCCCTAAAATTGACTAAATAGATTGTTGGATTGCTGAGGGGTTTTTCAATGAATATGACCAAGGATACTCAATTACTGGTAATCTTTTCGTGCATGTTTATTAGATTCATAGGATGATTACCTTGTAAAAATTCATGTTAAAATTCGTGATATAGCTTTTCGGATTGCAAGTGAAGTTGAGAACGAGGAAGAGAACTTTTTGGTTCAAAGCAGATTGGGATTATCTGAGGCACCAGAAATTGGAAAATGGGAAGGAATAAGAAGAGTGTCATTGATTAGAAACCAAATGCAGACTCTATCAAAGACTCCAACATGTCCTCATCGCCAAACTCTGCTTCTTCATGTTAATAACTTGAATTTTATCACTGATGGTTTCTTCCAAATTTTGCCTTCTCTTAGAAAATTGAACTTGTCCGATAATCCAAGTGTAAGGCAATTACTGTCAGGAATTGCATAACTGGTTTCACTTTAACATCTTTATCTGTCATCTACTGACATACAAGAGTTGCCAGAGGATTTAAAGAAGTTGGTAAATCGTCGGTAGAGTTGCCAGAGGGTTTAAAGGCATTGGTAAATTGTAGGTGTTTGACCCAGGACAATATAACATATCTCAGTAGAATTCAGCCGCAGCTAATATCAAAAATTTTATTGCTACAGGTATTAAGAGTCATGGGGTGCAATTATTTTGAAGCAGTGGAAAATTGGGAAGATTTGGTGGAGGAATTGCTCTGTTTCGAAAAATAAACATGTTTTGAGCGTAGACTTGTCTAGCTCTCATGCTCTCCAAAGATTTCTGAGCTCCCACAATCACAAAAGCTATACTCTCCATCTAGGCTTGGTATTGTTGAAAACTTTGAAGTCGCTGAATGTTTTCTTTCTAGCAAATTATTATGAGGCATCTTGATAGACTGTGCTTCAGCAGCTGTCAAGATTTGGAAGAGTTGGGAAAGTACAAAAATTACAAGACATCCACTTCTCCGTAGCCTTCACTCTGTAGCTATAATTGATTGCAATCATCTAAGGAACTTGACATGGCTTGTTCTTGCTCCAAACCTGAAGAATTTTGTATCATCCTGTGCGGAGATAGAAGAAATAATCAGTGCTGAAAATTGGGTGTAGTTGCCGAGATGAGGGCACTTGCAAATGTCGAAGTTCTTGAGTTAGATGATCAGCCAAATTTGAGGAGCATTTATCGGAATTCCCTGTCCTTTCCACATCTTAAGGAAATTAAAATAGCTGATTGCCTGATGCTTCAGAAGCTCCCACTAGATTCCAACAGCACAAAGGAACGTAAACTTGTGATTGAAGGAGAGAAACGCTGGTGGAAACAGCTGCAATGGCAAGATCAAGCAACTCAGAATGATTTTATTTTGTGTTTCAAATCCATCGATAACAGTTAACGGAAAATCAACAGTCATGGAGATTTTGGAGGAGAGTTTGAAAATGTTTTTTCAAACGGTTCGGAAGTTTGGCATCACTTATGTGTTTTCCATTGACTGTACTATGGTTAGAAATCTTTTGCAATGAGATTGAATTTTAAATGATTTTATAAATTAATACTTATATTTGTATTAGTAAACATGAATATACTTTAATTTCATAATGTTTTCACTAGCCATCAGTTTAGTACGTAGCCCCCATTTAACTACTTTTTGTATTATAATTACAAAATCAACAATAATATTTTTGACCATGCAAGATAAATGACTTTTTTAATATTCATTTGAAAAACAATATCAAACATATTTTTGTTGTATCGTGTTCATTTCAAGTAACAGTATACGACAAATTTTGGTTTTTATAAGTGCAATTTTTTTAATTCCCATCCAAATTCTATTTTAAAATTAAAAAATATTTTTTTCCTATTTAAAAAAATTATACAGGAAATCCTTCTTTATCAGTTTTTCATTCTTTAAAATAACCATTTTTAGTACTATTTTAAAAATATTGCTAAATACAACTTTTTAATTCAAGGAAATACATTGTTATACATAATGATTTTTAACTTTACACATATATACCGAGAAGTATCGAGAATCTCATATTTTTGTATATATATTTACACTTATTTGTAAATGTTAGATTTATACATTTTTAATATTTAAGATTAAATCTGATATATGTATTAATAATGATATATTAATTATATATTAATTACATGTGTTAGATTCAATCTTAATTAGTATATAAATCCAACGGTAAATAATACCAATACATGTATAAAAATATAGAGCTCCCAATTCTCTCTCTCTCTCTCTCTCTCTCTCTCTCTCTCTCTCTCTCTCTCTCTCTCTCTCTCTCTCTCTCTCTCTCTCTCTCTCTCTCTCTCTATATATATATATATATATATAAAGGAACGGATCATCAGTATATTTTTTTACACTTATATTTCTAATCTAGAGTATATTGTTATCCACCAACTAAAGAAATGACTATCAGCAATGAAATAATCATTTACCTTATTAACTAAACAGCAAAATTGTCTCTTTGTCTTTAAAGTTCCATTATCTCTATATTCAGAAAATAAGGTTGGAAAATCGTTAAAAGACAAATTGTTCCAATCTTATACATTCATCAATGTCTGATAGCAAACAATTCTTTGTTTTTAATAATTTGCTACTTTAATATCCGCAGCTAAATATTTATAAATTTCTAAAAGAAATGTCAATTAATCGGTTCCAATAGGATAGTGTGATACTATATTGCTCTTTTATGGAAGACATAATCAGCGCTGAGAAATTCGTAGAAGTTACAAAGATGGTGAGAAATCTAAACCTATTTGCTAAACTACAACTGATTAAATTAGAAAATCTAGAAAATTTGAAGAGCATCTATCGGGATGCATTACCCTTCTCTCACTTGAAGGAAATTAGGGTAATAGGGTGCCCAAAACTTCTGAAGCTTCCACTTAACTCTAGCAGCGCAAAGGATCACAAATTTCTTGTGAAGGGGCAGAAGTCCTGGTGGGATGAGCTGCGATGGGAGGCTGAAGCAACTCAAAATGCCTTTTACCCAGTGTCAAACATGTTTGAAGATTTTAGTGCAATATTTGAGTTTGATTTCTGCTAGGTACATTTTAACTTTAAGGTGTACATACCTTTATTCTTTGTACCTGTTTCTAACTTGTTTCTTATGTGGTTACCTTTGTATAATAAAACATTCTTAGTTAATAAAAAACTACCAGTTGTGAATTCTTGTACTTCCCAGAATAACTTATTCATGTATATAATTAATGCGAGATTAGAATATTATATATATATATATATATATATATATATATATAGAATATAATTGTGTTTGAAAGATATTATATATATAATTAATGTGTAGAATATATTGATTTAAATATAGCTTAATTTTTGTGTCCTTGATCTGATTTAATTTAATGATTGAGAAGATTGGAAAACTGTGTATAAAGGCTTAACAATTTTTGATAAAATAATTCTTTTAACTTTTCAAAATTCCTTTTTCAAACACAATTAAACAATATAAACAACTTGAAAACAATGTCACGTTTAAAAAAAATCATTTTGATCAATAGAAAAAACATGCCAAACTGACACATGATAATACAAGAAAAAAGGCATAGCTTTGTTTAGTTTATATCCAACCATCCATCAATTCATATTTTATTCTTCGAAATTGAAGAAGTTATTCAGCAAACTTCGTCAATTAACCATTTACCATCCATCATCGATGATCTAAGGCTCTAGATAAAGCAGCCTATTGGGCTTTTGGTCAATTCCATATTTTTTAATTAGCTCAGGCCTAACTCATTAGACCATTTTATTTAATTTCCGTTAGGGGGTCGATTGCAAGATGTTCTATTGTGAGCTGTAAATAATTATTTGCACCTATTCTGGAAGCGTTCGAGCATTAATGATATTTTCCAAAATGGGAGTTACTTCGAAATTTCGATTTCTCAAGGGTTATGATTCTAGAGCAGTACGCGTCTGGCTAGATAAAATATTAAGGGATTGAAACCTCCAAGAAATTCAATAAAGTAAAAAGACTTTGAATACACCGAATAGAAATTGCACTGCCAACCTGGTTTCTTAGAACTTTCCGTCCAACTTGTTGCCGCTAACTTTGACCTTCAATTAAATAATTAAGAAGTCATTTTGTGCAATGTAGACCTAATATCGCATTTCACTCACCAAACCAAGCCAGCTGTACAATATTGCTGTCTTTAGAACAGCCATTGTCTTCTCAGATAGAACTTTTTGTCTCAATAATATCGGAAGCATACATAATTTTTTCCCATATACCCCCATCTCTCGCTTCCGCTCCTTGTGGGAATCTAACACAACTATGGGTAACATCTGCTCAGTCTCAGTCTCATGTGATGCCATTCTCTCTCGCTGCCAAGATTGGACCACTAGAAGATCAGCACTTCTGTGTGATCTCGAAGATAGTATTCTTGCCTTGCAGTCTGAAACACAGAAATTAATTGAAGCGAGGAATGATCTGATGACGAGGGTTGTCATTGCTGAACAACAACATATGAAACGACTGAATCAAGTGGAAGGGTGGCTTTCAAGGGTGCAAGCTGTGGAAATAGAAGTTGGCAAACTGATAAGAGATAGCCCTGAGCAAATTGAGAAATTGTGTCTTGGAGGCTTTTGTTCCAAGAATTGCATGTCAAGCTACAAATTCGGAAAAAAAGTGGCTAGAGTGAGACAAGATGTGTCCAATTTAAGGGAAGAAGGAGATTTCGAAGATGTTGCTGAGAGGATACCGGACGCAGTGGTGGAGGAAAGACCTATTGAACCAACAGTGGTGGGTTTGCAATCAATACTTTATAAAGTCTGGGAGTGTCTTGGAGAAGAACAAGTGGGAATTATTGGCCTATATGGTATGGGGGGAGTTGGAAAAACTACCCTGTTAACCCAAATCAACAATAAGTTTCTCGACGTGCCAAATGATTTTGAAGTCGTGATATGGGTAGTAGTGTCTAAAGACTTACAATTGGAGAAGATTCAAGAAAGTATAGGAAGAAAGATAGGCCTTTCTGACGATGCGTGGACAAATAAAAGCCCAGAAGAGAAAGCTTTAGACGTCTTCAAAATTTTGAGCAAGAAGAAATTTGTGTTATTAATGGACGATGTATGGGAGCGGGTTGATTTAGCTAAAGTGGGCGTTCCTCCTCCAAGTTCAAAAATTAAATCCAAAGTAGTATTCACAACTCGTTTCATTGAGGTTTGTGGCTTCATGGAGGCGAACGAGGCATTTAAATTGGAATGTTTAGCACATACGGAAGCTTGGGAATTATTTCAAGCAAAGGTGGGGAAAAGAACTCTTGCCTGTCATCCTGATATTCCTGAATCTAGCTCAAATAGTCGTCAAAGAGTGCGGTGGTCTTCCACTTGCACTTATTACCATTGGCCGAGCCATGACGTACAAGAAGAGACCTGAAGAGTGGAATTATGTAATTCAGGCCTTGAGGACGAGATCGACCTCTGGATTTTCAGGTATGGAAAAAGAGGTATATCCTCTTTTAAAATTCAGTTATGATAATTTGCCAAGCGACACAGCTAGGTCTTGTTTTCTATATTGTAGTTTGTTTCCAGAAGACTACAGCATTTTTAAAAATGACTTGATAGAGTGTTGGATCGGTGAGGGGTTTTTAGATACATATCACAAAAGAGGAGCACAAAATCAAGGATACTACATTATAGGGGTCCTTCTTCATGCATGCTTGTTGGAAGAAGAAGATGAAGATTACGTGAAAATGCATGATGTGATTCGTGATATGGCTTTGTGGATAGCATGTGAAATACAAAGAGAAAAGGAAAATTTTTTGGTCCATTCAGGGGCTCAATTAACTGAAATACCAGAGTCAAGAAAATGGGAAGGGGTGAAAAGGATGTCGTTGATGGAAAATAAAATCCAAAATCTCTCAGAAAGTCCCAAATGTCCTCACCTCATAACTTTATTTCTTAATTCTAATAGCTTAAGGACAATCAGTTGTAGCTTTTTTCAGTTTATGCCTTCTCTTAAAGTTTTAAACCTATCGAATAATCGTTCATTGACAGAATTACCTTCAGGAGTTTCAAAATTAGTTTCATTGGAATATCTTGACCTATCCCGGACTGCCATAAAAAAGTTGTCCAAAGAGTTGGAATTTTTGGTAAATCTTAAATGTTTGAAGCTGGAGAGTACATTTTATCTCCATACAATTCCGAGACAATTGATATCTAATTTTTCATGGTTACGTGTGTTGAGAATGTTTAGTCGGGGTTCTCTGAGACAAGTGCCAGAAGACAGCGTTCTATTTGGTGGGAGTGATATTTTGGTCGAGGAATTGCTTTGTTTGAAACATTTGAATGTCTTGACTCTGACTTTAAAGAGTTTCCATGCTCTTCAAAGAGTTTTGAGTTCATCTATGTTACAGAGCTGCACGCAATCATTATGCCTTCAATATTTGGATGATTATTCAAAGTCGCTCAATATTTTATCTTTAGCAAGTATGAGGCATCTGGATACATTTTACATTTTAGATTGCGAGTTTTTGGAAGATTTGGAGATTCCTGTAGGGGAAGTTCAAAGAATAATACGAATACCTCATGTTTTCCACAGCCTTCACATAGTTGAATTTAGTTATTGTTTAAAGCTCAGGGACTTGACATGGCTTATTTTTGCCCCACAACTCAAATATATCCATGTTTCACGTTGCCCAAACATGGAAGAAATAATCAAAGCTGGAAAATTAGATGAAGTTGAACAGATGATGATGGGAAATCCGAACCCATTTGCAAAACTCCAAGTTCTTCAATTAGAACTTCTCTTAAATTTGAAGAGCATCTATCCGAGTCCCTTGCCGTTACCAGATTTGAAGGAAATACACGTACATGGATGTCCGAAGCTTAAAAAGCTTCCACTCGATTCCAACAGCGCAAAGGAACATAAACTTGTTATTAAGGGACAGAAAAACTGGTGGGAACAGCTGCAGTGGGAGGATCTGGAAACTCAGAATCTGTTTAATTCTAGTTTCAATTTGTATTGATCCATGGGGATTAGTGGGCATGAACATGGATGATGATGATTATTTTGTAGCAGAAGTTTCTTCTAATTAATGCTTAGTGCTTTCCCGTTTAAATTTAATGCACTGTATCTAATTCAAGGAGTAACAATTTCTTGTTTTTCTTCCTTTTTAAATTACTGAAAAGATGTATAATACTTTTAACTTCTTGTCGATAGTCAATTGTTAACTTTTCCAAATCTTACAAACTTCGGGTTTCTCTTGATTATAAAGTTCAAAAATTAAATGATATAAAAAATTATGTACCAAAAGAAAATAATATGTCAAAATGAATAATATTTACTAAACTGTTGGGCGTGGACTGTTAGTTCAGTCTTCTTTGCCTGTATTATTTCATCGTTCACTGTTGGGCCCTGTTAGATCAATTGCCTTCAATCTTCTTAGCCTACTTTATGTATACTTGTGGGGCTCTGTAACATCAATATTTTTCAACCTTATTAATTAGCTACAGTATCATCATTTCGTACTAAATATTTCTTAAAGTTTAGAGCTGAAAAAATTATTATTCAATTTGTTATTTCCTTTTCAAAATTAAAGTGAAGGTTAAGTCCTCAATATAAACATTTTTCTTTTTTTTTCAATTAAAAAAATTAATTTTGGGTCGGGCTAGAATTCGAGTACAATTTGAATTCATATTCTATAGAGGTAAGTATGTCCTCTCAAATTGAACTCGAATTTTACATAAATAAATACCTCAAATCTTCAAAAATAATTAATAATTGTATTAATATGACTATCTTTATGACATCTTAAATGAATCTCACATCAACAAAGTATAAAAGAGATGTTGAGTATATAAGATAATAAGCTCCAATCTCCAATAAATGTGTTTGGGTTGAAAAGCCCAAAAACAAAGTGGTAATAGACTGCACACCCAAAGCGAATAATATCTCTGTGGGCTGAGCTGTTATAATTGATATCAGAGCTACTCCACATGTCCTCTTGAGCGATGGTAGGACAAACTTCAGCGAGAACGCTGAGTCCCTAAAAGGGTGTATGTGACACTAGTTGAAAAGTTCGAAAATAAAACCGTGACGAGCTGCGTGCTCAAAACGGACAATATCTCTGTAAGGAAAAAATGTTAGCTACTTCAATCTTCAAAATAAAAGAAAATAAATAAATCATCTCATGATTTTGGAGATACAATTCCATAATAACGGGAGATACACATTGGTAAGAATATTTGACCTACATATACAAACTCCTCTTTTATAGGAGTTAAAAGAAATTATATATATCACATATGATAATAATATAGTATTATTATATTATATCAGTTTGTAGTAAAAGAGTTGGTGTCTATTTGTTTCTCTCTTCATTTTCGGATTCCTATCAAATGATCCAACATGTTTACACGCAAAGAATAAAAAGTAAAAAGTATTTTTAATATGAAGTCTTCAATATATTTTATCATGTAGAAGTGTTTATTTTTTGACTTAACACTAAAAAAATTTGGTAATTATATTGTTTCAATAAAATAAGTTAAAATTTTTAGTAAGGTAATTAATCTGAATATAATTATTCAAATGTGTAAAAGTCCTTTATTTTTAACTTATATCTGAATATTTATTAAAAATCTTAATATAATTAAGTAAAAAATTTTTTACTTAAATATAAATAAGTAAACGTTTGAATAATTTAAATATTTTATTTGTTAATAATACCTTTAATTTATTATTCAATTATTTATATATATCAATAACTTAATATATTAGTTTAAGATTTTTTGAAATATATATATCAATATATTAATTTTAGATTTTTTATTTTTGAAAAAAAATGACTTAATATTTATTAAGATATTAAAGTAAAAGAAAAATTAATTAGACTAATTTCAAATGAAAAAAACAAACATTACCTAATCATGATGAAAGAATCATTCATACTTTTATATTTATATTTATTTGTATTTTAACTCATTCCAATTTTATATAAAAAAAAAAGTCTTTTGATATTGAAAGCATTACTATTTTTTTAATGATAATATATTATAGTACATTTGATCATGACTCTTACCATATAGTACTTCAATTAATAAATTTGGAAAAAAATATTTACTTTAATTTTTTTATTATCACGAGGAACTCTTTCCTATTCTTATCCTCTTGAGAAGATTTCGTTCTCTTTGGGTAAAGAACGTTATGTGCTGTATTTTCAATTTTTTTTAAAAGCTTTTTATCTATTTTATGTCATTAAAAGAATTGGGTTTTACATATAACACAATTTAATATGTTATATATATATATATATATATATATATTTTAATTTAAAATTTAAATTTTTAGATTAAATGCTAAATGCGATATAGTATCAAATCAAATTTGATCTTATGGTGTTGTATCATAACCTTTTGAAAAGATTTTTATTTAATCATGATTTTTGTCCAATTCCTAAAGGAAACTAATTATATTTAAAGAATTAAATTATCATTAACATGCGCATGTAATTATTTAATCATATTCGTAATACTGCTTAATTTTAATTCTTTTATATTTATGTTACGTTCATCATTATCGGAAGCTCCATATATTTATTTTTTCTAAATTTGCTACGGGAATCTCGTGAATCATGATTAGCAGTAATTTAATAAACTTTGTTAAATAAATAGTCAGGCGGAAGCTTTGCCTTTGAAACTTCAATTAATTTTGTATGATAAAGGGCCACAGAAGCTTTGCTTACAGACTACTTTAACGTAGGATTCTCGCAAATGGAAAATTTTATTAATAAAAATGGATAGACAAGAATCAAACATCTTCTAGAATTAAATAAAACAAAGAAAAAAACTTCAATAAAATAAAGAAAAGGAATTATATACCCTTAACTTTTGGAAAACCAGTGAATAACCGAGTTTTTTTCTTTTTAAGTGTTAAATATTCTAAATGTAAAAAATAAGATATCTCTGTACTCATTTTGACTTTTAGATTAGAATAATCACTTTAGTCCCTAAATTTAAATAAAAAATGATATAATTTTCTTATAATTAACAATTTAGGTCATATTATTTTTAGCATATTATTTTTAAGAACTAAAATGTTAAATTTAAATAAATTTATTTTATTTTAATATTTAATATATTTTAAATAAATTTAACTTTAAATAAATTATATACTAAAATACTCTTAACTTTCTTTTTTTTCATTTTACTTACCTTGATATTAATTTAAAACAAAATATTAATAATATTTTTTAAAATTTATATTATTTTTATGCCACAACAATAAATTTAATTTATATATTTTAATTTATTTTTTTCTTTTTTATCACAAAATAATTATTTAAATTTATCTCAACTTATTGTTAGTATTTTAAATTACACAAAGAATATTCCTGTATACTCCCTCTGAACTTTTACGGAAAAATAATAGATTCTTTATCCAAATTAAAATACTAACAATAAATTAAAAAATTTTAAATAATAATTTTGTAAGAAAAATAGGTTATGAGTATTTAATTCAGTTAACAAATTTTGAAAAAAAGTTTACTGTAATTTTCTATTATCATGAGAGACTCTTTCCCGTTCTTATCCTCTTGAAATGATTTTGTTCTCTTTGTATCACAAATGTCACGTGTTGTATTTTTAATTTTTTTAAAAGCTTTCTATCTATCTGATGTCATTGAAGGAATTAGGTTTTACATATAATACAATTTAATATATTATTTGCATTTTTAGTTTGAAGTTTAAAGTTTAAAATTAAATAGTAAATGCAACATATTATTAGATCAAATTTTATTATCTTATGGTCTTGTGTCATAACTCTTTGAAAAGTTATTTTAATTAATCTGGTTTGATTTGTATCCGATTCCCTAATCACATGCACATATTATTTAATCATATCCATAATATTATTGTTAATTTTTCTATATTTATATTTTTTTTATTTTTCTACGGGAATCCCATGATTAACTTTTTGATAAACTTTGTTCGATGCATAATATAAATAAATTGGCAGGCAGAAGCTTCGATTAATTAAACTTAAATTTTGTATGATAAAGGGCCACATATGCTTTGCTTGCGGACTAATTTAGTCTGGGATTCTTGTAAATGGATAATTTTATTAATAACAAATGGATAGAAAGAAGACACATCTTCTAAATTTAAAATAAAGAAGATAGAACGATTAGAATGGTAATATATCTCTAACTTCTTATCAACGATAAATATTTCGATGAGATTTTAGAGTACATTGGTATATAATAATCATAATTTTTTTACATAAAGTATGTATACACTTTATTTAACACACACACATACATATATATATATATATATATATATATATATATATATATTTTAAAAAAATTTCAATAAATTTTATGATGGAAAATATTTTATAGTTAGTATGTTATAAAAAAATTAACAACAAATTTTGATAATATTAATTATACATTTTTAAAATAAATTATTTTAATTAATTTATTTATTTTAAATTATATATAATTAATTGTAAAAAAATTGATAACAAATTTAAAACGAAAATTAATTAACGATTTCATATTATTATAATTTTTAATTTAAATATTAAATAAGATTATTAGTTATTATGAAATAATAAGATATATAGATTATTTTTATATTTTTTAATTGAAGAATAAATAATTAATTTAAAATAAAATAGTTTAATTTTAGAGATTATTTTTTATTTATATTAAAATCAAAAATATTTTTATATTTTTTTTTAAATTAAGAGTATCTCACATTTCAAAAAATAGAGAGGATAAATTACTTTTTTTTTTCCAAAATTCTCGTGACAAAGTAAAATATCCCTAAAAGAATATTTATACGAAATTCTAATAAAAATAAAAATTTTCTATAATTATCTAAAGTTGTCTAAAGCAATCCAATCAATTTTTTAGTTCCACGACACGGCAGGTACTGAACTAATAAATTATTAATGAGATTAATTTATCGCACGTGACAATAGCCCAATAAAGCTGGCTACAACTTTATAATTATATATAATTGATCCAATTTTATTTATTTCTTTCTTTAATACTGGCTTTGCTCCCATCAAATTTACTTTAATTTTAGTCAACAGTGTTAGGCGATAAGTGATTTGTCATTCCATAAAATAAATAACATTGGAACACTAATTGAGCATTTATTTATTTATTTTAAAAATAGTTAATTAAACTTAAAATAATCTCTTTCACTTGCATTATAAGCTCTCAACACGTAGTCCTATAAATTTTGTATCATCACATCCTCGGTCGGCACTGCAATCTCAGTCCTTAATTAGTTTTAGCCCTATACATTTAAAAAAAAAAAAGACATACCTGAAGCACAATTATTCTTCCTAATTTCTGTTGAAGTCCTATATACAAACTATGGGTAACTGCTTCACAGCCACGGCCACATGTGACATCAATCGTTGCTTTGAGTACTCTAGAAGTAACAGAGCAACATATATATGTAAGCTTGAAGACAATCTTGAGACCTTGCAGACGGAATTGCGAAAATTAGTTGAACTAAAGAACGATGTCAAGAGGAAGGTTCTGATCGCTGAAGAGCAACAGCAAATGAAACGAACGGAACAAGTGCAGGGATGGATATCCAGGGTGGAAGAGCTGGAAGCTGAAGTTGGAGAACTGCAAAAAGTTAAATCTGAGTATGTTAAGAAGTTGTATCCTGGAGGCTGCTGCTCCGACGACTGTCAATCAACCTACAAGTACGGGAAAAAGGTGGCTAAGAAGCTGCAGGTCGTAGCTACGATGAGGAAAGAAGCAAGTTTCAAAGAATTGGTAGATAGAGTACCTGAGAATGCCCAGTAAATGATCAAACCCTGCTAATTAAAAAACGCAAAGTATTTCCACTTCTTGTTAATATATGGAATTTGAGTGTTGCTTATTATGTCTTTGATTATCTGCTGCTGATTTATTCTTCTTTCCTTTCCTTTTATACTTGTTGATGAAAATCTTGCGTGCATGACGTCAAATTATGTTGTTTTAATTGATTTTTTGTAGTTCTCTTGTGTCAAAAAACCAAAATACAGTCCAAATTAACAAAAAATTGAAATCAAGATCGTACTTCATTAATTGCCCCTACCATTCTCGATTTTCTCTCTCGACGTTCTCTCCTCCCAGCGATAGGGAATTGATAAAATTTCTCCTTACTATTTCAAAAAGATTAGCATCTACATCAAAGTTCTCCAGCTAATTATTAACAATCTTTATATTTGGTTGTTTAATCGACAAAGACCAGCATAATTTTTTACCTCTCCAGATATTCTCTGCAATTTTGTTCGAACTCCAGCCAAAGGAAAAAATTGTATGAAGCCATGGGTTTTACTGTCAAGATTCAAGAACAAATAACAAGATAAAACTGCAAGTCTAGATACTCGAACTTAACTTGATCATCTTGTAGTTTGTATTCATGATCAGCTAGATAATATCGATTGTACAATAACTATTGAATTGCATGCTAATTAGATTTACATTATGAATTTGGCATGATTGGATCTAATTGGTCTTATATTTTGTAATTTGCTTAATTGGTACTGGTTCCTTCAACAGTTTGTAGAGTTTAGATTGTTGATGTACAAGTTGGAGGATTTGAAGGCTAAAATGCTTGTAAAGAAAATTTATAGTTAGATACATTAGTTTGGTTATACGTATAATTGACGAGCATATTATAAGTAGTAAATATAAATTTGTTGGTTAACATTTCAACGGATTTACATAGATTAATGATGGATTTGTTATTTGAAGTGTGGATTAATAATACTTGGAAATATTAGTTTATATTTAAAATATGGATTTTATCACAAAAAGTTTATACTAAGTGTGCAGTTACGAAAACGGAAATGAGTTTTCAAAAACTCTAGCGAGCAACCCATTAATAGCTCAAAGGCACCATGCAAGATTTCTTCGTTAATTATTATTATACAAAGTGGAGAATGCTATAGTTAATGGTTTGATAACAATTGATTAAATTAATTTTATTTATTATAATAAATAAGCTAAGTTAATAAATTTAATATGTAACATCCCTAACAAATTTAGATTTTGCTTTCATATTGTAGTTTATTGTCGAAGGATTATATAATTAATATGGAGGAGTTGATAACTTGTTGAATATGAAAGGGATCGATTTTGTCTTTGCATATTTTTGTAATTGGAACATCAATTAATTAACGACAATGAAGCAGACAAGAAGCAGACATTATATAAGCTAAAATTGCTTGGTATTATCCCTTTTTAAAAGATAATTATGTAATTAACCAATTTATATATTTTAAGAAATCACTATGAAATTAATCTAGTTATTTTATCATTATTAGTAAAAAAAATTTGAAATAGTATATTATTGTAACTAATATAAATGTGACACACGAAGAGGATACCAAAAGCCTATAAATTATCTTCTAGAGTGTACTAATTTTCGAATACGATGTTAGATGAAAATGATTCAAAAGTACAAACTAGCGAACTCAAGATTTAGATCAATACTTTCATATAAAAGAAAAAAGAAAGAGAGAAGATTTAATTAATTCAAACATTATATAAAAATTAACGATAGTGCAAGTCCATATACTTGTTAAATTAAGATAATAAAAGGACTTGAATATAAACATCCAAATTATTCATTCTTAACTTATAAATAAATATTTCAAAAAACTAAATAAATTTCACCCTAACCTCAATCTGAGCGAGCTAGGAACTCTAAACGTTTTTACTCACTTTACATAAATTAGCATCCGATTAAAGTAATTGAATGTTAATATCATAAGTAAACAAATAAATAAAATAAAAGCTGGTTACAGCTCTAAGTTTATAATTGATTTTTTTAATTTTGTCTTTGGTCCCATTAAATTAACTTTAATTAATTTTCGTCCAAAGTGTTATCCGACAAGCACTTTAATATTCAATTAAATAATAGCTAAATAAAGAATATTGGAACACAAATTGGCAGAAAAAAGTGCACTATTTTCAACAATATTTTAGATCTAATAATCGCTTTCACTTACATCGTCAAGCATCTTCATTAACATGTTATAGTCCTAGAAATCCATCTTCAGTTCTTGGGCTAGTGCCTTTTCCACAGGTATATAGCAATTACATCTCAGATCTAGAAACATTATTTCTCTTGGTTGGAGCTTATACATAAAAAACCTCAATCATACTTCTGATTTTTTTCTTGAAATCTTAAACAAAACAATGGGCAACTTTTGTGCAACCTCAATCTCATGTGATGACACCATCACTTGGTGCCTAGATGCTACAATTAACAGAGCAAGGTATCTAAGAAAGCTCGAAGACAATCTGGAAAAATTGCAGATTGAATTGGAAAAATTAATTGAAGCAAGGAACGATGTCGTGAAGAGGGTTGTCATTGCTGAGCGGCAAGGAATGAAACGGACGGAACAAGTGCAAGGGTGGCTTTCCAGGGTACAACAACTGGAAGCTGAAGTTGGAGAGCTGCAAAAAGCTAAATCTCAACATATTGAGAATTTATGTCTTGGAGGCTGCTGCTTTAAAACCTGCAACTCAAGCTACGAGTTCGGGAAAAAAGTGGCTAAGAAGCTGAAGGTGGTGGCTACGCTGAGAGAGAAGGAGACTTCAAAGAAGTGGCACATAGCGTACCTGAAGATCCTGGAGTTGAAATCACTGTTGATTAAAGTACAAGTATTAAAGATGAAGAAATTATATTTTTATTTTCACTTCCTTTGTTTATACTGTCAAAGATACATGAACGTCAACAGAAAGGAGTACAATTGTGGCATACATTGAAGAAAAAATACATATTTTCTAGCCGGCCTTTAGCAGCTTGGCTATCATGTTTTTGGTTTTCTGTTGTTGCTGTATTATTGCTTTCCTTTTCTATTGTCGATGAAAATCATGCGTGATTTCTTTTTGTTGTTTTTATCATTGTTTCCTTAATTATATTGGTTTTGATTTATATCATACGTACCCGCAAGCGAGATGGGTGACGCAAATAATTGTTTAATGCTTAGATGTTTGGATAGGAATACTGCAAGGAATATGCAATCCATTTTTCTGCTAGGAACTTGAATGGGCTACACCGATGACATGCAATTTGCCCGAGATAAATGCAATAGTCAATGGTGCTTCTTCTCGTTTCAAGACAACTTAATTGGCCAATCATATACTGGAAAGCCATAGAGAATCAAAGTGCTTTGTGAAAAGAATTTAATACGAAAATGCAGTCTTCCCTTTAATTATACTAGAATTTGCTTAATTGCCTTCAATCTAATTTTGGTTGGATTAATTCCAAAAGCGTTGACACGCTTTATCCCGAGTGAAGATCAAGTATTGCAAGCTGCCAACTTTAATACGTATCCACTGGCATCTAGCCATTCACTGCTTCTAAGTAATCGATAGATTAAGTGTACGTTTGTCTTAAATCTCACGACTGTTTTATTGTTTTTGGTTTAGTGGGCAAGTAAAAACTTGTTTGTAGGGACAAGTTTAGATTTTGTTTCAATTTATTCGGATAATCATGCGATGGATTTGCAGATAATTAGAAATTTTTTAAGAATTTCTTTAACTTTTTAATTTATTAAAAATTACTAAAAGAATTCATGAGTTAATTTTTTTATATTTTATTTTTCAAAATTTAGTTAATTATTTATACATTAATCTATGCCAAGTTGTGTTGATTTATCAAACTATTTTGCCTAAAATACGAGCAGCATTAGCTCATTTTGTTGGAGATTAGTAGTATAAATTAATGATGCAATAATAATACAAGAAGTTCTCAAGTCAAGGCATACATAATTGCATTGTCTTTAAAAAAAATTTGCCTCTCTAGGATAATGTCCCGGTGCAAATAGGTTCTATAACAGTATTCTTTCTAAGATATAATGGTCGTTGGTTCTATATATAAAGCTATACTCTCAAGTATAGAACCCTTAAACAATACAATTATGTATTTTCACTCCTTCTAAGATCAAGATATAGTCCTTAAGTATAGGTATTATATACCTTTTTGTTAAAACATATTTCTCTACACACCTTTTCATTTGTTAAGTTTATAAGTATTTTGAAATTCAATATATATTTATAAAATATACAACACATTTAATCTCACATATATAAATCATGTTTTACAAGTAAATACAATCTTAATTTTAGTGTCCTTTATTAGGAGTTTTCAATATAATAGTAACGCAAAAAATAATTTCATTAGAACTATAATCCTTACTTTTATTTCAATTTTTCTGTAAAAATAAATCCTTTACCGAAAATAAAGGAAAGATAATTGCACCTATAACCTTACCTTACGAAAACAAAAGGATGTAAAAACTAGAATAATTGAGGCAGAATAAAAACCCAATAAAGTTTTAATTCGCTTATTACAATATAAAAGGGATTAACAACTTTAGTTTTATTATTCATAACCTTAATAATTTAAAAAAAAAAACTCAATTGCTTTTGCTATGTCATCAAAATTTCACTGTTTTCTATTTAATAAATCTAGAGGATGCATGGAAATTTATTGAATGAAAAACAAAATTAAATAACATCTAAGCATAGAGGATTTAATCATGAGTACTCATATTTCTTCTGAGGTCTAATTCAGTTCACTAAAAGGTACTAATAAAAAAATAAGAAAATAATAAAGGGAGAATTTTCGATTTTTCCTATTGTTTGAGATAATTTTTCATTATTCTCCTATTGTTTTGAAAATGTTCTAAATCCTTCTTTGCTAAATCACAATGTTAAGTATAATAACATGTGAGTTTCTAAATTTTGGACTATTAATATAATTAATCTTTATCATTTCAAAAGTATTCATAAAAATTTTTAATTTATCAAAAATAATGATTATACCCTTATATAATAGTAGTTAATTAAAAAATTGTTTTCAACTTTTTAATTTAAAATAAATATTAAGATAATAATATATATTTTTTATAGCAAATTAAATATAAATTTATAAATTATTTTTTGAATATGATTTATTTATATTTTAAATTTTCTTTTAACATGATCTTCATAAATTGACTAATCAATTTTATAATTTTTAAAATAAATAAAAAATAAGATTTTGCTTATTTTGAAAATGATTATTTTATTTATTTTAAAAAATTATAAAATTGATCATTCAACTTTATTTAATATTTTGATAAATCTATCATATTTAAAAAATTTAAAATTTTGATAATTTTTTTTAAAATATTTTATAATATTTTATTTAATATTTAATATAAAAATATTATTTATATTAACTAACACATATAAAAAATAATATAATAAAAAATAATCATATCATTACTATTATATATACGAATTTCTTTATAAAAATTGATATGATAATGTTATATATTCTACATTTTCACCAAAAAAAATATTTTGAAGTATTTTTTATTTTTAGAACTCGTTGTAGTAACTAATTAATATTGAATTGTTCATTTATATAGATAGATTTGTACATGTAATAGTAATGATATGATATTTTTTTAATATATTATTTTTTATATGTGTTAGTCAATATAAATAATATTTTTATATTAAATATTAAATAAAATATTAGAAATTATTTTTTGAATAGAAATTATCTAAATTTTGAATTTTTTAACACGATAAATTTAAAAAATATTAAATAAAGTTGAATGATAAATTTTATAATTTTTAAAGTAAATGGAATAATTTTATTTATTTTAAAAATTATAAAATTGATCATTCAATTTATAAATATTATGCTAAAAGAATTTAAAGTCCAAATAAATTATATTCAAAAGATAATTTATAAATTTATATTTAATGTGTTATAAAATAATATTTATTATTATCTTAATATTTATTTTAATTAGAAGTTGAAAAGAATTTTTAATTAATTACTACTATATAAGAATATAATAAATATTTTTAATACATTAAAAAAATTTATGAATATTTTTAAAATTATTAGAATTAATTATGTTAATATTCTAAATTTTAGATATTCATATGTTATTATGTTTAATATTATTATAAAAAGATGATGTTTTTAAAATAATAAAAAGTAACGAAATATCATTTTAAACAACGGAGGAAATTGAGAATTCTTACAAATAATAAATAAATTGGATTTTTGAGAGCAGTCCTTGTCCTATAAGACATAAAAAATAAATAAAAAGAAAGTTCGAGGAAAAAGCCCATACATATGCAGACAGACAGGACGTCACTTCCAAAATCACGTGACAGAAATTGTGATTAAATATTTTAGCTTTCGAAATTTTAAAATGTCTTGCGGAACAAGTATCAAACATAATATCGAAGAGACAAACAAACAAACATTTTCAGGAAAAGAAGGATTTTCATATGAGTCGTCATCTGCTAGATTCTTCCTACGATTTACACCACAAATTCATTCAATGGAGGACATAAGTACTATCAATTTTGACATAGTACTACTGAAAGTGATTGGCTAAGGTTTGGTATTCACCACAGTATTTATTATACTTATCCAGAGGGAGAGAAGATATCTTGTTTAAGGAACTAGTCTTACCACACAAAAAAATAAAATAAAATAGAATAGAAAATCCACTGATTTCTTCTAAATAAATGGTGAAATATATTTGAGAGAACTTTTATTTTTATTTTTTGGGATTATACTTTACTTCCTAATTAAATTCACTTGTGTTATATTATACTTTGATCTCTTTCATTTTACTTTTTCTTTATTAGAATTGTCCTAGTATTTTTTCATTAAATTCATTAATATTTTATATACATGAGACATCCGATAACATTAAATATATATACCAAAATTGTGTACATACCAAAAGAACAAATGTATGAGGAGTACATGAGACGTCTCATAATTTGATAAAATCCTATTATATTTTAAATATTGCTTCAAAAAAACAAACAAATATACTTTAAATAAAATGCGTTTGCTAAGGGAAGCTTATAAAATTACTCTATTATTCTTCTTCCATTAAATAGAATTTGGTCTCACCAACTAAAGTGGGGTGACAAAGGCATGCAATACCATTATGCCAGGGACTTGTGCGTTGCATTTGTTGAATTTATTGATTGAAATATAGTTAACCAAAACCCTGGGGACTAAAATGGAGTTCCTTCTAAAAGCTGACGTGGACATTGTTGAATTTACTTGATAAATCATAAATGTACTTGATAGTACATACAACATAGCACTGTACCCCTTATGCCCTGCCGAAAAAATCTTAGCTGTAAATGCCTTTCTAGTCATACACTTCGACATCTCCCTGACATGTGTCTCAACAGTATCACACGTGTCCACATGTCAGTCAATGAACATGCCCTGTGCCTATGCACTGAGACGTAGCTGTCCCATAGTCAATTTCCACCACCGTCCGATCAAGGATCCGTCTCTGATTACAACTCCCCCTATAACAACAAGTGGCCGGATCGATATCATTGACTAGATGACACCTAATATGGGACCCACCACTAGGTCTTGGGACCTGCGCAATGGTGGTCCAATCCAACAAGTCCAACTCAATCTTGGCTCCATCCTGTGGACACCACATATAAATACTAAAATTCAATTATTAATTAATTATTTTTTCGCCTTAAATCATATTTTTAGGATAATAACGAATAGCCCCTGACGTTGAGAACATTTATTAATAGGACATATTTTGAACGCTTGTAATAGATAGGCCCTATCTAGTATCTATGGTTTTGTAATACAGTAAGTAATAGGGACCTATTTGTTATGAATTATAAATATGCTTTTATTTATTATTTTATCAAATTACGGAGTCCTATTTGTTAGCATCCCGTAAATTGTCTTATAGAAACATATTCTTGATGGAAAATCCTAATATCAACAGCACAAAAAAATGATTGTTCGCACAAAACATAAATTCAAGTTATAAATTTGGAAATAGTACAACAAAAATAACTTCTGATAAAATAACATAAAAAATAGGGATGGTAAAAATTTTAATAGGTTTAGAGTTTCGTGACATTTATTCTAAATGGAATAAAATTATAATGATATGATAAAATATAGGATAAAAAATAGTGGGAGACTAATCCCTATATTATTAATAGGGTAGAAACTGTTTAACATTCTCGACCCTATCCCCAAAATTTATATTTTTAATATAATTATTATATATAAATAATATCATAATATATTAATGATATTTTTAATTAATATTTAATATAAATAAATATAAAAATACAAAAATAAATAAATGAAGATAGAAAATTCATTTTTCATGTAAGTACGAGATTCTCCGTTGCCGTCCCATTAAATTTGGTTGGACAATAAGATGGAGGACAAGGATCACAATTAAAATGGGGTGGAAAATGATAAAGGCATTTACAACTCCAACCCGCCTTATTGCTATCTCTAATAAAAAAAAATGATATTATCTATAAATTTAAGTTAAAAATTTTGAAATAATAAAAAAATAGTATTTTAAAATATAATATAAAAAATAGTGACTTAAATCGCCACCGGAAAAGAAAAATAAATATTTAATTTCAATGCATTTTAAGTATTATAAAAAAATTAAGTATAAACGATTTTAAGATGATAAACTAAACAAGGTGGGAAATTAAAAGTCCAAATTTTATAATAAAGAAAAAATTGAAAACCACAAGATATATGAATCCAATAAACACTTTTATTTATATGAATCGAGAATTGAAAAAAGTGCTTCTTCTCTTTCACAGAATCAGTCGTGTAGTTGCCAACTTGCATGGATTTTGTGTCGCTACCTTAAAAAGAACTTTGTTTTGTAAAAACTTATTAAAAAGTGTTAAAATAATATTAATAAATGTAGAACAAATCGAAAAAAATACAACAAACAAAGATTTAATTTTTGGAAGTTTTGTTGATTTTTCAGAGGAAGGACTATCCGACATCCTATAAATATCCCCCCCTTTGTTCGTCCAGAGAATAATATGCATAGTGCATACTACTACTACACGCCATTTCTACATTTCTTTTTTCACATCATTCTTTCCTCTGCTTCTGCTTCAGGATTTTCATATTTCAGGATGACTATCGACTTCGATGAGCAGTCTCCCTTTGGTAAATTTTCTTCTTTTTGTTTTCCTGTTTTCTGCAGCAATTTTCCTCATTATTTACCTTGCATTTTTTCTTCTTTATTTATTTATTTAATGTTTTTGTTTTCTATAAACTCACTATTATCCAGAGATTTTTGTGAGTCTTGGGCAAATTGTTTTTTGTTTGAAACTATATTGTTTGATTAACCATACCAGTATATTTCTAAGGATATTGTTTTCTGTGAAGCAAACTAGCAATCTGGGTGTTTTCTTTTTCATTCTGTTTGTAGTTTTTTTTTTCAAAAAGTTTTTACATGCTCATATTTTGAGGAACGTTTTTTGCTTTATTAATCTGGTTTTGACTTAGATGCATGATTTTATTTTTATTTTTGTTGTATTTGTTTATGTTTTTAAACCAGAAGGATATGAGACACAGGAAAAGAAGGTCCATATTGATGAGAAAGAAGTACTGTTGTTGAATGGTGGATTCCTGGTGCCACATACCAACTCATTTGGCCACACTTTTAGGTAGCACTTTCCGATATAATTAATCATTAATTAATATGGCCTTAATTTTTTATATATTTAATCTGTGTAATAACTAATAATATTAATTTTGGATGATTATGCCAAATTATATACCTTGATCTCAATTTGACTAGCACTGGCATCAAACCTCAGCTTGAAGAACATTTGATGATGATGGATGTTCTGGACCTGATGGCGAAAGATTTGTCTTCCTCTATTTCCTGATGCATACACCATGTTATATTATGTTAGTCTTGACAAGAAATTCTGAACTAATATCTCACTAAAACAAATTATCAAAAGTCGAAATTTAAATTCCATTCGGTCATATTATTAATTTTCATCCTACTCATAATGTATAAATTTCAAGTATTATAAGAAATAAAATATGATTCTTTAATTCGAGTGAGTAGGTTTCAAATTCTAACATTTGTATCATTTCAATAAGTTTATATATATATATATATTAAAAATAAATTATATAAATTATTTATCGAGCTTACTTTATAAACGAAATTTAGATGATTTGAGACACGTTTGATACTTTCATATCATCTTCAGTTCCAATAATGATGAAAAAAATAAGAGTTTAATATTTTATGAATAAAGTTTATCACCCGTTCAAATTTTTTTATAAAAAAAAACTATTCAGTTTGGTCAGTTTTTGGGTTAGCATATGAGCGTTTGGGGCTTTAATATGGTGTTGACACTGTTCATTTTAAGTTTTCTTTTCAAAGCCCATTATGACATAATCTGTTGAGCGACTCAATTTCAGCCCAATAGACTTTGGGCCTGCCCCATTAATATTTATCAAGCAAATTAGGTTTTTGTTTTCTTTAATTTCTTAATTTTGATTGAATCTAACATCCATGCATGTGTGAACAGAGACTATGATGTTGAAAGTGAGAGGCAAGAAGGAGTGGAGAATTTCTACAAGAACAATCACATTAACCAGACGTGTGACTTTGTAAGCAATTCATTCCTCACTCAAATTATACACTTTTTGCAATTCTCTTATAATTTTAACAGATAATTTCAACGGAATTGCAGGTGAAGAAAATGAGGGAAGTGTATGGAAAACTAAACAGAGTTGAAATGAGCATATGGGAATGCTGTGAACTTCTGAATGATGTGGTGGATGAGAGTGATCCAGACTTGGATGAACCTCAAATTGAGCACTTGTTGCAGACTGCTGAAGCTATCCGAAAGGATTATCCAGATGAAGACTGGCTGCACTTGACTGGCCTTATCCATGGTAAGTTTTAGCTTCGTAAGGCAAACATTTTTCTGCTGTTTTAGATCATTTGCTAACTTAGCAGCAGATCTTGGTAAGGTGCTGCTGCTTCCAAGCTTTGGAGGGCTTCCTCAATGGGCTGTTGTTGGTGAGTTGCATATACTCTTATCAGAAAAATGGATGCTACTTAGATAGTACTGATGTTGATAAAACAAAATGATTGTATTGCAGGTGACACATTTCCTGTTGGCTGTGCTTTCGATGAATCAATCGTTCACCACAAGGTGCTTCTAACCAACAATAATACATTCATTCACAATCACAAGTTTTTGGCATCAGCAAATCGTGAGTCATCTTGCTTTGTTGTTGCAGTATTTCAAAGAAAATCCAGACTACAACAATCCTGCTTACAACACTAAATATGGAGTATACTCAGAAGGCTGCGGATTGAAAAATGTAATGATGTCCTGGGGGCACGATGACTACATGTACTTGGTAATTTTTTTACAAGCATTAAATCAAATTTTACATTGATTTTCATGAATTTAGATTGTTCAGAACCTAACTCTGGCAAATAAAAATAGGTTGCTAAGGAGAATAAAACTACTCTGCCTTCAGCTGCTCTGTTCATTATCAGATACCACTCATTCTATGGTAAGTAGAAAGGCAGTTCATTGACAAGCACTTCCATGTTTAAGTGACATTAACGCAAGTACTTTATTCATTCCATGTTGCAGCACTGCACAGGTCAGGAGCATATAAGCACTTGATGAATAAGGAAGATGTTGAAAATCTAAAGTGGCTGCAAATATTCAAGTAAGCTTATAAGCACTTCTAGCAAGTTCAGTTAAAGTATTTAATTACTTAGTTCCAGTTACTTACTCTCTATTACGTTCTTGTCTCAGCAAATATGATCTTTACAGCAAGAGTAAAGTTCGAGTAGACCTCGAAAAAGTGAAGCCTTACTATCTCTCCCTCATCAACAAGGTGACCTCGCTTGATTCTACAAACATAACTCACATTTTCGATATTTCAACATGTCCTGATTATGAAATTGTTATTGTCTTGTTACAGTACTTCCCGGCGAAGCTGAAATGGTGAAACATGGGAGCTTGGAAACTCGAAGACTAGAAGATATGCATACCAGGATGATGATGAAATATGTAAAACTAGTTTGGAGATCTTATAAGAAAAACACTAATGCTGTAGTTAGTGTTCTGAGCGAGATTATTTTTATGTATGTACGTTTGTTTGTTTGTTTGTTTGTTTTCAATAAAGCAAATCCTATTTGTTAATTTCTAGCAAGCATATTTGATATATTAATTGTCTTCACTTTTCATGTACTTTTCTCTCCATATGATTCAAATAATAAGCAACTTTGTACAAGCTGGTAATCTCGACATGGACAATTAATGCATATGATTTTTTGTGTAAACTAAATTATTTTCGAACTCTATTAAGAAAATAAAGAAAATATATAAAATAAAATACAAAAAATAGTGTGCTCCATCACTGTGATGGCTGCATTGAGGACTCTATTAAGATGTTAATTGTATCTAAGAGACTAATTAGCACATCACTGTAAAGATATTTAAAGTCATGTATCTCCATAAATATGAAATACAGGCAAATCATGGCCTTCCTAGACTAAGAGGAATAAACAACATACATTAATACAAATAAAAATAATTGATATTAAAAAGTATAATTTTTAATTTAAGAATTAATAATATCTCCAAGTACTGTATGTAGTATTATATTTCAATAAATATTGTATAATAACAACATACATTTAATAATTACAGATGACATGTAAGCAGGTTAAGGGTTGGGAGGCATTTACTATTCTCTACCCTATTTGCATTTTAATCTCTATTTTTAATAAATTTAATGTGGTAGGATGAAAAATATGGGATATAAATTATCTCATTCCCACTTATTTTTTTCATACTTTATTTGATTATATGAAATGTTAAGTAAAAATATCATTAATATATTATAATATTATTGGTATACAATAATTATATGAAAAATATGAACTTGATTGCTTGATAGAATAAAAGAGTTATCAATTATAAAAATTTTTATTAAATATTGTCCCTATATATATATATATATATATATATATATTTTATTTTATTTTATAATATGTCACAATTTCTCCTCTCTCTTTTGTCCTTTATCGATTGGATGGATCCCTTCCCTTTCTGCCCTTTCACTGTTGAATTTTCAGAGTTGCTCAGCCCGCTTTCAAAAAATCGTTTTCAGAGTCGCTCTGTTTTCACAAATACACTAAATCAATTCGTTTTTATATATTTAATTTCCTCTAATCCTTCTTTTTCTTTTCATAAATTAGTAATTAGTATGAAATTAAAATTATATATTATTTATTTATCGCTGTCGTAGAACAGACGCAAGTAGGGATGGCAATTCGGATAAACGAATCGAATTTGGGTCAATACGAATACGATTCGTTTAATATTCGTTTGACACGAATACGATTCGTTTATTATTCGTATCAACTTTTTTAAATCCGTATACGATCCATTTATTTAGATACGATTCGTTTAAACACATTTATTCGTTTAAGATCCTATTATTCGTTTAAAATACGATTCGTTTAAGACACGAACACAATTCATTTAATTTAGTAATTATTATCGAACATAATATATATTTAATAATTAGATGCTTATATTAAAAATTGTTTATAATAAATAAATTTATATTATATATTTTTCTAAAATTTATTAAAATATATTCGTTAAGAATACGATTATTCGTTTATTTGTTTAAAACACTATTATTCAATTATTTATTTAATTAATCATATCTTAAACGAATAATCGTGTTTTGTATGTTAAACACAGATACGACACGAATAATAATCGTGTCGACACGAATACGACACGATTATTATTTGTATCAAGATTTTAAATTCAAATCCGTTTAATTGCACCGAATTCGTATCGAATAATCGTGTCGTGTCCCAAATTGCCACTCCTAGACGCAAACAATCATTTTTCTTGGGATTCATTCGAAATTAATTAAACCTTGAGCTAATTAACGAGTCAAAATTCTTGTAAATGAAGAATTAATGTCCGTCATCGTCGGTTGCAAAATTAATAATGAAACTCGGCGTTTAGTAATAATAATAATAAAGATTTGAGGATCAGGATTAACAATTAATGTGAAGCTAGGAAATGAGAAGGATCAAGGATGGTGCATTAATATATATAACAGGCGATATTCAATTGGACTAAATGTAAATAAACTATTATTTTGACTAGGACTGCAAAGCTTACAAGTCAGAGAACCAAGTATATATACATTATTATAAGTATTATTTTTCTGTTGTATCTTAATTATACTAACTTATGTATTAATTAATTAATTAATTAATTACTTCGCTTTAGTTTCCACACTAATCTTAATTTGTTTATACACCTACGCTTCCATTCTTCTATTAACTTATCTATTTATATATCAAGTATCTTTTAAAATACAGAAAAGCAATTAATAATTGAATATCATGTCAAACTCGAGGAAAGCAATGAGAAATATTTGTTCCTGCTTTTATCTTCTTTTTTTTTTCTCATTTCACATAAAATTTATTGAAAGTTATTTATTATGACCATAAATAAAAAGGCTATCAACTGCATTTCAAAACATAGAAAAGCTTAGTATTTATTATGTCAAACTCAAAGAAGGCAACGAGAAGTTTCTCCCTCGATTACATTCTTCTATCAATAGTTTCCATCATATGTTAAAGATATTTAAAGTCATGTATCTCCATAAATATGAAATACAGGCAAATCATGGCCTTCTTAGACCGTCTGTACTTGATTGAATAAAAAATTATCTTTAATTATTGGGATATTAAGAGGTGTACTTTAAAAATAAAGCAAAGATAAAATACTTTCTCATATTTAAAAATAAACAAATACTCACTGAAATTTGGACAAAAGATGAATACCATTTGAAACTACTATACATAATAGATTATTATGTCTTGAATATTTAAAAAATTTATAAATAAATTATTTTATCTCTATTACTAATACATAATAATAAATATAATCTTTTAACTTTAAAATAGTATAATGAATTATATCCTTAATTTATTTTTTTAATAATTACACCTTCAATTTTTTTAATAATTTTATCTTAAATTATTATTATTTTAGATAATTTATTCTTATTATATTAATTATTGTAAATAGACAATTTTATTTTTATTATATTAATTTATTATAAATAAACTATTAAAATATATTACAAATAAAGTTAAATTTTGGTGTGGACAAAACACAATTTTTTCTTCAATTAATATTATTTGTAATCTATTTATAATAGTTTTGCACAATAAATTAATATAATAAGAATAAAATTATCTCAATTTATGTAAGTCACTACAAAAAAAATTAGATTTTAGTGCCAACGTTTTCAGCAACAATAAAAAAGTTGTCGCTAAAATAATTTTTAGCAATGACATTTTTACATTTGTCACTGAAAAGTAAAAAAAAATTAATAATTAATTGTATCCTTTAGCGACGACACATGTGATCGTTGTTAATAGTCATGGCGCCAAAACAAGAGGATTACTTTCTAATACTTAATTAATATTGAATTGTTAATGTATTGTAAAATAAATAAATTTATATTTTAGTTATAATATATTAATAAATTATATTTATAGTATTTATAAAATATATAAATTTATATGTTAATAAATATTATATAGTTAATATATTGTAAAATAATGATATAATTTATTTTATTAATATATTTTTAATACATATATATTATATTTTGTCATATTTTAATAATTTAATAATAATTTTTGTTAAATAAATATTACCAATAAAGATATAATCGTTTTTTTTAAAATAAATTAAGATTTTTATGAATATTTTTTAAATTGCTAAAACATTTAGCGATTATACATGAAATTTTTAAATATTTAAAAATATAATAATTATTTTACATAGAGATTTTTGATCGGATAATACTCTTAAAAAAGTATTCATCTTTTTGTACGAAGAGTAAGCGGTATTCCTATACATGAAAGGTATATGTTTTTGGCATATTGTAAGCGGTATTCCTCAATCTCATGTGATGGAGCCATCTCTCCTTTCCTGAATTGCACTTTTAACAAATTAGCACATATCAGTGACCTCAAAGAAAATCTGGATACCTTGCAGCTTGAAGTGGAAAAATTAATTGAAGCAAAGAACGACGTGATGAGGAAGGTACAGAATGCTGAGCAACTGCAAATGAAACGGACTGACCAAGTGCAAGGGTGGCTTACCAGGGTGCAAGACTTGGAAGCTGAAGTTGGAGAGCTGCAAAAGGTTAAATCGGAACATATTGAAAATTTATGTCTTGGAGACTACTGCTCCAAGAGCTGTAAATCAAGCTACGAGTTCGGGAAAGAAGTGGGTAAGAAACTGCAGGACGTGCGTACACTGACGGGAGAAGGAGATTTCAGAGAAGTAGCAGATAGAGTGCCCGAAGATCCAGCAGATGAAGTCCCTATTGATCAGCCAAAAATAGTGGGGCAGCAATCCTTGTTTGACCAGGTTTGGAGAAGCCTTCAAGAGAAAGAAGTGGGAATTATTGGGCTATATGGCACAGGAGGAGTAGGCAAAACTACCCTATTAAAACAAATCAACAACATCTTCTGCCAAGAACGACATGAATTTGATTATGTAATCTGGGTAGTGGTATCTAAAGAGGCGCATTATGAGAAGATTCAGGAAGAAATCGGAAAAAAGATAGGCCTGTTCAGTGAGCCATGGAAGAACAAAACTCGTGAAGACAAGCGTAAAGATATCTACAAGGTTTTGAGCAAAAAGAAGTTTGTTTTATTGTTAGATGATAAGTGGAAGCGGATTGATTTGTCTGAGATTGGTGTCCCTCTTCCAGGAAGCTTGAAAAATGAATTGAAGATAGTTCTCACAACTCGTTATCTTGAAGTGTGTGGTAAAATGAAAGCGGACAAGTTCATCAAAGTTGAGCGTTTAAGAGCCGAGGAGGCTTGGGACTTGTTCAAGGAGAATCTTCCAAAAGACATCATTTATTGTCATCCTGATATTCCTGAATTAGCTAAAACTGTGGCCAGTGAGTGTGGTGGCATACCACTTGTACTTGTTACCATTGCTCGAGCCATGGCCTGCAAGAATACGCCAGAAGAGTGGCATGACGCAATCCAAGTATTACAGAGATCGATCTTTGAATTTTCAGGTATGGATGAAGAGTATCCTCGTCTAAAGTTTAGTTATGATAATTTGCCTAATGAAAAAATTGGATCTTGCTTCTTGTATTGTAGCTTATACCCTGAAGATTTTAAGATTCCTAAAGATGATTTGATAGAGTTTTGGATGGGTGAGGGATTTTTGGATGAATATAATAGAGGGCACTCTATTATTGGTGATCTTGTTCGGGCATGTTTATTGGAAGAAGAAGAGAATACATTTGTGAAAATGCATGATGTAATTCGAGATATGGCTCTTTCGATAGCATGTGAAATTGAGAAAGAAAGCTTTTTGGTTCAGGCGAATGTTAAACTAATTGAAGCACCAGAAATAGAAAAATGGGAAGGCGTGAGAAGGATCTCATTGATGAAAAATGATTTTAAGAATCTAGCGGAGACTCCGACCTGTCCTCATCTCCTAAACTTGTTACTTCGTTCTAATCCTATAAAGATGATTGAGAGTGATTTCTTTCAGTTTATGCCTTCTCTCAAAGTTTTGGACCTCTCATGGAACAATCGCCTGACCAAATTGCCGACAGGATTTTCAAATTTGGTTTCACTGCAATATCTTAATTTGTCACGGACAAAAATACAAGAGTTGCCAAAAGAATTGAAGGAATTGGTAAATCTTGTATGTTTGAATTTGTGTTTCACACGTTTTCTCCATACAATTCCGCGACAAATGATATCTCAATTTTCAAAGCTTCGGGTATTGAGAATGGAAAAATGTGGTACGGCAAACGGAGCAGAAGAACATAGTATTTTTTTGGGTGGTAGTGAACTCTGGATAGAGGAATTGCTTCATTTGAAACAGTTAAGTAGATTGAGCATTTCCTTAAAAAGTTCTCATGGTTTCCAAAAATTTTGTCACTCCCATAAGCTGAATGGCTGTACAAAATCTCTGGTGCTCAACTACCTTGATGGAGTAGAGTCGTTCAATGTTTCATCTTTAGCAGCTATGAAGCATCTCGACACTTTAGAGCTTTATGAACTTCGTAATTTGGAAGATTTGAAGATTGACTTTTCAGGGGGAATACAAAACATTCGACAAACTCATGGTCTTCACAGCCTTCGAGAGGTTAATATATGGTCTTGCTCAAAGGTGAGAGACCTGACATGGCTTATTTTTGCCCCTTGCCTCCAGCATCTGACGATTAGATCTTGTCATGATATGGAAGAAATAATCAGTCATGGAAAATTGGGTGAAGCTCGAGACATCATACAAAATCTGAACCCATTAGCAAAACTCCAATATTTTGAGCTAAGATATCTACCAAATTTGAAGAGCATCTACAGGGATGCCTTGCCCTTTCCCCATATGGAGAAAATCATTATACGGGGCTGCCCAAACCTGAACGAACTTCCACTCGATTCCGACAGCTCCAAGGGTCATAAATTTGATATTAATGGAGAGGAACACTGGTGGAAAGAGCTTCATTGGAAAGATCAAGCTACTCAAAATTTTTTTCTTCCTTTTTTCAAATCTCGAGATGTTGACCAACTGTTCTAATTCTGGTTTTAACTTTTTCTCTCTTTCTTTGAGTCTGGATGCCGATTTGGGGCAGAGTTTGTTTGAGGTTTTATCATTGTGTGATTGGAGTGGAATAATGTATTTTTGGGTGTTGGAAAAATAATTAACAGCTAAAAATCAATGTTTAATTTTAATATAAAAACCAGCAAAGCAGATAATGCTATTAACATCACATCAACAATTTTTAATCTAGACGATGGAAGGAAATAATATATTATTGAATGAAAAAACAAAATAACACCTAACAGTGGAGAATGTAATCATGAGTACTCTTATCCCTGGTGGGGTCTAACTAATTAGTATCATTAAAAATACTAAGAAACAATGAAAGAGAAAAAGAAATAATAAATTACTTGCACGCCTTGCGTCAAGAAAAAAAAATTTTTAAACAAATTTGCAAAGAGAAGCTAAGAACACATAGTAAATAAAATATAATTATTCAGCTCCACCAAGTAAAATAAATAAATTAATGATACCCATAAAATTTTGGTCATAATATTCCACGTTAGTTGTTTAATTTTATAATTAGTGAACAGCACATGGAAGTACTAATTCCATGTAACGACAAGACAGTCATCATCAGCTAGCAAACAGATTAATTACATGTAAAAAGACAAAAGTGGGGGGCAATCAAAGAAATCAGTTTTCATAGTGCTTGCTTTAATGTGTGAAACCACGCTGTTTCATTTGAAATTGTAGAGAAATATTATAAAATTATCAAAAAGAAGAAGAAAAATCTATATCAACTACGAATCAATAGTTGTTTTCTTGTTCTTTTTGTCATGTTTCTAAATGTATCAATTTTTAGTGAACTACTAATTTTTCATTTATATTTAATATTTAGTAATTCTATTCAATAATAATTATACCTTCAAAATTTGAGAATTTCAATATTAAATATTGCAAGACTCTAATAGCTAAGAGTTCAAAGTTCAAACCATACACGCAAATGCTAAAGACACAAGGACCGGGCATAATAACAAAATTCGGAAAGTTTCCTTACAAATTAATCACTCATGCGTTAAGTAGAATAAAAAGTCAAGATATGATCAAGTGTTAAATTTCCTTAAATATATATAAAAAAAATACAAAGGAATCTTGGCCTTCTGTAGACCGTCAACAATCATACAGTATTTTCATATCTTAACTAATATACATGTTGATCTATATAATTGAATATAATAATTAAAAAAATACTATGCTCCACTAGTATGTAGACTGCACTGTGGACTAAACTAGATCTATTTAAAGAATAATATTCAGTACCAGTTATTATTCTCATTAACTAATGAATTGAATTATAAATATACATAATTGAATTGCAGGTACATCCCCTAATTACCTGTTTTAATTAATAGCTAATTCCTAAAAGTTAGATTCCTACCTCCATTAATTTTCAATTGCATAGGATTCGTGGGATAGATTGACTTTCTCTAAGTGAGTTTACACTGCAGCTGCTTCCCATTAGTTCCTATGAAATTGTATATATACATTAGATTGCTTCCTTGTTTTCTCAATTCAAAAATCATATGATTTACTACTGCAGGTTGCACCTAATACATAAAATCGCAGCCTTAGAAATATACATTCTCTTCCTCGGCTGGAGCCTTTTCATCAATAACTTCGGAAGCTTTATGGTATAATTTTACCCTTCTTCCTACATTTGTTGAAATCTTACGTATATTATGCATGGGTAACATTTTCTCATTCTCAATCTCCTGTGATCCCATGTTGTCCCATTGCTTAAACTGCACCGCTAGAAAAACGGCGTACATAAATGAGCTCGATAATAATCTTGCTACCTTGCAGACTGAATTGCAAAAATTAGTCGAAGCAGGGAACGATGTGATGAGGAGGGTTGTCATTGCTGAACAAAGACACATGAGAAGGACAAATCAAGTGCAAGGATGGCTCTCAAGGGTGCAAGCTGTGGAAATTGAAGTTGCTGAATTGATAACTGATATACCTCGAAACATTGAAAAATCATGTCTCGGAGGCTTCTGCTCCAAGAACTTCAAGTCAAACTACGACTTTGGAAAAAGAGTGGCTAAAAAGTTGCAAGCAGTGGCCACTTTGAAGCGGGAAGAAAATTTCAATGTGGTGGCTGAGAGGGTAGCAAAATCTGCAGTGGAGGAAAGACCGATTCAGCAAATTTCACTAGGGGCCTGGAATCGACACTCAATGAAGTCTGGAACTGTCTGGGAGAAGAAGTCGGAATTATTGGCCTGTATGGCATGGGGGGAGTCGGAAAAACGACCCTGTTAAATCAAATCAACAACAAGTTTTTCGAAGCCCCAAACGATTTTGATATTGTGCTCTGGGTAGTTGCATCTAAAGACCTACAAATTGAGAGGATCCAAGAAACTATCGGGAGAAAAATAGGTTTATTTGATGAGTTATGGAAGAATAAAAGCCTCGAAGAGAAAGCTGAGGACATCTTCAAAATTCTGAGAAAGAAGAAGTTCGTAGTACTTTTGGATGATTTATGGAATCGGATTGATCTAAGCAAAGTAGGTGTCCCTACTCCGAGCATAAATAGCCTATCCAAGATACTTTTCACCACTCGTTCCATTCGGGTTTGTGGCCTTATGGAAGTTCATAAAAAGTTTAAAGTGGAATGCTTAGCACACGAGGAAGCTTGGAAGTTGTTTCAAATGAAGGTTGGAACAGAAACTCTGGAAAGTCACTCGGATATTCCTGATCTAGCTCAAATCATAGCCAAAGAGTGCGGTGGTCTTCCACTTGCACTCATTACCATTGGGCGAGCCATGGCTTTTAAGAAAACACCTCAAGAATGGAAGGACGCAATTCAGGTATTACGGAGATCAGCCTCTGAATTCCCAGGTATGGACGAAGTCTATCCTCTTTTAAAGTTCAGTTATGATAGTTTGCCAAGCGAAAAAATTAAATCATGCTTTTTGTACTGTAGTTTATTTCCTGAAGACTTTAACATCAGTAAAATAGATTTGATAGATTGTTGGATTGGTGAAGGATTTTTCGATGAATATGAAAGGGGATACACTATAATTGGTGATCTTCTTCGTGCATGTCTGCTGGAAGAAGTCAATGATAACAATGTAAAATTACATGATATGATTCGTGATATGACTTTGTGGATAGCATCTGAAGTTGAAAGGGAGAAAGAAATTTTTTTTGTTCAAGTAGGTGCTAGATTGACTGATGCACCAGAGGTTGGAAAATGGGAAGGGGTAAGAAGAATGTCATTGATGGAAAATCAAATTGACAAATTATCAAAGATTCCTACTTGTTCTCCTCTCCTAACTTTGTTTCTCTGTAATAATCATTTAAGGCTGATCACGGCTGGTTTCTTCCAATTTATGCCTTCTCTCAAAGTCTTAAATTTGTCTGGTAATGAGAGTTTAAGGCGATTACCATCAGGAATTTCAAGATTGGTTTCGCTGCAACATCTTAATCTATCATTGACTGGTACAGAAGAGTTGCCGGAAGAGTTAAAGGAGTTGATAAATCTCAAAAGCTTGAATTTGGACTATACAAAATATCTCTGCAGAATTCCCAGGCAGCTAATATCTAATTTCTCCATGTTATATATATTAAGAATCCTAAACTGTCCTTACTTCGAAGCAGCAGAAAATTTTGAAGTTCTGATAGAGGAGGTGCTGCGAATGGAGAACCTGACTATCTTGGGCATCAACTTCAGAAGTTCATATTCTCTCCAAAGATTTCTAAGCTACCATAAATTACAAAGCTATATTCGACATTTACGCTTGGAATCGTTGGAAGATTCAAGATCGATGAACGTCTTACGTTTAGCTAATATCGAGAATCTTGAGTCCCTCGGTTTCAGAAGTTGCGAATATTTGGAAGAGTTGAAGATCACCAGCGCAGGGAACATACGAAATGTACGAGAGTTTCGCTCTTTCCGTAGCCTTTATTATGTAGTCATCTCTGACTGCAATAAGCTGAGGAACTTGAGTTGGCTCCTTCTTGCTCCAAACCTCCAGACGATTGACATCCTACGTTGTGCTGAAATGGAAGAAATATTCAGCTTTGGGCAATCCGGGGAAGTTCCAGAGATGATGAGAAGTCTAAACCCATTTCCAAGACTCGAAATTCTGGTATTAGAAGCTCTACCGACTTTACAGAGCATCTACTGGAATGCCTTGCCCCTCTCGCATCTGAAGGAAATCAAGGTGAATAACTGCCCACAGCTTAAGAAACTTCCACTTGATTCCAACAGTGCAAAGGGACGTAAAGTTGTTATTAGAGGAGATGAAAGCTGGTGGAATGAGCTGCAATGGGAGGATCAAGCTACTGAAAATGTTTTTATTCCATGTTTCCGATGTTTTTAATACAATTTGAAAGCTCCAGCTGTTTATTGTCATTTGTTTGTATTAATCGTCTCACATCGCTACTGCATCATACTATTATATATTTCTTATATATGGATTGAGTACTCTCGTAATTTAAGATAATTTTTTAGTTGAATTTTACTCAAGCCCTCTTTATTTCTTTACTATCTCACGTATTTGATCCCTTCAGGTGATGGAAGGTGTTAATAAAAAAATAATTAATATATCTCCGCTCGAGTTCTATCAAAATACATTTAAAAAAATAATCATATTTCTTCTTCAATCAACATGGTATCGGAACATGATGTGTGTATGCAAGGATAATGATAATAATATTTAATATATCTAATAGTTTGCTTTCCAGTTAATAACAGATCAATTAGCATTTTCTTAGGAGTTCCTGCTCGCTAATTTCAGAAAAAAACGATTTTGTTTTGAAGAAAGGAGCGCATCAAAGGTAATCCAGTCAACAGGAATTCACCATTAGCAAGTGTCTCTATTTGTAGTACATGCATTTCATGACCATAATAACATTTGTATCCCTATAATTTTCCGAAACAACATAGCAGACATAGTTTTCTCAATTTTACTATTTTCTTTCTTGTTAGGCATAGACTGAATTAAGAATGACTAAAGTGAGAAACTAGTTTAAGACAGATCACCTTACCAGTCAACTATTTTAATAGGTATGATTAATTACATTAAAAACAATACATCAAATATTGGAATTGAACACTTTTTGTTTTTAATAATGTTTTAGAAAAAAAAAATTCAATCCTATTATTATTGTTTTTACTAATGTAAACACGTAGACGAATTACATTAAAAACTACCTAATCAAGTACTAAAATCCACCACTTTTTATTTTAATAATACATAATATAAAAAATTCAAATCCAATTATTTTTTTAAAAGAAATAATATGTAAACATCCAGGTTAAAGAATTCTTAAGAAACCAATATTATAGCATTTATAGACAAAGGCCTTCCAATTATGGTTGATTTTGGTTAAGGAACAACAATTCAATGCTTATTTATTTTCTTTTAAACCCTATTGTGTATTTTAAATTGTGATGACTCAAAATATGCTAAAAATTCTCTATTTTTCAGAACTAAAATTAATTGACACATAGTTCCATATCAACAGGTGTGTACTTTACACTACTGTCTCGGCGCATTATATATTTGTTTTTAATCTTTCAATTTTCTCTAGAACTTGTGATATTTTGTAAAATATTTTGCTATAGAGTGGAAATAAATTTTCTTCTCTGTTTATATTTATTTTTCATTGATTAGACCAGATACATAATCAGTCTTTAACTATTTTGATACGGAACTAAGCTGAAGAAATTATATTGATATTAACAAGTCATCATCGATCTTCCATTTAGTTCACAAAGCCAAGTTGGTGTTTATTAATTGCAGCTATGAAAGACCTTTCTGTTTGTTTATAACATACTCCAATCAGCCAAAAAGTTTGATTTATAAATGAACATTTATAACATACTTTGTAAATTTCAGCAAATAGTTTATATATATATATATATACATATATGTATCCAAACAAAGATCATCAAGAAAACGTTCGACAACTGTAAATAGAAAAAGAAAATAAGATCAGGCGGGTAACGGGACCTGCTAGAAATTCTCTCTCTCAAGCAGAGACTGGTTCCATTTACGGCTAAAGGGGAATTGGTCAGATTGAGGGGACCAAATATAAATTTTATAAACCTTGAAAAGATAGAAAACTTATAAAGAGTGTCAACCTTAAGGTATAAAGTGAGATACTACCACCTATTTATAGCCAAAAATTGGCTTTCAAATTCAAAAATTAATAAATTAAAATCCAACTTTCAAAATCAAATAAAACTAATCTATTACAATCATAAATCCTAATTCAAAAATCCAAATTTAAATTCTTAAATCAAAAAAATTACTATTTATCTTATTCAATTGCAACCAAAAATTCTAATTTCAAAATTTGAAAAGTAAATTAATCTATCCCTTCCATTCACTATATAAGGACATGACATTACACATGGCCTTGTGGATTGCATCTACAATGGAGAAGGAGAAGGAAAAGTTTTTTATGCTTGCAGGTGTTCGATTAACTGAAGCCCCAAGTATTGGAATGTGGAAAGAGGTTACAAGGATATCACTGATGAAGAACAAAATTTAGAATTTATCGGAGTCTCCTAAACGTCCGAGTCTCCGGACTTTGTTTCTCGGTTGGAATCATTTGTAGGTGATTAAAAGTGATTTCTTTCAATCCATGGCTTCTTTAAGAGTTTTAAATCTATCACGTACTCAGGTATTCAATTTACAGTTGCAGGTTTCTGACTTGGTTTTACTACATCAGCTTGATCTGTCATGTTCTAGCATAGAAATATCGCCAAAAGAGTTGAAGTACCTGGTTACTCTTAAATGTTTGAAGTTGGAGCGTACAACTTTTCTCAGGGCAATTCCACCGGAAGTGATATCTAATCTAAAGATGCTGCAGGTATTGAGAATGTTCCAATGCGGTTCGAGTTCCAAGAAAAAGCTAGCATTTTGTTTGGAGGTGGTAAACTTTTGGTAGAAGAATTGTTATGTTTGAAACATTTAAATGTCTTGACCATTACTTTAACAAGTTTCCATGCTCTCCAAAGATTTTTTAGCCCCCTTACTTTAAAGAGCAGTACTCGATCTCTATGCCTTGATAGCTTCAGGGATTCAAAGTCACCGAGTGTTTTACTTTAGCCAGTTTAAAGCATGTCGAAACACTTCAATTGTTAAAATGCTTAAAATTGGAAGAGTTTGAGTATACAGGGGAAGTGAAAAACATCCAAGTAACACATGGTTTCCATTGTCTTCACAAAGTTTATATAAGATCAAGCTTAAGATTGAGGCACGTGACATGGCTCATTTTTACTCCAAATCTCAAGGATCTTGGGATAGATTGCTGCAAGGATATGGAAGAAATAATCAAATTAGATGAAGCTGCAGCTGAAGCGGTGGAAAATCTAATCCTGTTTGAAAGACTTCAATTTCTTCTCTTGCGTGATTTAGAAAATTTGAAGAGCATTTACTCAAAACCCTTGCACCTCCCATCCCTGAAAGAAATGACTGTAAAAGGATGCCCAAAGCTTAAGAGACTTCCACTTGATTGCAACAACCCATTGGAATGTAAACTTATCATTAAGGGAAAGGAACACTGGTGGAAAGATCTGCAATGGAATGATCAAGCCACTCAAAGTGATCTTCTTACCTGCTTCATATCCATTGATAATGATTAAGATTTCTGTTGGAAGATTCACTTTCTGCTGTAATTCAACTAACCACTTCAAATAATGTCACTTGTATTATTATCATTGTAATTCAATCCAATTATCATTTCTTTTGTGACGTTGCATGCTACTTAAAATTCTATAAACGGTTTAGTTAGGTACGCTTCTTGTTTTGCTGTTGTCAGTTCTGAGTATTATCAATTTATTCTCTATGTTTCTGAGTAATACATATCCAGCACGAGTTTCATACCATGTAGAATTTCTTAACTCAGTTTAGGCTTTTCTCACTTCCGAAGATCTGGTAACATTTTGCAGGATTTGTTAATACTCGGCTCCACGTATATGTGTCGGTGCACATGCCAGCTGATCTTGGGTGTTACAGATTGATCACCATCATTGAAATGCAATTCAAGTATTATGTGTATTATATTTACAAACAATTATAAAAATTTTGAATATGATTTAAAAATATGAATTATATTCTTAATATTTTTAATATTTAAAAATTCTTCAATTTAAAAATTATAAAAACATATTTAATATAATTTTGGAAAAAAAAATATGTGTGTGGTTCAAATTATTTTCAATAACTTTTTCTACTTACCATAATCAATTTTTTATTTTATTTTTTAATATTATGAATTATATAAACAATTTATCTTCTTTACATATAAAATTTATCAAAGAAATTTACAAGGAGTTCAAAAGTATTTACGCTACTTGCCAAAATATATACCCTTTATGCTGTTGACTTATCTCAAATTATTGATTCACATAATTATCTCAATGATTGAGATTAATTCCAAAAAAATTAATGTAAATTAGAACTACCCTTCTTCCAGCTGTTAAATAATAACATAATTAAGAAGAATTAACTAAAAAATGATAAATGATAACGAAATTGGTCCCCACAATAAATATTTCATTGCCAACATGCAACCTTTAAAAACAGATTTGACTCTTGGTTTGGTAGAAGCATAAACATTAGATTAAAACGTGCTCATTCTCATTTTACGATCACTTATATATTTTGTATATTAAAATATAAGACATAAACAAGTTTTCTAGTTTCACATTACAAACTTTATGCAGATCAGTTGGATATTAACCATAGCGTTCAGTTTGCTTGCTCCAATTTGGAAGTTCCAAACGTTATTATTTTAGTTTTGTATGCACAGAATTTCAATATATATTAAAGTTTGAAGTTTTAATTTAATGGATAAGATGAGTGCATCTGATTATACATAGACATTTAGGGTTGGGAATCTTGATCTTAGTGAGTAGTACAGGCTGTGTATTAACTTTAAAAATCAGATATTATATTTTTTTCCCTGTTTCGATTATTTAAATGATCTTTTGACTTTATTTGCATTTAAATAAATCAGAACCATCTCTTCTCAACTTCCAACGAAAACATTGACTAATTAAATCTTAAATGAACAACAAGCAAATACATCAATCAGTACACACTGTTAAATTACATCACCAAGCATATTATATATCCCTTTTCTTAAAGTAAAGTTCTCAAACATGAGATCTTAAGTTTTTTCCTTTTTTTCCCTTTTTCTCGTCTCTATCTTCATCCTTTGTTGAATATTGAAATTTATACCATGGGAAACAATATTTGCTCACTCTCATTCTCATGCGATCACACTGTTTCTCATTGCCTCGATTTCACCGTTAGAAAAACAGGATTCATAAGTCAGCTCCCAGATAATCTTGCAGCCTTGCAGAGAGAACTGAAAAAGCTACTTGAAGCAAGGAATGATATCAGGATAAGAGTCACCGTTGCAGAACAACAACAAATGAGACGGCTGGAACGAGTACAAGGGTGGCTTTCAAGAGTACAAGATGCGGAAACTGAAGCTGGAAAACTTATACAAAAAGGCCTTCAAGAAGTTGAGCGACTGTGTCTTGGTGGCTTCTGTTCCAAGAATTGCTTGTCAACCTATAAGTACGGGAAACAAGTTTTCAAAACACTTCGAGTTGTGGAGAATTTAAGGGTTGAAGCAGATTTCAAAGACGTGGCTGAAACGATACCGGAAAATCCAATTGATGAAAGACCTATTACAACAACAATAATAGGCTTGCAACCAACATTCAACAAAGTTTGGAAATGCCTCACAGAAGAGCAAGCAGGAATTATTGGCATATACGGCATGGGAGGGGTGGGTAAAACCACCCTTTTAACCCAAATTAACAATAAGTTCCTTGACAATCCAAACACTTTTGATGTTGTCATTTGGGCAGTGGCATCTAAAGATTTGGAAGTTGAAAAGATTCAAGAAAGTATCGCCAAAAAGATTGGTTTGTTCAACGAGTCTTGGAAGAGTAAAACTCTACAAGAGAAAGCTCTTGAAATATTCAAGATCTTGAGCAAAAAGAAATTTGTATTATTGATGGATGATATATGGGAGGAGGTTGATTTGTCTAAAGTGGGTTTACCCCTTCCGAGCCGAACAACTACGTCAAAGGTAGTTTTCACAACTCGTGAGTTTGAGGTTTGCGGCCACATGGAAGCTCACAAATGCTTCAAAGTAGAGTGCTTAAAATACGAGGATGCTTGGAGATTATTTGAGGAGAAAGTGGGAAGTGACATTCTTGATAGTCATCCTAATATTCCTGAGCTAGCCGAAACTGTGGCCAAGGAATGTGGTGGTTTGCCACTTGCTCTCATTGTCGTTGGTCGAGCCATGGCTTCCAAGAAGACTCCTCAAGAATGGGAACATGCAGTTGAGGTCTTAAGGAGTTCAGCCTCTAAGTTTTCAGGTATGGAGAAAAGGGTGTATTCTCGTTTGAAGTTTAGTTACGATTTTTTGCCTAGCGACAAAATTAGATTTTGTCTCCTGTATTGTAGTTTATTCTCAGAAGATTTTCATATTAGCATAGAGGATTTGATAGATTATTGGATAGCTGAGGGATTTTTAGATGAATATGATGGAATCGGTGCAAGAAATCTAGGTTATTCCATTATTGGTAATCTTCTTCATGCATGTCTCTTGGAAGAAGAAGAAAACAATTGTGTCAGAATGCATGATGTAATTCGGGACATGGCTCTATGGATTGCATCAACATTTGAGAAGGAGAAGGAAAAGTTTTTAATTCTTACAGGCGTTGGATTAACTGAAATACCAAGCATTGGAATGTGGAAAGAGGTTACAAGGATGTCACTAATGGGTAACAAAATTAGAAACTTGTCAATGTCCCCTGCATGTCCTTCTCTCCAAACTTTGTTTCTCAGTTGGAATGACATACAAATAGTTGAAAGTGACTTCTTTCAGTCTATGCCATCTCTTAGAGTTTTAAATGTATCAGATAATTATAGTTTATGCCATTTACCATTTCGATTTGCTGAATTGGTTTCACTGCAGCATCTGAATCTATCTTTTAGTGGAATAGAAAGATTGCCAGAAGAGTTAAAGTATCTGGTTAATCTTAAATGCTTAAATTTGGAGTTTGCATTCAATCTCCTTAACATTCAGCCACAACTCATCTCTAGTTTAAAGAATTTACGAGTATTTAGACTGTTTGAATGTGGTTCAAGAACACAAGAAGAGCATAGCATTCTATCTAGGGGTAGCGAACTTTTGGTTGAAGAATTGCTTGGTTTGGAACATTTAGATGTGACGACCATCACGATAAGAAGTTTTCGTGCTCTCCAAAGATTCTTGAGCTCTCCTACATTAAAGAGTAGCACGCGATCTCTATGCCTTAAATACTTCAACGATTCAAAGTCGCTTCGTGTTTTATCCTTAGCAAGTCTAAGTCGTCTTGAAACACTTCACCTGTTAGAATGTATAAATTTGGAAGAGCTGAAGATTGAGAATACAGGGGAAGTGAAAATCTTCCAAGAAGCTCATGGTTTTCATACTCTCCACGAAGTATATATAAGCTATTGCTCAAAAGTGAGGCACATGACATGGCTCATTTTTGCTCCAAATCTCAAGGATATTCGGATAGCTGACTGCCAGGAGATGGAAGAAATAATCAGATTGGATGAAGTTCCAGCTGAGGTGGGGGAAAATCTGATCCCGTTTGCAAGGCTTCAATTTCTTATACTCGAAGGATTAAGACATTTGAAGAGCATCTACCCAAACACCTTGCGCTTTCCACATCTGAAACAATTGACTATAAAGAGATGTCGCAAGCTTAAGAAGCTTCCACTTGACTGCAGCAGGGCAAAGGAAGGTAAATTCACTATCAAGGGAGAGGAAAGCTGGTGGCAAGAGCTGCAATGGGACGATGAAGCCATTCAAAGCGGTTTTCTTCCCTGTTTCAAATCCATTGACATCGATGAAGATTTCGAATAAGGTTTCTTGGTGGACGATTCACATCTTTGGTTGGGTAATCTAATTAATTTTAAACAGTGTTTATGTAGGTTTATTGTATTAGTATCATTTATTTGTACTGTTGCCACTTAATTTCCAATTAAATGAACTATTTCTGGCGGGTGTGGAGCTTAATCTTTCATTTCTCCTTCTTGTGATAGAGGAAATAATTGCTTCATTCGTAACAATACCTGAATTAGATTGAACCTCATCTTCAAAAGTTCTGACTATGCTTCCCGAAGATCTAAACAAAAAGTCAACATTGTAAAATAAATCTTTGGCGTAGGATTCTTTTATTTATTTTGGACACGCTATCAAGACTGAAGATTCAAACAGTGTCAATCCTTTTGCTTTTGAAGTGGAATATATCATGATGCAGGAGCAGGATATTGAGTAATAAAATAGATGGTAAATGAAACATAACTTTGGCACCGATTTTCGTGGATGATATAACGTTTCAAAAGTTTCAAGGTAATTTATGCAACCAGTCAGTTTTATTGAATCGGACTTTAGTTTTCAATTTTAATTTATTTCAGTCGGCTATATTTTCTTTCTAATGTTCGGTAAGTAATAATAAATTAGATTTGTCTATTTTAAAATCAAAACATAAATTTACTTTGTATAAATTCTAATTTGAGACTTGGAAAAAATGAATTAATATCTTTATCACTATATCAAATATAGTTAATCTCAAATGTTTGAATTTGGAGGATACAACTTTTCTCAGGGCAATTCCACCGGAAGTGATATCTAATTTAAAGAGGTTACGAATATTAATAATGTTCAAATGTGGTTCGAATTGGCAAGAAAAACAGAGCATTTTGTTTGGAGGTAGTAAGCTTTTGGTAGGAGAATTGATTCGTTTGAAACACTTAAATGCGTTGACCATCACCTTAACAAGTTTCCATGCTCTCCAAAGAATCTTGAGCTCCCTTACATTACAGAGCAGTACTCGATCTCTATGCCTCGATCAATTCCAAGATTCAAAGTCAGTCGATGATTTATCTTTAGCAAATTTAAGGCATCTCGAAACTCTTCAATTGTGGGAATGCTTAAAATTGGAAGAGTTTAAGATTGAGTATTCAGGGGAAGCGAAAAACATCCGAGTAACACATGGTTTCCAGAGTCTCCACAAAGTTTATATAAGATCTAGCCCAAAAGTGAGGCACATGACATGGCTTGTTTTTGCTCCAAATCTCAAGGATATTGGAATAGAATGCTGCAAGGATATAGAAGAAATAATCAAATTGGATGAAGTTCCAGTTGAAGGGGTGGAAAATCTAATCCCGTTTACAAGACTTCAATTCCTTCTCTTACGAGATTTAGAAAATTTGAAGAGCATCTACTCAAACGCTCTTCCCTTCCCACATCTGAAAGAAATTAGTGTAAATGGTTGCCCAAAGCTTATGAAGCTCCCACTTGATTGCAACAACCGATGGGAAAGTAAATTCATTATTAAGAGAGAATATTGCTGGTGGCAAGAGCTACAATAGGATGATGAAGCCACTCAAAATTAATGCATTCAGAAAATTTGATAAATTAATGTACAAATATATGCTATTTCCCACTCCCTTTTAAGTATTAAAATAATAAGGATTTGTTTAGACAAGCATCAATAGATTCAATCTGGACTAAAAGAGAAAAAAAAATGCAAGCGAAAGAGCTCTATAACCCTGGAGAATTAGAGTTAAGGCTCCATAACTAACACACCAAAAATTATAGAGATGGCACTATTTTCTCTTTGTTGAGTTTAATTTCTTGAAAAAACGAACAAGAACAAAAAAACCCCTACAACTGATAAAAGCCTAATTATAAGTTTAAGAAAAAGGGGGTAACCTATTCGTTTTGCAAGTCTGCTGTAAAAAAGAGTCTGCTTCTTATAAACGGTGTTATTGCCGCAAGTAATGCCTTACTACTAAACAACTAACTAAATTCTGTATAGGTCTATACACTGTACAGAATGACTTTAATTAAGTAATTAAAGGTCAAAGTTAGTGGGCAACAAGTTGGACGTAAAGTTCTAAGCAACCAGGTTGGCAATGCAATTTTTATTCGGTGTATTCACAATCGAACATCTCGCAATCGACCCACTAACGGAAATAGAACAAAATGTTAATGTGATTGACCAAAAGCCCAATCGGATGATTTATCTAGAGACTTGGATCCATGGATGATGGATGTTAAATGGTTAATAGACGAAGTTTGCAGAATAACTTCTTCAACTTCAAGGATTAAAATATGAATTGATGGATGGTTCATGGTTGGATACAAACTAAACAATGCTATGCCTTTTTTCTTGTATTATCATGCGTCAGTTTGGTATGTTTTCTCTATTGATCAAAATGATTTTTTTTTTTAATGTAAAAAATTGATTTCAAGTTGTTTATTTAAATCAAATCAAGGACAAAAAAATTAAGCTCTATTTAAATCAATATATTCTACACGTACAATCTCAAATCCAGTTAGTTGATAGCATATTATACATGAAGAAGTTATTCTGGGAATCATCGATTCTAAGAAGTACAAGAATCCACAACTGTTAGATTTTATTAACTAAGAATGTTTTATTATACATCAAGATAACCACATAACAAACAAGTTAGAAACAGTAAAAAGAATAAGAATATGTACACCTTAAAACAAAAAGTACTCAGCAGAAATCAAACTCAAATATTGCACTAAAATCTTCAAACATGTTTGACACTGGGTGGAAGGCATTTTGAGTTGCTTCATCCTCCCATTGCAGCTCATCCCACCAGGACTTCTGTCCCTTTACAAGAAATTTGTGAACCTTTGCGCTGTTAGAATTAAATGGAAGCTTCAGAAGCTTTGGGCACCCTATTACACTAATTTCCTTCAAGTGAGAGAAGGGTAAAGCGTCCCAATAGATGCTCTTCAAATTTTCTAGATTTTCCAATTTAAGAAGTTCTAGTTTAGCAAATAGGTTTAGATTTCTCACCATCTCTGAAACTTCTACCAATGTCTCAGCGCTGATTATGTCTTCCATAGAAGAGCAATTTGATACGTAAAGAAACTTGAGGCTTGGAGCAAAAGCTAGCCAAGTTAGGTGCCTCAATTTTACGCAAGAGTTTATATCAACTGTGTGAAGGCTGTGGAAACCATGACGTTTTGGTGCTTCTGGTACGTCTTCCCCTTTACAGTCAATCTTTAACTCTTTCAAATTTTCACTCACAAGATGTAGCGCCTGGAGATGCTTCATATGGGCTAGAGTTAAAATACTGAGAGATTTTGAATCATCAATGAGTTGAAGGCTTAGAGATTGAGTACAATTCTGTAGCATATGGGAGCTTAAAAATCTTTGGAGAGCATGGGTACCTTTCAAGGTGATGCTCAACATGTTTAAATGTTTCAACCCAAGCAATTCCTCCACTAAAAATTCATGACCACCACATAGAACACTGTCTGGAGCTATGTAAATGGGAGAATTGTAGCTAAACATTTTGAATACATGTAGCATTGAAAAGTTGCATATCATTTGGTGTGGAATTGTACGAAGAAAAATCATATGCTCCAAGTTCAAACATTTAAGATTCGCCAACAGCTTCAACTCTTCGGGCAACTCTTTTATGCTAGTCCTTGATAGATTGAGGTATTGCAGAGAAACCAAGTTTGAAATTCCTGATGGTAATGCATTTAGGAAACGGTTACATGAAAGGTCTAAGACTTTGAGAAGAGGCATAGAGTGAAAGAAGTCACATTTAATCGTCATTAGACGATTAGAATTAAGAAACAGAGTTAATAGATGAGGAAAGGTAGAGGTTTCTAGCAGATCCTCAATTTCATTCTCCATCATTGACATCCTTCTTACTCCTTGCCATTTTGTAACCTCAGGCAGAACAGTTAATCCTCCACCTGCTTGAACCATAATATTTTCCTTTTCAATATCAGATGCTATCCACAAACCCATGTCTCTGATCACATCATGCATTTTTATGCGATCGGCTTCTTCTTCCACCAAACAAGCATGAAGAAGAACGCCAATGATATAGTATCCTTTGTATTGTGCTTCATTTCTGTCGAATTCATCCAAAAATCCCTCTCCAATCCAACAATCTATCAAGTGACTTTTAGAAATAGAATAGTCTTCCGGAAATAAACAACAGTACAAAAGACAAGATCTAATTGTGTCACTAGACAAACTGTCATAACTGAACTTTAGCAGAGGATATACTTCTTTGCCCATACCTGGAAATTCAGACGCCGATCTCTTCAAGACCTGAATTGCAAAATTCCATTCTTCAGGTGTCTTCTTGTAAGCCATGGCTCGACCAATGGTGATGAGTGCAAGAGGCAGACCACCACATTCTTTGGTCACAATTTTAGCTAGTTCAGGAATATCGGGATGACTATCAAGGGTTTCTTCTCCCACCTTATTTTGAAACAATTTCCAAGCTTCCTCATTTTGCAAACACTCCACTTTGAACTTCCTGTGAGCTTCCATGAGGCCGCAGATATCAATGAAACGAGTTGTGAAAACTACTTTGGATGAAAATTTTGAGCTTGGAACAGGGACACCAACTTTGATTAAATTAACTCGTTCCCATACATCATCCAATAACAATACAAACTTCCTCTTGTTCAGAAACTTGAAGATATCTATGGCTTTTTCTTCAGGACTTTTATTCCTCCACAACTCATCAAATAGACCTATCCTTTTGCCAATGTTTTCCTGAATCTTATCAATTTGAAGGTCCTTAGACACTACTATCCACATCACAAAATCAAAACCATTTTGAGTATCAAAAAACTTGTTATTGATTTGGGTCAATAGGGTAGTTTTGCCGACACCGCCCATGCCGTATAAGCCAATTATTCCCACTTGTTCTTCAGCGAGGCATTTCCATACTTTGTCAAAAGTTGATTCCAGGCCAAATATCATTGGCTCACTCGGTCTTTCATCTACTACAACTTCTGGTATCCTCTCAGCTACCACTTGGAAATCAGATCCTTCGCTCATTAAAGTAGCCACAAATTTCAGCTTTTTATCCACTTTTTTCCCAAACTTGTACGTTGACTTATAGTTCCTGGAACAAAAGCCTCCAATGCCTACATTCTCAGTTTGTTGAGATTTAATTCCTTGCAAAAGTTGACTAACTTCGATTTCCTCAGCTTGCACCCTGGTAAGCCACAACTGTACTCTGTTCAATCGTTTCATATGTTGCTGTTCAGCAATGAGAACTCTTGTCATCACATCGTTCCTCGCTTGAATTAAATCTTCCAACGCATTCTTCAAGGCATCGAGATTATCTTCCAATTGACAAGCAAACGTTGCTTTTCTAACACAGCAATCTATGCAGCGAGAGAAAATGGCATCACATGAGATTGAAATTGAACAGACATTACCCATTATTCAAGATCTGAAGAAGAGAGGAAGATGAGTACTGATGAGTAACGGAAAATATTATGCTTCTGAGACTAATTGAGAAGAAAGCTGTTGGAGAAGAAAAGGTTTGTCATTTTATTGAATGTCAAAGAAGGCGGCCAACATGTATGGCTAAAATTGAAGTTACTGAAACAGGGATCGCAATATACAATTGACGTAAACAAAGTCAAAAACTTGTATCGAAATATCTTATTTTTCGGTTATCTTTATTTTTATTTTATGTGTTGTTATAATATCAGTTGTGTACATCTTAAAATTAAAATAATGACACTTGCTATGCTTTAATTTCACACGAAAAGAATATCATGCATTTTAAGTAATTATTTTTTTTATTCTAAGTCACATAATATTCATTAATTGAAAGACAAAATTAATATTCACAGTTTTTAAATTTACAAAAGAAAAATCATGTTGATAAGCATATGTGTGTGTGTGTGTGTATATATATATATATATATGTTGTTTGTATATTTAAAGTGAGTAATACTAGGCATCCCCAAGTAATTATCATTCTAAAAGAATAATATACTATCACACTATCCTATTGAAACCGATTAATTGACGTTTATTTTAGAAATTTATAAATATTTAGCTGCGGATATTAAAGTAGCAAATTATTAAAAACAAAGAATTGTTTGCTTTCAGACATTGATGAATGTATAAGATTGGAACAATTTGTCTTTAAGGATATTCTGATGGTGCGTTCCTTTATATATATAGAGAGAGAGAGAATTAGGAGTTGTATATTTTTATATTTTTATACATGTATTAGTATTATTTATAGACCGTTGGATCTATACATTGATTAAGATTAAATCTAACACATGTAATTATTATATAATTAATATATCATTATTAATGTATGTATCAGATTTAATATTAAATGTTGAAAATGTATAAATCTAATAGTTATAAATAAGTGTAAATATCTATACAAAAATATATTACTTTTTCTCGGACTTGAACGCTGCCCTTAGGTAAAATTCAAATGTCCTTACTGTTAAACAACTAATTAAATTAAAATAGTTCTTTATATTTATTTATTTTTATTAATGAAAGAAACAAAGTAATTAAAATTTGTTTCAAGTTATATTATATTTTTTAATACTTCGAATAATTTTTTTATTTTTTGATTCACCTCAAAAGTATGATTATTACTTTTATACTGTTATTAGTATATTTGATTTTAGTAAAACATTTTAAATAATTTTAATCGTTAAACTATGATTAATTTTCGATTAAAAAGTAGGAATTATTTTTTTAATATTATTTAAAATTACAAGTTGAAGATTGAATTTCCCTTCTTTTTTTCTTTTTACAATAAGGGCAAATGCATTAATCTAAAAGGAAGTAAGGACAAAGAAACTAGGAAAAAGGTAGTTGGCCTTACTCCTTAGGTAAAGAATAGCACCCAAATGCAACTGAAAGATAAATGAAAGAAAAATTGGAAATTCTTAAATATCACTTTAAGATCAACCACCAAGGGAAGGAGTTAGCCAATTTTTAAATTATTCGCACACAAGGTATGAGAAAATCGACCTTGTATATATTTTAAAAGAAAGCAACAACGTAACCAATGATTATGAAGCACCTAAAGAGGGAAGAAAAGACGATTACATAGACAAGACCAAAGTTCACAATCAATCCAAGCTTGAAATTAACCACCCTTCACTGTAGGCATGCTCGACTGCAATTAACTGACTACCATAACAGCAAAATAAGAAAGTTGAAGGTTAAAATTCTTGGATGAATTTATAAGATTATTTTTTCAAGAGTTTAAGATTTTAATAATATATTGATTACATGCATTCTAAGATTTTGCATTTTATTTTGGACGTTATGGTATCATTTGGGGTATTACATTTTTCATACCCTTTTAAGTAGTAAATAACAAGAATTTATTTACACAAGTATCAAATAGATTAAATTTAGATAGAAAGAGATAAAAGAGTTAAAAAAGAATAAAGAAAGATTCATCTGCTTCCATTGCTAGCTAGTAACTAAAGGGAAGATCGATCATGACTTGTTTATAAATTTCGTCAGCTTGATTGCTTGTCGAAATATTTAATTAATACGTACCGATCATGCACAAATAGAAATGGAGAAGATAATTTATTTCAACCCTATCGCAAACTATTTTACAAAATCTCAAGTTACAGAGTAAACTGAAAGACTGAAATTAAGTGTAGAGATAGTAATATAGAGCTGTGCCAATTAATTAATTTGAATTTTGGAAATTACAGGAATTGAGGACACAGATCTTTTGCGACAGAAATTTGCACGAGACATCACAAGAAAATTAATTAATTTGCGACAGATCTTTTTTTGGGCTCAAGAATAAAGAGAAAATATATTACACCGAATATGCTTTGTCCTTATGCTTCTTCACTTAGCTTTCCACGTCATCCTATCCCAATCTCTAAATTTTCACTCCAACTGTTAACAAAATTATTATATTCCCTTTCCACCTCGCTAATTCATTGTTGGCTTCTCCGCACTCACATTATGACTTTATAATATTTCTATTTTTAAAATATTTTGGCCTTTTTTAAACTTTATTTAACATTTTTAACCCACTCAAATCACTGATGCATAGGATTATTTTTAATTATGTTATAAGATGTCAATTTTTAAGAAGTTAATAAGTGATTTAGTTACACAAAATGCGGGGTGGGAATATCATCATCCACAAAATTATTTGATTTTTTTTTTTTTTAAGAATACTAATGTCCCATCCTATGCTTGGCATATTTATCTAGCATAGCATTTTTGTGAGCACAAGTGAGTATTCAAAAGAGTAATACATTACTCATTTAATTTTAATATTTCCATCTGTGAACCAACTTACGATACCAAATGTAATTTGAGACACCGAGAAATGTATAATTTTACATGAACTTTACCATGCTATGGGGAGCCAGTGACGTTTCCATGAAATTGCATCTTGCACTACTAGAGAACTAATTAATATGTGAGTTCTATAGGGTGAATTTGAAAACTTATCTATAATTGTCCACCAATCATTTTGTCGAGTTCAAAAAATACTATGATGGCCCCGTTGCTTTCTATATTTATTTCGTTTGTGATTCAGCAATCCCAAAGTTTCTATAATTGTCCGTCAATCATTTTGTCTATATATATATATATATATATGTATACCCTCATCACCCGATAAAATTGAAGCTAGCATTGATTGCAGTCTAAGCAACACTTTTTTCTTCACCTACAGCCTTTCTTCTCGCCTACAAGATCGAGAAGCATAAATTTTTCTATATATTGCACTTATCACACCAATTTCCCATTTGTTGAAATCAGTATGGGTAACGTTTGTTCACCCTCATTCTCATGTGATGATACCGTTTCTCATTGCCTTCATTGCACTGTTAGAAGAGCAGGATATATATGTCAGCTCCAAGATAATCTTCATAACTTGGAGAAAGAATTAGAAAAGCTAATTGAAGCAAGGAATGATGTGATGATCAAAGTTACCGTTGCTGAACAGCAAGCGATGAAACGGTTGGAACAAGTGCAAGGTTGGTTTTCGAGAGTGCAAGATGTAGAAACTGAAGCTGAAAAGCTTAGAGGACAAAGCTCTCTAGCAGTTCAGCAACTTTGTCCTGGAGGCTTCTGTTCCAAGAATTGCAAATCGAGCTACAAGTTTGGGAAAAAGGTATACAAAACACTGCGAGCCGTGCAGAATTTAAGAAGTGAAGGAGATTTCAAAGACGTGGCACAACTACTACCAGAAAATCCGGTTGATGAAAGACCTCTTGCACCAACAGTAGTCGGCCTGCAACTAACATTTGAGAAACTTTGGAGATGCCTCACAGAAGAACAGGCTGGAATTATTGGGATATACGGCATGGGAGGGGTGGGTAAAACTACCCTCTTAACCCAGATTAACAACAAGTTCCTTGACTTCCCAAACAATTTTGATGTTGTCATTTGGGCGGTGGTGTCTAAAGACTTAGAACTTGAAAAGATTCAGGAACGTATTGCCAAAAAGATTGGTTTTTTCAACGAATCTTGGAAGCGAAAAAGTCTAGATGATAAAGCTCAGGAAATTTTCAAAATCTTGAGCAAAAAGAAATTTGTATTGTTATTGGATGACATATGGGAGCCTGTTGATTTAATTAAAGTGGGTTTACCTCTTCCAACCTCGACAAGTGCATCTAAAGTAGTTTTTACAACTCGTGAGTTTGAGGTTTGCGGGAACATGGAAGCTCACAAAAGCTTCAAAGTGGAGTGCTTGAGATACGAGGATGCTTGGAAATTATTTGAGGCGAAAGTCGGAAAAGAAGTTCTTGACAGTCATCCTAATATTCCTGAGCTAGCCGAAACTGTGGCCAAAGAATGTGGTGGTTTGCCGCTTGCTCTAATCGTTGTTGGTCGTGCCATGGCCTGCAAGAAGACACCTCAAGAATGGGAACATGCAATTGAGGTCTTAAGGAGTTCAGCCTCTAAATTTTCAGGTATGGAGAGAAGGGTATATTCCCGCTTAAAATTCAGTTATGATTTTTTGCCAAGCGACACAACCAGATTTTGTCTTCTGTATTGTAGTTTATTTCCGGAAGATTTTAGAATTAATATAGAGGACTTGATAGACTGTTGGATATGTGAGGGAATTTTAGATGAATATGATGGAATGAGAGCACGAAATCAAGGATATTCCGTTATTGGTACTCTTGTGCATGCATGTCTGTTGGAGGAAGAAGAAGACGACTGTGTAAAAATGCATGATGTAATTCGAGACATGGCTTTGTGGATTGCGTCTACAATTGATCATGAGGAGGAAAAGGAAAAGTTTTTAGTTCTTCCAGGTGTCGGATTAACTGAAGCACCAAGAATTGGAATGTGGAAAGATGTTACAAGGATGTCACTGATGAATAATAAAATTGGGAGTTTATCAGGGTCTCCTACATGTCCTAATCTTCGGACTCTGTTTCTTCGCGGCCAACATATAGATGTGATTCAAAGTAATTTCTTTCAATCCATGATTTCTCTTAGAGTTTTAGATTTTTCATTTAATAAATGGCATTCAGCATTTCAAATTTCCAATTTGATTTCGCTTCAGCATCTATGTCTATCACATAGTGAGATACAAAAGTTGCCAGAAGAGTTGAAGTACCTAGTTAATCTTAAATGTTTGAAGTTGGAGCATACATGTTATCTCCGCAGAATTCCTCCGGAAGTGATATCTAATTTAAAGATGTTACGGGTATTGAGAATGTTTCGATGTGGTTCGTTTGAACAAGAAGAAGATAGCATTCTGCGTGGAGACGGTGAACCGTTGGTAGGAGAATTGCTCTGTTTGAAACACATAAATGTGTTGACCATGATCACCTTAAGAAGTTTGCATGCTCTCCAAAGATTCGTGAGCTCCCCTGTATTACAGAGCAGTACTCGATCTCTATGCCTTCAATTCTTAGATGATTCAAAGTCAATCAGTGTGTTATCTTTAGCAAGTTTACGGCAACTCGAGACACTTGACTTGTTTTCTTGTGAAAATTTGGAAGAGTTGAGGAGTGAGTATACAGGGGAGGTGGAAAACATGAGGGTAACTCATGGTTTCCATAGTCTCCACAAAGTTGATATAGACCTTTGCTCAAAGTTGACGCACGTGACATGCCTTATTTTTGCCCCAAATCTCAAGAATCTTCGAATAAAAAACTGCCCGAGTATGGAAGAAGTAATCAAAATTGACGAAGTTCCAGCTGAAGCGGTGGAAAATCTAATCCCATTTGCAAGACTTGAATTTCTTCGCTTAGTGTATTTAGAAAAGTTGAGGAGCATCTGCTCAAACTCCTTGCCCTTCCCATGTCTGAAAGAATTGGTTGTATTGCACTGCCAAGAGCTTAAGAAGCTTCCACTTAATTGCAACAGCGTATCGAAACGTAAACTCATTATCAAGGGGAATGAATGGTGGTGGAAATTTCTGCAATGGGATGATGAAGCCACTCGAAAAGCTTTTCTTCCTTGTTTCATGTTCATTGCATGGTGAACACAATTTGAATAAGGTTTTTGGTGTACGATTCTTCTTCTTTTTGGTCGTGCTTATCATCTGTTTCTAATGTAATGTTGTTACTTTACAAAACTATTCAGATGATTTCTCTGCTGTTATCAGTTATAAGTATCATTTGCACCATAGAACTGAGTAAATTTACAGTTCTCAATATATGTATGAATTTTGAAAGGATAACTACAATATTAGGATAGGAATTTTGAAGAAATTTTTGGATTAATGTTTCGAAAAGCATGTCTGCCTCATACTCATAATATACATATATCTGCTTTTTAATTAAATAAATTATTGTCATTTTATGTATAACATTCTTTTCCAAGAAGTTGCGAGGCAATTGTTAATGATAGTGAACTCGAATGACGACTTGAAAAATAAATGAGTAATATATAAGATATTCTTTTAATTAATTACTACAACCGTGAGGGGACTCGAGAGTTAATATATATTATCCTTTGGCCTTTGAAATTGTGAAATCATGATCCATGCGAGAAAGTTGTTGTGAACTATTAATTCAAAATATAATTAAATAAATATTATAAGGGGTGCGATTGATATTTCGCGCAAAGAGAAAGAACACGGAGAAGACGACGATCGGATGAGAAAACGTCGCGTATTGGATTAAGAATGAAGGGCCCATATGCAACACAGATTGTGGTAATATATGAAGTTAATTAATTTCGTATTTGTATTTTTCAATTCTTAATCTTGCACTGCAGCAATTAATAAGAATGACAATTAGGGTAATGATTAATGCAAAAGAGTTTTATCATTAAGGTAAATAATAGTTAATATAAAATAGTTTTAGAAGGTAAAAAATTAATTAATTCTAGTTGTATGAAATGAACTTTAATATCTAATTATCTAGTCATGTTTGATGTGAAATCGTGATCGATGCATGAAAGTAATATTCTTGAATTTTAATTTATTTTTGAGTTTCCCATTCCTTATATTAGTTACTTGATAAATGCAAAAGCTCTCAAAGGCATACATATATAATTAAATTTCACATTTTTATTATTAATCTTTCATTTCTTAACTTTGCACTGGAATCCAGCAAGAGGCTGATAATTATTGTAATAATAACAGGTAATATAAAAGAGTTTTAGAAGGTAATTAATTAATTCTAGTTGTGGTGTACATGACTTTCCATTAACCATAGTATCAAAAAGTTCTAAACTAATTAATAATACAACTTAATGTAATGAGAGAGTCAACTTGCGGAACAATTCTTTGTCATATGAATCTTATCTTTTTTGTAAAGGTGGGCACTTACTCAGGGCTCGAGACTTAAGAATCACACATTATTAATCCTAGCTTTTGCTTTTGAATTGGTAGCCTTGGCTGGCTGGCTGGCTTCTAGGTAGGGAAGCTTCCTCGAACATAAAGTCACGGTGTTAACCGCTGAATAATGTTGACTCCTAGCTTATATTATTTTCATATGTTGTTCAATCAATGAATTGTCATTTCCTAATTTTCTAATTTAATGCACTATAAGAACAAGTCTAACACACACTTTACTAATTAATTTTCACATTTTACATTTAATAATAGCTAGGCTAATTTGCGTAATTTACCAGTTTTGACTTTTGATAATAACAGTCTCTCTTCACCTATTCACTTGTAGTATTCAACGCTAGGATTCTGGTTTATACAAGGGTTGTTTTAACTTATGAGAGAAAATGTTATTCAATGCTAAGTAATACAGTCCTTAATATAAAAGAGATTTTGATACTTTTGAATGAATATCCTAGTGGGTTTTCTTGTTTTCTAAAGTTCTACTAATTAGGGTACATTAATTCTTGTTTTTTAATTAAATAAATTATTGTCATTTTATATATAACATTTTGTTCCAAGAAGTTGCGACGCAATTGTTAATGATAGTGAACTCGAATGACGGCTTGAAAAATAAATGAGTAATATATAAAATATTCTTTTAATTACTACAACCGTGTGGGGACTCACATTCCATTGTGTGAACGCACATTAATATATTGTCATGGTTGGTGTGAAATCGTGATCGATGCAGGAAAGTTGTAGTGAATTATTAGCTCAATATATAATCAAATAATATTATTAGGGGTGCGATTGATATTTCGCGCAGAGAGAAAGAAGAGAACACGGCGAAGACGACGATCAGATGAGAAAATGTCGTATATATTATATACAAGGCATTAATTATAGTCTAAGAAACATACAGACACTTGTCTTCCTCACCTACAGCCTTTCTTCTCGCCTACACGATCGAGAAGCATAAATTTTTCTATATATTGTTCTTATAACACCAATTTCCTCCCATTTTGTTGAAATCAGTATGGGTAACGTTTGTTCACCCTCGTTCTCATGTGATAATAGCATTTCTCAATGCCTTAATTTCACTGTTAGGAAAGCAGCATATATACATGAGCTCCAAGATAATCTTGATAACTTTAACACACAAATAAAAATGCTGATTGAAGAAAGGAATGATGTGCTGATCAAAGTAACCGTTGCTGAACAGCAAGGAAGGAAACGGCTGGAAAAAGTGCAAGGTTGGCTTTCGAGAGTACAAGATGTGGAAACTGAAGCTGAAAAACTTATAGGAGAAAGCCCTCGAGAAGTTGAGCAACTATGTGTTGGAGGCTTCTGTTCCACGAATTGCAAGTCGAGCTACAAGTTCGGGAAAAAGGTATCCAAAACACTGCGAAATGTGGAGCATTTAAGGAGCGAAGGAGATTTCAAAGAGGTGGCACAAACGGTACCAGAAAATCCAGTCGATGAAAGACCTCTTGCACCAACAATAGTAGGCCTGCAATCAACATTTGACAAAGTTTGGAGATGCCTCACAGAAGACCAAGCTGGAATTATTGGCATATACGGGATGGGAGGGGTGGGTAAAACAACCCTTTTAACCCTAATTAACAACAAGTTCCTTGGCTTCCCAAATAATTTTGATGTCGTCATTTGGGCCGTGGTGTCTAAAGACGCGGAACTTGAAAAGATTCAAGAAAGTATTGCCGGAAAGATTGGTTTGTTCAACGAGTCTTGGAAGAGTAAAAGTCCAGACGATAAAGCTCAGGAAATTTTCAAAATCTTGAGCAAAAAGAAATTTGTATTATTGTTGGATGACATATGGGAGCATGTTGATTTAATTAAGGTGGGTTTACCTCTTCCAAGCTCAAGAAGTGCATCTAAAGTAGTTTTTACAACTCGGGAGTTTGAGGTTTGCGGGAACATGGAAGCTCACAAAAGCTTCAAAGTGGAGTGCTTGAGATACGAGGATGCTTGGAAACTATTTGAGGCGAAAGTCGGAAAAGAAGTTCTTGACAGTCATCCTAATATTCCTGAGCTAGCCGAAACTGTGGCCAAAGAATGTGGTGGTTTGCCGCTTGCTCTAATTGTTGTTGGTCGTGCCATGGCCTGCAAGAAGACACCTCAAGAATGGGAACATGCAATTGAGGTCTTAAGGAGTTCAGCCTCGAAATTTTCAGGTATGGAAATAAGGGTATATTCTCGCTTAAAATTCAGTTACGACTTTTTGCCAAGCGACACCACTAGATTTTGTCTTCTGTATTGTAGTTTATTTCCGGAAGATTATAAAATTAATACAGAGGACCTAATAGATTGTTGGATATGTGAGGGAATTTTCGATCAATATGATGGAATCAGAGCACGAAATCAGGGATACTCCATTATTGGTACTCTTATTCATGCATGTCTATTGGAGGAAGAGGAAGACAATATTGTAAAAATGCATGATGTGATTCGAGACATGGCTTTGTGGATTGTATCTACAATTGATCATGAGAAGGAGAAGGAGAAGTATTTGGTTCTTGCAGGTGTTGGATTAACTGAAGCACCGAGAATTGGAATGTGGAAAGATGTTACAAGGATGTCACTGATGAATAATAAAATTAGGAATTTATCAAAATCTCCTACGTGTCCTAATCTTCTGACTTTGTTTCTTAGTGGCAAACATATAGACGAGGTTGAAAGTGATTTCTTCCAATCCATGGCTTCTCTTAGAGTTTTAGATGTGTCATTTAATAGATGGAATTCAGGACTTCATATTTGTAATTTGGATTCGCTACAGCATCTTTGTCTATCATATAGTGGAATACAGGAGTTGCCAGAAGAGTTAAAATACCTAGTTAATCTTAAATGTTTGAAGTTGGAGTATACATATCATCTCTGTAGAATTCCAACGGAAGTGATATCTAATTTAAAGTCGTTACGGGTATTGAGAATGTTTCAATGTGGTTCAACCGAACAAGAAGAAGATAGCATTCTGTTTGGAGATAGTGAACTTTTGATAGAAGAGTTACTCTGTTTGAAGCATTTAAATGTATTGACTATCTCCTTAAGAAGCATGCATGCTCTCAGAAGACTCTGGAGCTCCCCTGTATTACAGAACAGTACTCGATCTCTATGCCTTGAATTGTTAAAGGATTCGAAGTCACTCAGTGATTTATCATTAGCAAGTTTAAGGCATCTTGAAAAAATTAAATTGTCAAATTGTGATGATTGGGAAGAGCTGAAGATTGACTATACTGGGGAAGTGAAAAACATTCAAGAAACTCATGGTTTCCATAGTCTCCGCCGTGTTTCAATATACGGGTGCAAAAGTTTAAGGCACATGACATGGCTTATGTTTGCTCCCAATCTCAAGGATATTAGGATAGATTGGTGTGAGAATATAGAAGAAATGATTAAATTGGATGAAGTTCCAACTGAGGTGGTGGAAAATCTAATCCCATTTGCAAAACTTCAGTTTATTCTCGTAGAAGATTTAAAAAATTTGAAGAGCATCTACTCAAAGCCCTTGCCCTTCCCACATCTGAAAGAGCTAACTGTAAAAAGGTGCCCAAAGCTCAAGAAGCTTCCACTTGATTGCAGCAGCGCAGCGGAATGTAAATTCGTTATTTGGGGAGAGGAATGGTGGTGGAAAGAACTGCAATGGGATGATCAAGCGACTCAAATTGCTTTTCTTCCCTTTTTCAAATCCCTTAAGTCTTGAAAGTGATGCAGATTCCTTCAGTTATACACAATTCTTCTTTTTTGTAGTTTTGATCATTTATATTATTGTCATTTGTCGGTATTGTAATGTTTCCACTTCATTTCCAATTAAATAAACAGTTTCCTGTTGGTGCTGCTGCTTCTTTGTTGTCTCTGTCAATATATCAAATATTTTATTAGTGAATTAATTATTTTCATTTCCTACGTATATACTTTCCCTTGTTGAATCCACACAAGGTCTTAGAAAGCTCCTCTATAAATTACCAGTTGGGAACACAAGCCCGTAAGCAATAGCAGCCTAATTATCATTTATATAAATTAGTAGTAAGAACTAACTGGCGGACGATTCTCATCTTTTGTGCGTAATTCAATTAATTATTAATAAACATTGTTTATGTGGTCTCACTTGTATTATTGTATCATTTGTTTGTGGTTTAATGATGCCAATTAATTTCCAGATAAATAAGCCGGTCGATGTCGAGCAGACCAAAATTAGCATTTGTTTTGGTAGTGGTGAACTTCAGATAGAGGAAACAATTGCTTCATTTCTAACATATATTCAAGTTGATTGAACACTATTTATTACCTTGATAAAAAGCCCTGATTCTGCTTTTCGAAGATCCTTCATCTCCCATGGCCATAAGTGTTGGTTGTAGTTGCGCTAAATCTGTACGAGGTTCAATGATTCCTCGTTTCATCTGTTGGTCCAATACAGAGAAATTGCTTCATTTTAGATTTGCATTTTCTAATATTTTCACTCAACGGAAAAATGTGATAAATTGAAATAACCCATTGGGTCAAGTCCCAATTCTTTTTTCGCTTCAATTACAAAGCTTTAAGCCCGCAACCCAAGCCTAGAACCAGAAACCTACATTTGGGATTGTATCTACAATTGATCATGAGGAAGAGAAAGAAAAGTATTTGGTGCTTGCTGGTGTGGGAGTGGGATTAACTGAAGCGCCGAGAATTGGAATATATGGGAGGATGTTACAAGGATGTCCCTGATGAAAAATGAAATTAGGAATTTATCAAAGTCTCATATTATGTCCTAATATCCGGACTTTGTTTCTTAGTGGCAATCATATAGATGTGGTTGAAAGTGATTTCTTCAAATCTATGACTTCTCTTAGAGTTTTAGATGTATCATTTAATATAGGGCATTCAGGATTTCAAATTTCTAATTTGGTTTCGCTACAGAATCTTTGTCTTTGGCACAGTGGAATACAAAAAGTTGCCAGAAGAGTTAGAAGTATCTAGTTAATCTTAAATGTTTAAAGCTAGAGTATACATATTATCTCCGTAGAATTCCACTGGTATTGATATCTAATTTGAAGATGTTACGGGTATTGAGAAGGTTTGTATGTGGATATCGAACGAACAAGAAAAAGACAGCATTCTGTTTGGAGATTGTGAACTTTTGGTAGGAAGAATTACTCTGTTTGAAGCATTTAAATGTGTTGACTATCTCCTTAAGAAGCATGCATGCTCTCCGGAGACTCTGGAGCTCTCCGATATTACAGAGCAGTATTCGATCTCTATGCCTTAAAAAACTTAAACGACTCAAAGCCGCTCGGTGAATTATCTTTACCAAGTTTACGGCTTCTCGAAACACTACACTTATGAAGAGTTGAAAGAGTTGAAGATTGAGTATACAGGGGAAGTGAAAAGAATCCAATAACTCATGGTTTCCAGAGTCTCCAAAACGTGGATATAGGGAGTTGCTCAAAATTGAGGCACATGACATGGCTTATTTCTGCTCCAAATCTCCAGAACGTTCGGATAGGAAACTACGACAGTACGAAAGAAGTAATCAAAATGGATGAAGTTCCAGCTGAAGAGGTGGAAAACCTAATCCGGTTTGCAAGACTTCAATTTCTTCGCTTGTCAATTTTAAAAGAGTTGAAGAGCATCTACTCAAGCCCCTTGCTCTTCCCATGTCTGAAAGAATTGGTTGTACTGGAATGTCGAGCGCTTACGAAGCTTCCACTTGATTGCAACAGCGCAATGGGAACGTAAATTGATTATCAAGGGACAAGGATGGTGGTGGAAACAGTTGCAATGGCATAATAAAGCCACTCAAAGAGCTTTTCTTCCTTGTTTCAAGTCCATGGATTACGTAGCTTTCGCTTGTATTATTATCATTTGTTTGTAACGTAATGTTGTTATTTTACAACTAATAAACTATTCAGATGATTTCTTAGCTGTTGTCAGTTGTAAGTATTATATTTGGTCCACAGAACTGAGTCAATTTACAATTTTCTATAAATGTTATTGAAGATTTGAGTCCTATATATCTCCATGACTTCAATTAAATTTTTTAAATATGAATTTTGAAAGATAATTACAATATTGGGATAATAATTTTAAAGAAATTTTTAGATTAATGTTTCAAAAAGCATGATGCTAGGATTTTAAGATCTACCTCATATATCTTTTAGTTTTAGGAATAAGACTTTAAGAGCTATTTTAGAATTGTTGTGACTTCTAAAATAATTTGTTTTTACTGTGTTTTAGAAAAAACTAGTTTTAAAGAGAATAACTTTTGGTAGGAGAATTACTTTGCTTGAAGCATGCTCTCCAAAGATTCTTAAGCTCCCCTGTATTACGAAGCAATACTGAGATCTGTACACTTTTCAAAAATATTTGCATACATTAATAATCTTAACGGTGAAGACTTGAAAGAGTTGAAGATTGAGTGAACAGGGGATGTGAAAAGCATCAGAGTAACTCATTGTTAGTTGTGATTAAGAAATCAACAATATCTAAGTTAAGTCTAAGTTTAAGTTTAAGATTCAGAAATCAACAATATCTGAGTTAAGTCTAAGTTCAAGTTTAAAACTAATCTGAACAAGTACTTTAAGTCATGAGATCAGATGGTTTGAAAAACTCTAAGATCGGTATCTCATGAGATAAGGATTAGGTGAGGTTAAGATCAGGTGAAGTCAAAACCATATCAGTATCAGGTCAGGTCTGTACCAGATTAGGTCGGGACCAAGTCAAGTCAACACTAGATTAGGTAATAAACTTGAACCTGATCAGGAGTTTCGTTGGTCATGATAAGTGATGACTCAAATTAGATATGGTCTCTCACTTGCAATCTTGGAAGTTTGTTAAAAGCAATAATTCTTAAGCAAGTAATCACCCTCTTAGTTTGGTATATTATATTCTTTGGCACTTATAAAATAATCTGTTATTGAAGTTTCAAAATTTACATGAATTAAATGATAATTCTGCTATTTTTAAAACAATTAATAGTATGATAAATCTAAACATTATTAAAAAAGTAAAAGTTAGTACAAGGAAATATTGTATATATTAATGGAAGTGACTTGCAAGACTTCAGTTTCTTGACTTGCAAAATCTAATAAAGTTGAAAGAAATTACTGCGAACAGATTACCACCCCTTAATTAGGAAGCTAATCAAAATGCTTTTCTTCCTTGTTTCTAAGTCCATGGAACTATAAGTAAGGTTTCTGGTGGACGATTCTTCTTTTCGGTGTGTAATGTAGTTAGTAAACTTGTATTATATATTAGTACTATCATTTGTTTGTAATAATTGTAATGTTGCCACTAGATTTCCAATTAAATCAACGATTAATATAATATCCAGTACTTGCCCGATAAATCATGAATAAATTTCTGGAAAAATGAATTTACAATTTCGAGATCTTGTAATATTTAGGGTCAAACACAGGTGCGATATAAAGTTTAAGCCTAATTATCATATTATAAAGTTAAAATATCCATGCATTCCAAATTTGTTAAATTAATGTACAAATATATGCTATTTCCCACCCCCTTTCAGTGGTAAAATAACAAGTATTTGTTTAGACAAGCTTAAATTAAGTAGATTCAATTTGGACCAAAAGAGATAAAAATACAAGTGAAAGAGCTCTATAACCCTCGAGAATTAGGGCTAGGGTAAGGCTCTATAACTAAGACATCAAAAATTACCCAATAGGGAGAAGACGGCATTATTTTCTCTCTACTGGGGTTAATTTCTTGAAACAAAAAAAAAAAGAAACCCTACAACAGATACAGCCTAATTATAAGATGAAAAAACAAAAACAAAAACAAAAAGGTAACCTATTCGTTTTGCAAGTCTGCTGTAAATAAGAGTCTGCTTATAAATGGTGTTATAGCTGCAAGTAATGCCTTTGGGCACTCCTCGTGTGGAAGATGGCCACATCCCGATATGGCAACCAGCCTCTGCAAGGATATGATAACAGTAAGATGAGATTGATATAATGATTGACATGCTGTTCAAGACAAGAATAGAAAGCAATACAACAAAACAGCTTCCGCAGGCAGTGGCAGAGAGACACTCACAGAATTTACAAGTTTTGAGGCCATAGCTTGAGACGATTTAAGGGAAACCAGCGCATCTTCGGCACCAGCAATAACCAACACTGGCAAGTCATCAACTGCTTTCAGCAATGCTGCCTCGCACTGTGGTTGAAGCACCGTCTCATTCGACAGTCTACCTATCTCATGGAGTGCTTCATCCCAACCTTCTACACATAGCGGTGCCTGATTGCATTTACAAAGAGCAAGCAAATGAAATGATCAACTTGTTGAAATAAAACCAGTACAAAAACTGAAAAATCATGTATTCCACTTTTGAAAAAGAAAATTATAATTCAAAGTAATTTCTGTTGAATAACTGAAAAAGGGCAGCAGAATAAAAAGGGAAGACATTTGTACAAAACCTGACAGCTATTAACATAATAAATAAAGAAAAAAAAACATCAGAAGATGGAAGCAGCTCTTGGATAAATTAGTCATACGACTCATACCGTCCCAAAACTCATTGCGCAAAAAATGATCAACCACATTTCCAACCAAGAAAATGTCCTACTCTAAAGTTTACTCCACTTAGATTCATGTAGCTTTAGAAACTAAAAACTTAGCTCATCTATCAATAGCTTGAATCTCACTTTGACAGCATCAATTGCCTTGAAGATGAGACCATTATTTAACAAAACTTAGTATTAAATGTGAAAAAGAGTGAACCAAAGGCATACAAAAGGTGGACCAATATCACTAAAAATTATATCAAATATGTTATTGTCAATTAAATATTTTCATTTCGTATATACTTTCCCTTACATGGCTTAATTGAATCCAAAAATTCTTAGAAAGCTTCTCAACAAATTATAAGAAATCAACAGTTGGTAACATGAAGAACTTCTATATTGATTTCAGTCCAGTGCATGCACATAAGCAGTAGAAGCCTAATATTTATAAAGTAGTAATACCTAAATTCTATGATACAGTTTGGGCAGGGCATTGTACGTTAACAAGTTGTGTGATAAATGCTATGCAAAAGTAAAGGGAGGCAATGGTTCTGCTGAATAAGCAAAGGGATCTTGAAGAGCAAGAGCTCAAGGACATCAGAGGCAAAGGGAACTTCTAGAGGGTTCTGATAATGTCTAAAACATATCAATATGCAAAAGTCACTATGCCCAAACACAAAAGAGTTGCAATCATACCTTATAGAGGCTTAAAACCTCTGTTGTTAACTTGGTAGCATCATACCATGCACGCCTATTCACCACTTGAGTGATTTCTGTTCGCAGCAGAGGACGCACTAAGTGCTTCTTCCCAAGTGCAGTCCGCATTAGTATCCTCGCAAAACCAGGAACCACTTCTCTGGTCAAGCTGGCATTTAGTAAAACCAACCCTTTAATTGCAACCTGGATTATGGACAACAATAAAAATATTATAAGACCTATAGGCACTTTAAAGAAAAATAAGAAAACATTTGTGTAGGATGTTTCTAAATTACAACTTGGCAACTGATGACCCAAACCATCATAATGTAATAGTCATTACAAAAATTTCTGTTCACCTATTGATAAAATCTTTTGAAGCATTAAGTATGTTATAACCCATGAGGCTCTATTTTTAGAATAATATTTCTTTAACAAAAAATTTCCAGTAGTCAAGTTCTAATTGATACCTCTCCCCGACTTGAAATGCTGGCTTGTCCTCTTAATTATGGTTATTAAACAGGATCTTATTCTCTCTCTAAGTAGTCCCTATGGAGATAGGATACAGAATTTCATATAAGTGTACAATTTTTTACGTAGTTGGCATAGGAATTCAAGGAAGCTTACATTGAAAGAATTCATTAACTGAACTTTTTGAGCAGCCTTCAGACAAAGCAAACCCCCATCATCATGACCAACAAGCACTACTGAAGAAAACCCCATCTCAGAACAGAAAGATAGAAGCAGGTCAACCTGAGAAAATCAAGTTATGAGATTCAAAAATATCAATCATACAATTTAAGTCTGAACAATCATGGTAAAAATGAACCATGACAAAGCTTTGCAGGTTGAGAACTAGCCATTCCAGGACCACAAGATCAATATAGCATAAAGCACCCAACAACTACTTATACTGCAGGAGGCTACAAATATCTAGTAATCAATAACATGATCACTGTACAAGGGGAGAATACATCTCTCTCAAGGGATAATCATGCTAAATGTAGAGAGCTATGTTCGTAAGTATATTCTCTTACGGAAAGGCTCTTCTGGTTTATCAATAATTTCATAACAGAAATTTAACCAGATCTATCAGTCCATCCAATTAATCCAATCTTTGCATCTCTCACACAACAACAATACTTACATAAAACAACCGAATATCATTCAATTCCAAACATAAAATTACCTGGGTTTCAAGCTTGTAAGGATTAGGCAATTGTTTTTCCTCCCAATCTTTCTGACGAGGCCTTGAAGTTAATCCCCAACCAGGCCGATCAAAAGCAGCAACTGTGCAACCAATTTGCCGAGACAAGACCCCCATCACATGCCTCCATGAAAAGACACCTCCTCCAAACCCATGCACTAAAATAATCCCAAACTGACCATTTCCCTCCACATCTTGCTCTAAAACTCCAGAATTCATCTCAATATCTGCAACAGTATCATCAAGGCTCAGAACCGGAATGTCTTCAGAGAGAGCAGTAGGAGTTGCAGAACCATCCAGTAAAGGAGCATAGAGAGAAGAGCCGGAAAATTGGTTGCTATAACTTCTGGGAAGATAATGGTATTGGGTTTTTGACAACAAGCTAAATGCTTGCCTTTCAAGTTTTAACCTTCCCAAAGCTGTTTGCGGTGTGTTACAAGAAGTTGAATTTGGTTCAAGAAATGTGGTGGAGGATAAGGAACGAGGAGGAGAACCAGGCAAACAGAGCTTGTAATGGACCGTAAGCCCTTGGCATGTGAAAAATAGGCTGTCAATGTCAGCAAGTAATCTGACTGGAAGCTCCCCTTCATCACGAGCCATTCCCAATGGCTTTCGCCTCATTTCACTGTCACTTTTTGGGGTTTTCCCAGCAGAGGGAGTGGGAGATCGTGGAACTTTCTGGAAGCCAGAGAAAACATTTTTGCATGAAAGAACCTGAAATATCATACACAGTAATAAGAGCCAAAGATGACAGATTTTTAAGTACCCAAATATGTTATAAAAGCTATCAAACTATAACAGAAACTAAAAGGTAGTCATACAAAGTACTCAGTAGAAGAAGCAAATACAGTATCAATATCAGGCCCCATAAAGCAATACATATCTCATTAATAATAACACATTCATTATCTTTCTAGAACTTAAAATTTACCATTATCCCACACAAATTTCACTTTCCTCTAATTTGCACATATCAAACAAAAAAATTGCTCAACACTATAGTAAATTACCGCTTCCGGGTCAACTCGATGAAATAGGAGTTTCCTTCGTGCTCTGCAACTAGTTCTATAAGCTACCACAGTATGACCGAGAGCAAAAACTACTGACGAGAGAAATAAGACAGGCATTCCCCATGATTTCTTCAAGTGAAGCCTTTGCCTTGAGAGAGAGGTCGAAGCTTCAGCCTCAAGTTGAGAATTTACAGTAAAGACACAAGCCTTAATGGAAAGAAGAAGGATTGAAACAAAAGAACACAGTGTCACTGTTCCGAGGTAAGGGCCGTGTGAGAGAGCCGGGGCATCACACACTGAATATACACCTGTGATCAAAAATCAGTGTACAATCACATAAATGAAACTTTAACAGTCATAATCAGCTTCCCCACTAATTAATATTCACAAGAATTTCAGGGAGGATACTTAATTGGATATAGGTTGCTGAAAAGCACTCATAGTATAATTTTCTTGAACTCAAAGAGAAAAATACCGAAAAGAAATTCTCTACTCCATTAAGCCAGGTTGAGGTGGGCAATCATTCCTTTCTTTAATAAAAAAAAAACCTTCCTTTTTCCTACCAAGCGTACTCATCAACCAAGTATAAAGTTCACGTATTATAGACAGTAGGATTTGAAAAATGAAGTATCATCCATGAGATTTAACACATTTAGCTGAAACAAAAAATTCCGAAAAAAATTTAAAACTAATTATAGCTTCATCCAACTTCTCTGAACTTCTCGATTTTTAAGAAAATTGAACAGAAAGCCAAAAAAGAAGAGGAAAATTAATTTCTTATTTTTTCCAGAAAAATTAGAAAGAAAATCCAAAATTTTAGATGTACTCCCCTTTTAAGCAACCAAACCTAGATTATAGAAACATTTCGGAAACAGGAGCAAGACATCAAAAAAAATTAAAAACAATGAAAAATAGAACTGAAATTAGGAAAAACAATAGAAAAATAGAACAGATTGATGATTTAATTGTAATGATGATCATACATGTAATTATAAGAGATCTGATGATCGAAACGAGAGGAATATCCGTCAACGATCTCTTAAACTCGTATCTGCGCAAATGTTCCTTGAATCCGTAACAACTCACACACGTGAAGCTGGAGATCAAAACGCACGTAACCAATACGTCGGCGACCGCTACCAAAACCGGCAGCGACGATACCAGAAGCGATGCCAACATCGCCACCATGAAGAACACCGTCCGTACAATACGGCGCGCTTTGTCCAGAACCAGCCATGCCCTCGCCATCATAATAAAAACAAAAAAAAAGGAAATTTTCTTATAAATATAATAAAACTCTCTAGTTCTTATGTCGGACTCGAAACCGCAGCGAATTCGTATGTGAATGAGAGATTTTGCTCCCGCCGCGGTGGTTTAACGGCCATTGGTGGTAATTTCGCCGGATTGAATCGTAATATAGTCGTACTAGCCGGACACCATGGCTAGGGTTTCGAGATGAAGGAAACAGAGAAAAAGATTTTACTGCTAACGTTTTGAAATTTTGAATTCTCTGTTTCTTCTTCTTCTCTTCTCTTCGCTTCTCTTCTCTCTGTGAGTCGTTTTTATATTTTTGGGTATTTATTTTATTACTTTTATTTATTTTTTAAGGATTATTATTAAATTAGCGAAATGATGATTAATTAGCAATAATTTTTTATTGTTTTTATCTGACAGCACTTGATTCCGGCCTGGAGCATAACTGGCAGCTTTCAGCTTTTTCCGCATGGACGATATTACCCCTATTTATTTTCTGTTTGACGCTTTTACCCTTTCTAGATTATTTTATTTTTGTAAAGAACCTTATATTTATTTGGAGATTACTTCAAAACCAAATCTTGATATGAGATGGATTTAAGTTGAAATTAGGGACCATACTATTATGTTATAATTGAACATTTAATACTTAGTAGTTAATATAATTTTATTACCACATTTCTTTACCATATAGAATTCTAAAGGGGCTGCTAACAAAAATAGAAATTATTTACTCTATAAAATAATGTTGTCTATTTTAGCTAAAATTTAGTTGTGAGACAAACCTTTTTTCTTCAAAATTAAAAAAATTAATAATTTATTTGTTGTAAAAAATTCTATGAAAACTTGCAATAAAATTTACTTATGTTTTTAAATATGTATAATTATTCATAATTTATTTTATCATATCTTAACTTGTAAAATATCTCCTACTTCTTACATGATAATTAAGCAAGAATTTAATTTACATTTATGTAATACTCAAAAGATTTAGAAAAAGAAAAGTTCATTATTATTTTGTTATTTGATTAATTTATCAAAATTAAATAATATTGTTGTTTTTATAGTAGATTGTAAAAATGTCAAGGGCTTAGAATGAGAGAGGGTATGCGTGTTTAATTATAATATTTAAATAAAATTAAAGGTTAATTAAGTAACAATAAAAAATTAAGAATTAAAAGAAAAATTGAAAGGCACGGGCGGCTGATTAAGGCCAGAGAGAGCAAGAGGAAGTGAAATTCCAATTCAAAGCGGCAGGCAGCGAGACGTTCAAGAACGTGACCGTTAGAGCCGTAGAGATCGTGGTCGGGACCAGAAATCAAAAAATCGCCCCCACTCACAACGGGTCACGTCACATCACTATTTCCACATTGTTTCTGGGTCCCAGTCTCCCTCCAGCCTGTCTCACGGGTGCCTGCCACGTGTTCTCCTGCGCCAGCCTATCTCTTGTAATTCTCGTGGGGCAGGACCGGCCCTCTACTGCAAACACGAACGACCAACGGTCGGATTTCTTTTCCATTATTTTTTATTTTTAACTTCATGTTAATTAATATAATTTAATTACAATTTAACTTAATAAATTTATAAGAATAAAAAGGCCCCACCTTTCGTCAATTTTATTCTCTGAGGATCATTACATGGAACAAAATGCTGAAGCCATGTCCTTATACTAAGGAAAAACACTGTTAAGTAGGACCCAGCCGTCTTGGAAAGTAAAGCAACGTTGGGGATTTCCCTGAACGATCTTCTGTTATAAAATCGTACGGACCTGGGTGATTTTGGAAGTATTGATTTGTCGAAAGATCTAAAGGCCGAAAATCAACCATCAAACGTTTCGGTAGTTGGAAAACAGTTAATTAATTTGTACCGTCACGGTTCAATTTTAACCAAACTGTACAAATACAATAATAATAATAATAAATAAATAGAAGAAAATATGGTCCAGTTCTGATTCCTGCTGTAAAGTCAGGTTCCACTTTTCCGCTTTTGTCATACAACAGCATGCGCATTTCAAGGCTTTTTCTTGTTTCTTTTATTTATTTTACTTATTTTTTTATATACAAGTAGTAAATTAATATTATTTTCGTTAACCAAATAATAAGTATTTACATAAAAAAAAATTGGTTAAAATGAAAATATTTTTATTTATTAATACAAAAATGTTACAAAATAGAAATGTCACCCAGAGGAGGAGAATATTAACATCACGAGGAAGGGACAATTTCAAGGTTGGTTTTTGGGCCACAAAGACAATGTAATTTTGATTTTCAAAACCTATAAATAAATAAAAAAAATAGGATGGGTAGGTATGATTTCTCTATTATCATGAATAATTCTTATTTTTATTTTTTCAAAAAAATATTTTATTTTTCTTAGTTAGGTTATGACTTTTTTTATTTTTGAATTACAAGTGCACATGATTTCATGTAAAATAAAACCAAATTTATAGAGAAAGTCAATTGACCAACTGACCACAAAATCCCGAGTCACGTGGATTTTTATTTTTATTTTTGACTTATAAGATCATCTTTGCTGCTGCTTTGACTACTCGCCCCTATTCTATATGCTAAATTTTTGTTATTAAAATATTTTATTTTATTTTATTTTTATTAATATATTCGTGGTGAAATTTGATCAATTTCCGACCATAATTGTCTAAGAATTAGATGTAAAAACAACTCATTATTTATTTATTTTATATTGTTGCATTTAGTAAATTTTTTCGTATCAATCTCCACAAAATAAAATTACAATTTTCAAGATACGAGAATATTTTTATATAATATTTTTTTAAAAATAGTGAAAATGTTATTAAATTAACATTATTTTAGTTAAATTTTTATTCCAATTTACCTTTATTAATTCTATTATAATATGCTCCAAAGCTTTATATTTCTTCTTAAATAAGATATACTCTAAATCTTCTTTTAGAAAAAAAAATCCCGTTTATGAGCTAATCGGATCTTTTTGCAAATTATTTTTGAATTTAATACTATTTTATTATTAAATTATTTCCCAATTATATATTTTTAAAACAATTCAATATGTATTTCAAGACAAACAAAAGCCAAGGAACCTGCAAGATCACTCTAGCTAGATTCTAATTGCATACCAGAGAAAAGCAAGGGCATATATGTCAATTCCTATATAATTTTTTGTCACAAGTTTATTAATTTAATTTCAATTTTCGATAGAAGTCAAAAGAAATAAAACATTTCCCATCAATGGAAACAGACAACAGGAAGAGTACAAGGCATGAAAATGGGACATAAAGCCAAGCGGACTGCAAAAGGCGACGGTACATGAGTCATCATCCTGATCTTTGCAGCTAAGCCGATGATGCATGCAATCTGGGCCCTTGATGTTTCCCCCAAAAAAATTTCGATTGGATAATTTTCTCAGGAAAATAAGATTCCTTTTCATATACGGAAGAATCTTCAATCAATTTTTTTCTGTCAAGAGAAAGTTTGCAGTGAGAGATGGGAAAATATATTTTCCCAAACAAAATATTCAAACTAGGGCCAGGATTGTCTGTACACACAGCTATCAACTCAAAAGTTTGTGTCGTATTTGTAGAAAGCAAAACATTTTTTTTTCTCTTTCTTTAATCAGACGGATAAGAAAGCAAGATTTTTTTTTTTTTTCTATTCTTTTCTTTTTCTTATCAGCATTAAAATAATTATATCACAATAAAAAAATATTAGCCACATTAACAGTCATTACAAAAGAATTCCTAAATTATTATTTTTATAATTATTTTGAAAAAATAATTTATGATAGTATATTAAATTCAATTAATCAAAGAAATGATTCATTGGTTTTCAAGAACAAATTAAATTAAGTTTTAATTTTGAAAATTTAGAGATTTTTGTCCCCAAATTAATATGAGATTTTTGAAAAATAATTAAAGGCCATTATACAAATAATTGTCAAACGTGATTTACATGTATTTATGCTCTTAATAAATTAAATTAATATAAAAATGCATATATACTGTTCATAATGGTCCATATCTTGCAAGTAGTTGAAAAGAATGGAATAATTTAAATTGTGACTTGATATATAAATAATGACAATTTAATGATGAATTTTTTGATTCTTTGAAAAGTAGAATTATCTCATTGAAGATTAGAATATTTAATTTCCATTTTCAAACATCAAATTCTTATCTTGAAATTGTGAAGCAACCTAATGACTAATGAGAGCATGCACCTTATGTGGTTAGTAATTATTTTAGGTTAATCAATTAGATTATGATAATTATGACCCCATATTTCACTCTTTTTTTTCTTTGATTGACAATTTATGATAATATAAGGTTTCACTTTTCATTATTATGAAATTTTTAATAAAAAGGTAATACATTTATAATATATTATAAATTTTACAATAAATAAAAAGACAAATCAATAGGTGTCATGTGTTAAATAATTGTTGACTTTTAATTCCATTATTATTGTGATAAATGTATACCATCAATAAATAAATAATGTATCAATATCACGTTATTTGAAATATGAATTTATATTCTAACTATATTTGTATAATATTATTATTTTTAATTACAAAAAGTATTCATTTTTTTATTACGTGAAATTAATTAGTGTTTATTAAACAATATAAATTTTTATATATTATCAATCATGATTATTCACGTCTTATAAAATACATATTCAATATAAAATAATACTATTTAAAGTTATACACTATTAATTTGCATCAAATTAATATTGTTTTAATATAAACCAAATGTTGAAACCAAATTCACATTTTAAATATATATATAAATTCATATAAAAAATAATTATATATATTAGTGTTGGACCAACAGTTTTATAAATTTAAAAATTATTTTTACACCATTTATTAACCGTTAGATTTAAACACTTTCAACAATTAAGATTAAATCTATATATATATAATAATAAATCATAATTAATGTATATGTTAAATTTAATATCAACTGTAAAAAATATATAAATTTAATTGTCTATAAAATGATACAAAAATATACGTAAACTTATGCAGTTGTTGATCTATATATATATTAATTGTATTAATTGCATGGTACATACTCACAGATAGATGATAAACAAGCTCAAGAAATAAAAAGGTATCAAGCACAAAGAGATAAGAGAAGATAATGTTTTCAAAAGTTTCCAAAGATTTAGCAATAAAGAAATACAATAAAATGATATGTGAAGTATTATTGATGAACTCTTGGAATTATATTTTAATTTTTAAATTAAAAAGAAAAAAGAGGTCCTACATCTACAAGTTTGTAGATTGTTAGGAGAGACATTATATATTCACACCTAACCTTTTCACCATGTGAATACAATATTCACTTCATCATGCCCTCTTGTCCCCTCCCAATTTTTTTTTTTAATTTTCTCTTCTTTTTCTTCCTCTCTATTTTAATTTTTTATAAATAAATAATCAATTTTGATTCAATTTTTAAAAATATTTTTTACAATTTTAATCAAAATAAATCAATATTTTTTTTATTTAACATATATAAAATTTTATCAGAATCTTAATATAAAGAAATTTCGTTTTCAAAATACATTTGGTCGTCTCTGTAAATTTTATTACTTAATTTAAGTAGTATCCACCTAACAAATGAATGTAAATCAATAATATTTCTTTTTAATTAATCATCAACAGAATATTTTATTATCTTATAATAATTAAATTCGTGATATTTAAAATATATAATTTGTCTCATTTTTAATATTTTTTATAATTGCATTTACTCCGTTTCAAAGTGCTTTGACTTACATATATATATATATATGTATATATTTTAATACATCACATTTAAAATAAGTGCAAAATTTTTAGTATAAAATAATCAATAAATAACACTACACATTAGAAATGAAAATATATCATACACCAAAAAGAGAAATTACATCCTAGTCCTATCATTTAAAATACAAATATTATATCTTAATTTCAGAAACACACAATTCATATTCTTTCTACTGAGACAAAAGAATCCATCCAACTTACAAAATTTAGAATACAAATTAAAGAAATAAAAAAAATTGGTCCAATTTTATTTTATTTTAAAGAATTTGTGCTGCCAACCGTGATAAGAACATATCTGTAAGCAGTGTCATTTCCTCTTTGGATATTATATCACCGACCAAAACGACATCCAACTTTATACACCAAACGACAATGATTTTATCTTTTTGAAATGTTTTTATTTATTTATTTATTTATTAATTAATGGTCCAACAAAGATTGTACAGTGCAGCCAAAATTTGACAGATTTATTCGCAGACAATTAAGTAAAGCGTGCCTTAATTAATATTATTGTTGGCTAGCTAGACTGGCAAGATTAAAAGCATTAAATTAAATCTTTAATTAATTAATCAGTGTTTCAACTAAGAAGATACAACTGCTACTACTACTTTGCATGTAAATATATATTATTTTATTTTGTGATTAGCGAAGCATTCAAAGGGATAAGATAATACGACTAATTATTGATTAATTACTTAATTATTTTTGTCAATATTGTCAACTTAAATTTTGTCGTTTATTTAATTTTTTTATTATATTTTTATAGCCGTTTTAATTGAAATTCTGAATTATGAAAAATACAACAATTATACATCAGCATAGAAAATGCATCTTATTTGAGAAAATTTCTTCTAACTCGACTCTTATGTCTAATCATAAATATTAGTCCAAGTATTGATAGATTAATTAATTTATTTAAAGTCTCAATATAAATTTATTAAAATATTTTTATTGGTTTATTTTAATTTTATTAACCTTATTATTAAATATACAAATTTATATATGAAGTCATACCTACAAATTTATCGTAAGATATTATTATTATATATTTTATATTTTTACGACAATAAAATAAAATAAATTACACCGACCATATAAATAATATATAATATAAAATTATGATATTAATTTGTTCGAATAGAATTTGTATAAGATTTGTGTTCTTAGTACTATTACTTTGTTTTTTTCAGAAGAAATATGAAAGTGATTTTTGAAATTAAAGAAATTGTGAACATAAATAATTGACGTTTCAATTCAAAAACATCTAGCCTACAAGATAATATCTCACATAGATGTAGGATGTCCGAATGATTCTTCATCACGACAATGATCTTCTTCCCCACTGTTTGTGTCATTTTCCTTCTGGGTAGTCACCATCTCAGAAACCCTAGTCCAAAAACATAGAGAGGGAGAGAGAGAACAAAAGCAAAACCTAACCCCCATGGAAGGAAATAATAATCTTGAAGACAGAACAGAACAGAACAGAACCCTATGCTCGGTAGTGGACAAGTAGTTGAGTTGAAGTTGGTGGGTGGTGGGGGTGTAAATGTAAGCATTGCTGGTTTGGTTGGTACGTTTTAGGATTAATATCCCTACGACGGAATGTTCTAAAATTCGTAAGGAATGAGGTCATTTAGTACTTGCTTCTTCTTATAAGAGTTAAACATATTAATTAAGAACAAGTTATGATGATGATTTTCTGATGTAACGATTTGGTGAATGTGTCAACTTTTGGTCACATAGAAATACATTATAGTTGAACTATATTCTAATTTTATAAAGCTTGTTTTTAATTTATTAGTATAATTAGCTTATTTGCTAAGTCAAATTGAATTCTTTATGTAAAATGAGAATGGGATTAAAAATAAATGTAAACTATTTAATGGGATGGAAAACTGATGAAATTTGAATCCGAGACTTTGAGCATGATATAATGTTTGGAGGAATTATTATTTTATTTGTTCGGCGGCCAATTATGACATGAATAAAGGAAGTTAACAGGTGTTTTCCGGTCGAAATTGCAAATTTATATGGTATGTAGTGAGAAAACTGGGCCCAATTCATGCTTTACATTGGGCTTCGGGCCTAAACCCAATTGTAAGCTATTTCAAGTCTCAGGAAATTGACAAGTTTTATCTTCCAGGAATCTCAATCTGGTGTTGGGACAGGAAAGTGTTGTTATTCTTAATGATACTTAGCGTGTGTGGACTGATCATTCGGAGAACGACAGATCCTATTATGAAGACGAGATAGGTGAAAGTGCAAACAGTTCATAGATTAAATAATTCAATGATCCTACCCTCCATTTTATCTTCTTCATTTTGCCTTTAATTACTATAAAAATTACATACAATCTCTCGTTTTAAACGAATATTCAAATTATTAACAAAATTTAATTAGTTTATATCTATTATAAATAACTCTAATTGACAATTACAAATGTACAACATCAATAAGAATATATATTAACAAAATCACATTTGAGCGTATAATAGTCATATAAGTATCAATTTATTAATTTAATTTTTAAAATAAGTTTTTATTACTTTAATCCTTACACATTTTGAATAATTATATTTTGACTTTTTAATAATGTGAAATATAACTATTTTTTCAAACAAGAAAAAGAAATAAAAATAAAAAATTCACTTTTTTTTAACTTTTATGTTAATTATACTTATTAATTATGAGCTAATAGTCCATAATTGTTGTTATTATGCGGATTAGTGTAGATTTCACGTGTATAACATTGTCCATGTGAATTTCACGTATTTGACATTATCACAAAAAAATATCAAATATATCCTATTATAAAATATCATAAAGAACTCTCATTTTACAATTATAAATAGCCCTTAATTTTCTCAATGTAACGCATCTCCTCTCTCAAACTCTCTCTTCTCCTTTTATATCTTAGACGTAAAATCTCAATTATATTTTATATTATAATTTGACCCTACAGTTTTATTTATTGTATTTTGAACTAATAATTTTACAACACGTTATCGATGTGATCCTAAGAAGTATCTCATTTTTTAATACTCTATTTTTTTTTATTTTATAACTATCCTTATGAGTATGCTATGTAATTGTTATTAAGATGGAACTTTTACATAAGAAAATAAGGATAATATGTTATATTACTTTTTATAATATATTTATAAGTATGCTCTATGGTTACTATTAAATTGGATCTTCTATATCAGAAAATAAAGATATTTTATTGTCGTTATATTAATTTATATAATTTCTTAAGATTATTATCATGTCTAATCTTATCAAGCTTGACTTTACCGCTTTGGACATTTTTGGTGAAAACTACTTGTCTTGGATACTTGATGTTGAAATCCATCTTTAAACTAAAGGCTTAGAAGACACAATAAAAATTGGGAATTATACACCCATGAAAGATTGCGCCCAAGCCATAGAAAATGAACACTGTGAAAGATCCACATAACCTATTGATTTTTTTGAAAAAAAATTCAACCATCTGAAGTCCATAATTCTTCCCAGTGCCCATAATAAGTGATGAACCTTCAATTACAAAACTTGAAGATTGTTAGTGAATACAACTCTGCCTTATTTAGGATTATTTCACAATTGACACTGTGTGAAGAAACTATCACCGATGAGGACAGTTAGAAAAAAACATTCTCAACATTCCACACTTTAAATATGGTTCCACAACAGCAATATGGAGCACGAGAATATAAGAAATACTCTGATTTGATCTCTTACCTCTTAGTTGCTGAAAAAAACAATAAGATGCTCATGAAAAACCATCAATTGTATTTAGTTGGAATTTTACCACTTCTTGAGGCAAATGTTATCATAGATGATCATGATAATCATGGTCGAGGTTGAAGTCATGGTAGAGGCCGAGGTCATAGTCATGGTGCAAAAAACTACCAAGGTCATAGGGATTACAACAAAGGCAAGCCATATGATTGAAGGTAAAACAACTCAGAAATGAGAAATGAAGATAAAAGGCATACAAAAGAAGATATCACTTGCCATAAGTGTGGATTTGAAGGATATTATGCTCGAAGCTGTTATATACCCAAGTATTTTGTAGACCTCTATCAAGGCTCCTTAAAAGTAAAAGTTCTAAAGACAAATTTGGTCAACCACACTTATTTGGAAGTTTTCGACTTCTCTGATAAAAAAAATGATATCGATAATCTAATTGGTAATGGAGATATCTATACCAATTAAAGCCAAGTACTAGATAAATTTTATTTGATTTATGTTATTTATGCATATTTATTATGATTTTCTTATAATTTGTTTAAAATAAACTATTTTTTCTGGTTATAAGATATCTACATTACACTCTGAAACATGTTAAGACTAATTATTTTTAAAGTTATTATTTTGCAAAAAATGAAAATTATAATAAGGATCCTATTAGATATTATGCTCAAGCATGTGGTCCACGATGAGACCTAATAATGAAATTAGTCCTTGTTGAGACTAATGCGGTTGTTGAGGCACTAATGAAATTAGTCCTTGTTGAGGCACTAATTAAATTAGTGCTTGTTGAGGCACCTATGAAATTTGGTCATTGTTGAAACTAATATTCTTGATAAAGGACCAATGAAAATAATTCTTGACGAGATTATTGCCTCTGATAAGGCATAAACGAAATCATAGTCCTTGATGAGACATAAATATAGTTAAATCATATGTATATAGATATTAATGAAATTAGTTTCCTAGTAAAGACACAATAATGAGATCTAGAGATGCAACGGTAGAGGCAACAAATGATGAAAAATTTATACACACTTAAAAATATAAAATTGAAAAATAATTATCATCGACAATGTGTTTGTAGTGGCTAGTAATAATGATAAGTCACAAATAGTCGATGAATATAAAATGAGTCATGATTGACCCAAATAAAAAAAGGTTATATAAATTCTACAGCCAAACGTGATATTTTTGAACATTTTATGATATCAAATATATTAAATATTTGTGAGAAAATACGATGAGTAAAATAAAGTTGTAATATAAGGTATAACTTATTGGATAAAGTTTCTCTTAGAAGCCTTATCATGATTATGAGGAGATGTATTATCCAATAAATAGATATTATTATGTTTTTTTTTTCTAATCAATTTGACTATAAAAAAAAGTTGATATGCATCTTATGGATACGGTGATGATTTATTGATATTGATATATATGAGAATCCTTAATGATTTAAATCACTGCATCGTAGCTTATAAAGCTATATACATTTTATGCATGGATATAATTGCCTTATTAAATATTTAATGATCTTTTTATATTTTTATATTTTCAATCATATATTGTTTTTGCCATAAAAGTAGTATTTGTTGATAATATGATAATGGCATTTTTGCAGAAATTCAATAAACTACTAAATATTTAAGACATTTGATTATTTTATTCTAATGAACTAATGCAAAGTCCAAGATTTATTGATTTTGATTATACAAGTTATTTATTTGATTCACATAAGACATATCACAAGTGAAATATGTGACATAGCAAATTCATAATGATCTACAGATCATTATTGTTGCAGCATCTTTAAATTATGTTAAAAAAGAGTATTGAAAGTAGCAAATTGGAGGTGCATATGACTATGCTCTATCATTTGAAAAATGCTTTACTCGAAACATTTTGTTGCTTAAATTGTAAAATATATCAAAGTTAATTGAAGGAAACATATCTCGCTAGAATTCTTTTACACTCATGAGTTCCAGAAGAGTTATCAAATCAATAGAGACTTTGGCTAATTCTTTTACTAAAGTATTGATGACATCAACATTTGAAAAGGCAGTTAATGGTATTGGCATGCATTGAGTCTATAAGCTATCTATTGATACAAGTTGTGTCGAGTGGGAGATCATCATTAGATGAGGTATCTTTAAAAGAAAGCGAGCATCTTATAAGGAGAAACAAAATTATGAGTGAAGAATTTCTATAATTATATTAGACACATATGCGTTGTACTCTTTTTTCCTTTCAATCAAGTCTTATTTCTTTAGATTTTACTGATAAAATTAACGAGATAACATTAGGTACATCCAACATTACTTTGACTTTTAAATTATATTTTTGCATTAAGATTTTTATTCCACAAAATTTTTTTCTCAACGTCATTAAAATATATTTAAAAGTGATCAAATTTAAAAGTATTATGAAAGTTGTGGAATTCAAAGGGGAGTGTTGCGATTATACAGAAAAGTGTGGATTTCACATGTATGACATTGTCAGTGTGGATTTTACATCTTGAACATTATCGTAAAAAATATCAAATAGATCATATTATAAAATATCATAAAGAATTTTTATTTCACAATTATAAATAGTCTCAAATTTTTTCAATGTAAATTATTTTGACATTCAAACTCTCGTCACTCAATCTGTTTATTCTCTTTTTATATCTTATATATAAAATCTCAATTATATTCTTACATTAATAAAAATTATAATTTGATCATACAGTTTTATTTATTGTATTTTGAACTAATAGTTTTACAATAATAATAATATATATTAAATTGAACCGAAAAATCTCTTACCCAGCCGGTTTATAAACCGGACGGGTGTTGGGCCCTCTACCAAATTATAACAGACTATTGACCAATCGATGGGCGGTTGGTGAATGTGGGACCCACATCAAAGTGGAGAAGGAAAATTCGCGTGTGGTCAATCCTATCCAAGATTGTGTTGTCTCGGGTAATAAGTGCAAAAGTCAAAAGTCAAATAAATCAATAATTAAAAGTTATACGAAGATAAATCACATTTAGTTAATATAATAACTAGGCATGCAAAAAATTATTGATAATAAATATAGAAACTAAAGATATACAAAGATTTCTTATGCATAGTCTATATTAAAATTAAAAATCTCAATAATTATTTATCAAAATATTCAATAATTAACCTTAGTGGTGGGTCCAATTAAACCACTTTAGCCATCAAAATCCCTCCACCAACTCCCCTCACCCACTACCAGACCAACCCCTAGTTGGTGAAACCCCATTTTAAAATACTCTCTCCCTCTTATTTTTTCCTTTATAAAACCAATCCGCTCTACATCAAAAACGCGTTTCGAAACTCTTTCACTTCATCCACAACGCCATCTCGCGACACTCCCCAAATCACAAAATTTTGATCAAGTCTGAGAAAGATGCCCCCAGAAACGCAAGACGAAACCCAGCCCGAAACCCCACCGAATTTCTGGGGGTACATGCCGGAAGAGGAGTACTACACGTCACAGGGTGTTCGAAACTCCAAGGAATATTTCGAAACGCCCCACGGGAAACTCTTTACGCAGAGCTTCATACCGTTAGATCAGAAAATCAAGGCGTCGGTGTACATGTCTCACGGCTATGGATCGGACACCGGGTGGATGTTTCAGAAGATTTGCATCAACTTTGCTACGTGGGGTTACGCTGTTTACGCTGCTGATCTTCTGGGTCACGGCCGATCAGACGGCATACGATGCTATCTAGGTAGGTGATCACCGATCAAGTCAACCCACCCTTCATTGGATTTTGATCAATTTTAAGTGAAGATTAGACATGATTATAGCAAGAGAAATAGGTTAAATAATTCTTGAATAGTTTGATGAAGGTGGTAGTAGGTAAAGGTGATGACTTTAATGAAATAGCTACTGTTTGCTCTTACAGGAAGATTTAAAAAAAAAAATCATTTTTTTAGAATCTTTTAACATAGATAATCTATTTGTGGATTAGATTCATGTGGATATTTTTTCAAAAAATAAATAAATTAATGAGATCTCATCCTTCACAATCTTATGATATTTATAGTTTTTGTGTGTTTGCATACTTTCTTATTTGTAAAGAGATAAATTTACGATAGGTCAATTTGGAAAACAAAATCTTTTAATACATTAATTTGTTTGATCTTATCCATTAACAATATTACTTCATACAAAAAATTAGCTACTAACTAAAAGCAATAATATCAAGTTTATAAATTTATTTACATAAAAGAAACGTTATAGTATTATATCATTATTGTGGGTTCTACATTTTAATGTGAGTAGAATATTATTACATTTGTTTGTATGAATAAAAGTTTTATTCAATTCGCTACATTGAATAGAAATGAAAAAAATTCAAATGCCTTAAGCTTTATGGTTTTATATGTAGGTGACATGGAGAAGGTTGCTGCTGCGTCCTTATCATTCTTCAAGCACGTCCGATGCAGCGAACCATACAAGGACCTACCAGCTTTCTTATTCGGTGAGTCCATGGGTGGGGCTGCCACGATGCTGATGTATTTTCAATCGGAGCCCAATACGTGGACGGGCCTGATCTTCTCGGCCCCACTATTCGTCATCCCGGAGAACATGAAACCCAGTAAACTCCATCTCTTCATGTACGGTCTCCTCTTCGGATTCGCTGACACGTGGGCAGCAATGCCTGATAACAAAATGGTAGGAAAAGCCATCAAAGACCCCGAAAAACTGAAGGTCATAGCATCGAATCCAAGAAGATACGCTGGAAAACCAAGGGTGGGGACCATGAGAGAAATAGCTAGGGTGTGCCAGTATATACAGGATAATTTCTCAAAAGTAACGGTGCCGTTTTTGACAGTGCACGGGACAGCTGATGGGGTGGCGTGCCCAACGTCATCCCAGCTGTTGTATGAGAAGGCATCCAGTGCGGACAAGACTATCAGAATGTATGATGGGATGTACCATTCTTTGCTTCAAGGAGAACCCGATGAAAATGCTAATCTTGTGTTGAAGGATATGAGGGAGTGGATTGATGAGAGGGTTGAGAGGTATGGGCCTAAAAATGGTTAAATTAATTTAGCCAAAAAAAGTGTTTAATGATGTAATAAGATAATGAATGGAACATTAATGTTTCATGTTGTGTTGATGCTTTTATTCTATGTGAATTATTTTTCTTAATTGCTTGATATTGGGCCTGGGCCTTAACGATTATTGTAACTTGATGATGCCTTGGACCTTTGGTACATAGATTTTATTCGTTCTTAGTTTTTTTACTCGTTTTTATATAAAATTTACTAACATCGTTTAGTTATGACATAGTTAAGGTGATTTAGAGTATACTTAACATTCCTAGTAAATGAGTTTTAGTAATAATAGAGGTTAAAGGATAAGGATTTGGTGTTTTATGCTTATTCATATCTAAAGTTTTTTTTTTTCAAAAATTGCAATAGGCTTATAAGAGATTTGGCATTTTGAAACACCTTTCATATATTTACAGCAAGTAGTTATCTCATTTTCATGTCTAATGATTCTAGTTGATCAATTCTTTTGCTTGTCGATCATATTGAGTCATATCATATAAATTATTAAAATTATAATGTTAATATATCTATTTGATTTGTTACGGAATAATTAACTTTATTATTACATAATATATTTTTTTGAAATATTACATATTATATATATAATATATCAATATTATATTAAAAATTTATCAAGAATCAAGAAATCTTGATTGAGTCGAGTTTATGTTACTCGGATATCTATACTCAATTTAGGTAATATTTGTCAGAAAGAATACATACTTTTACAAAGAAGAAAATTTTACTCATATTCTAATATAATAAACTCCACTTAAAGTAGGTATAAGGCTTTACATTTAGTGGGATTCTACCTAAAATGAGAAATAAATCTTACTTGTTGTTATCAGTAAAATTTAAAGATTTGACTTCTCATCGAGGAGTCCTCGCTATTCAAGCTTAGCCTGAGTGGTTATTATTACATAATAGTTAAAAAAATTACTTTAAAATGAAAAGTGTATTAATGGTTTCTGAAAAAAAATTGTCAAAATTTCTTCATATATGTTGCATGCTTTCAATATTATATTTTACATGAGCCGGACCAAAAAATCAAAAAAAAAAAGTTTTTTCTGACCAACTGGGCCGGATCCATTACAGTGGGCCCAATAATGGCTCAGAAGATACAAAACCACTAAATCAGTACTAGAGACTTTTTGCTTTGGGCCCGTAGGAAATGATTACATTTTCGCAGCAGCTAGAGGCGAGGGGACCCTTTTGCGCTGACTTGGCAAGATCAAAACCGCTGAGGCCGCGTGTCAAGATCTAAACATAATCAGAATTGAGGAAGCGTACAAAAGCCAGGGTCTTTTTAACATGACAGCGCTGTCGCGTAATAGAAAGAATGGAGATGACGTGTCGCAACGAAATTCCGTTTTGTCCGTGTGTGAGAAGATTGTGTGTTGGAATTCGTGATATCAAATCTCGAGGTGGGTCGATGACTCAATACCTTCCCTTCAACATTTGGCGACGTGGACATTCAGTTCATCGTTGGTGTGGGGACCGCAACCTGCCCTGCCCCTACTCTCGGCAATCAAATTGATTTAGGACCGTTCATAGCAAGTTGTAGGGTAAAAGATTGGACCTCAATGCTTTTTCTATTTTAGGGTTTATTGTACAATTATTGAGTAACTTTTGTAATTTAAAAATATAAATAATTAAATAATTAATGACAAAATTTAACGAGCTTTGATGCAGACCCAAAAGAATATTCTTTTAACAGTCTTTCGTACGAATTATTACATGCATTATTTTTAGTTTATATAAAAATACTATTTTTAATGATATTTTATTTCTCATTTTGTAATATAATTATTTATAAATGATTTCTCAAAATATTATCCAACTCATCGTGTTCCAAAAATATTTTAGGTGAGACAGTTCTATCTCGTCAACAGGGGCGGAGCCAAAAAAGAATGATTGGGGCCAAAATAGTGAGGCAGCCAAATACTTAAAATAAAAAATTAATTGGATAATATTTTAAAATTAATTAATTAATTAAATTAAATGATTTTTAAATTATAAATATATAAATATATAAATTTTATTTAAAATATAAATATTTCAATAAAAAATTTAAATTTTTTTGTAAAATTTAAAAATCAAGATCCTTTTAAATCTTAATCGCGCTGCGCTTCTATTTATTAATATAATAATGTTGTGAGATTCTAAATTTTTATGTCGTATAGTTTATAATTTTAAAATTAGAAATAAACGGTAATTGAAATTATATATTTTGATAAATTTCAAATTAATTATATAATATATGATTAAGGTAATTTATTAATTGGACTTGGGGTGTCGAGTTTCAAATAATTAACAACACGTAATTAGAATAGAATCACAATATTTAAAACTTACAAATGAAAAATAGTAGAGTCAAAGATACATCTACATATACCTATGACCTTTCTATGAGAATGAGATGTTGGTCTTGTATATATGTGTGAATGCTACCTTTACCCAATTTGATTTGATTAAGTTTTAAATGCTATTTGTTAAATTCACAAGCTACATGTTTTTCATCACAAGTCACCTCACCATTCTACAAAGGGCTTCTCAAATAAGCACTTTTTGGGTTTTGGCTTCTTTCTCCACCAACTTCCTACCGCTTTCAAACTTCAATTTCACTACTTTGGAAGTTCAAGTTGTACATGCTTTCTTTTCTGTCAACCTAATTTTGAAAAGGTGTTTGTTTGACAGATAAAATAAATGGTCTTTTGATGGTTGTGACCTCTTACAAACAAACGAGGCATGGATTCTAAGACTATGTAATATCAAGTCCAATTGAAATTCAAATAAGAAATCCATTCTCTTATAAGGAGAGATCAATTCTAAGTGTCTAATTGTTTTTTTACTTAATTTTGGATATTTTATTCAAATATCTTAGAGATGTTTATTTTTTAATTTGTCTAGAAATTTGTTAAAAATATTTGAAAATATTATTACATTCTTCTTCTGAGGTTTGAGATTGTATCACTTAGATAAAAATTATAGAGAATGTATCACTTACCTCCCCTACGGAGTTAGTTAACTAACTTCAAATGGTAAATTTATTTAAATACCCTTAATTATTTATTTTTTTAAAAATATATTTTTTAATATTTATTTTTGACTTATTTTGTGTGTTAATTAGTTCAAATATATAAAATAAATAAAATAACCATATAATAAAATAAAAGATGAGGAAATTATGAACTTAATTTGAAGTACAATTTTTTGAACAATTTTGATCTAAATAAAGTATAGAGATATATATAATTAATAAAATTAATTAAAAAATAAAAAATATATTTTTTCTAAATTGAGTAAGAAGTTAGGAAAGTAAAATTTTATTCTTTAGACAAAATAACAAACGTTAAATAATGATATTTTATATATTTACTCTTACACTTAACGGTCAACTAACAGTCAAATATATTTATAAGGGAGGTAAGTGATACATTCTCAATAGTTTCCATTTAAGTGATACAATTCCAAATCTCAGGGGAGGAATGTAATAATATTCAAAAATATTTAAATGTAATTAAGTGAAAAATTTTAAATTAAATTTTAATTCAAATGTATAAATGAATTAAACATTTTATTTGTTAGTAATACTCTTAATTTTTTACGAAATATTTAACACGATTAATTTAATTTTAAATTTTTTAGGACATATATATCAACATAAGAATTTATACTTTTATTTTTATAAAAATAAATAATACACAATAATGATAGAGCCCTAAACTCATGATGATATTAATGTAAAGATATCAATAAAATTGAGTCAAACGGTAGTTATATGCAATATCTGGAGTTTGGATTTAGCAAAAAAATTAATATTGTATTTCTACGTCAATTGGTTGTTTCCGGTAGGTAATACCAAACACACCTTAAGGTTATATGTTGTACTTTACGTATTATTAATATAATATTGTTACGTTATTTTGAAAAATATTATTAATAATTTAACATTTCAAAAATTACTAATATTTATTCCCAAAAAGGACATAAAAGAAAATGCTTGTGGTCAAAATTAAGAAATTGAAATTAAATTAAAAGAAGCAGGTGTACAAATATACTTAATTTCTATATACACCAATAAGACTTGTTTAGTTTATAGGATAAAACTTCGAGATTGAACTTAAAACTCAATTATATAATTTTAATTTTGATATCGTGTAAGTTAAACATATAATTTAAAATTTTAAGCAACTAAAAAAAATTTAAACTCTTGAATATATTTAGAATCAGTCTGACACTGTTTATTAGCACTTTATAAGTATTAAATAGTCTGTTTGTCACACTTAAAAAAAATACTTATCACAAACATTTAGAATTTAAATTATTTTTTTCTTAATAGAATTTTAATGTTTTTTTAAGATTAACAATTGAAGTGTATAGCACCTGAAAATTTAACGAATTTTTACATTTTAAAAAATATTCTTGAATAAATTTTTAAATTACACTTTTATAATTTGTTAACCAAACATTTAAATATTTTTATTAAGAACAATTAAACTAAAAGTGTTAAAGAGAATAAACGCCTAAATATATTAACGCTTTTTCTTTAATAATTCAAACAAATCCTTAGAACACGTCTAAGGCCTAATGGATCAAATTAGATTTGATTAAATGATAATATTTATTTCACAATACAAATATCACATTTAATAAATAATCATAAATAAATCGAATATGTATTAATTTAATATTTTATTTAAATAACATTAAATATATAAATGTGTTTATTTATTAATTTGATGTCATGTTAATTTATATTATATGATTTGTGATCGGCAGCACTTCTAACCCTATTTTGATACAGACATGAATACGGCATCGTAGCACAAATTGCACGCCCAGTCATGCATACGAAAAACATGCCCTAAATTTTATAAAACGATTCTCCATTCCAACTTGCAAATTGAATAAAGGAAAAGTAATTTTAAGTGGTGGCGTGAATTGAAATAAATAAATAAATAAAAGGGCATTTGTTTACTCAAAATCGTGCCCCTACATTGGAACCAGGAGCAGCATGAAGCCGTCCCCGGAATAGTAATTTATTCTTATCCTTGATTCTTGGGCCCTAATTAGCAAATTGAAGAATCAAAATCTACGGTGAAGCGTGGAATCTATCCTCTCTTGCCACTTACTTCACTATATTCTATTTATTTATGTTTTCAATAATTCTATTTATTAATTGATACTTATTCTATTTTTATTGAAGGCAATATCTTACATTTTTTTAATAAAATAAAATATGATAATAATTCTCATTGTTGGGGATACAAAATCTTATAAAAACCGATGTAACATTATTAATTTATACAAATAAATTTATATAAAAATTTATATATTTAACGATATCTTTTATAATAAATTGTGAGTCAATGATTATAAATTCTTATGATTTATTTAGAGAAAATGGTATAATTTATAGATATATTGAAGAATATATTAAAAAAAAAGAGAAGGTATAAAGCTACGAAGTAAAGAAAAGAGATCGTTCAATGACAATAACTTATAAAATTCTTTTAGATAACTATTCTAAGTATTTTCATATGGTGTCAACTTTTGTAAATGGTATATATATATATATATATATAGAATGTTTCATTATATAAAAGAATTAGAATATAATTATAAATTTGTTAAACAATAAAATAATAAATATTGACCTATTATTTCTCTTCAAGAGAAAATAAATAAAAGCACATTCACAAAAAATTAATAAAATAGAAATTTTTTAAAAGTACTCACATAATTTAATGAGAGAATTTTTTAAAAAAATTTAATTCATCAAAATCTATCTTAAATTTAATAAAAATATTCTTATTACGTAGAAAAATTATTTATATTCAAATTCATCGTAAGTGTTTATATTTTAATTAAATTAAGCTTATTATGAAGAAAGTGGAAGAAGAACTCATGTTGAGATTTGCAAGCCACCAAATTTGAGTCTTGACTTTTATAAAAAAAAAAAAAAGGGTTTTAGAAATCATTTTTGGTGACGTGAGTTAATTAGAAAGCTCTCAAGAATCACATTCCCAAAATCAATTTGCATACCCAGCTGTTGATTGAGACTGAAATAAATGATTAATTTGTTGAAAGATATATATTTTCATTATAAGTAAATAAAATTAATTATGATTAAAACTGTGTTTAATTCATATGTGATTAAAGTACAACTAAGATTTTGCATGTTCTCAATTTATAAATTAAATGTTCGGAATTAACCCAAATTACTAAAAACAAAATTTTACCCAATTCATTTTAAATGAATACATCAAAATGGGAATTTATATATGCAGAGCTAAATTTTAGTAAAATAATGGTGAGTTTTCTTTTTTTTTTTTTGGGGTAAAAAAATAAAATTTCAAGTGAATGAACGAGTCACACGGCAGCACAACTTTGGATCTCACAAGCAACTTTCAAAAGACCCAGAGAAGCAGAACCCCACAAGCATTAAAAAAAGTGCAAAATATCTCCCCATCCCCCACACGCCCATTTCTCACCGTGAATCACCACCTTCTTGTTTAGGACACTCGCTTCCAAGATCATTTTTTGATACTTTTTTTTTTTCCTTTCATTGACTGTATCTCAATTTTCACTGCTCTTCCATCTGTCATCTGCTAATCTGCATGAAATTTGTCTTTTTGTTTACAATTTGTTTGATATAAATATTATATAGCTGTTTTCTGACAACAGATTACTCTGTTTTAAGTACTGTCATTAAAGGATTAATTGAAGAATAATTTGTGGGTAAAAGAAAATATTTTTTTAATTTGATATTTTTATTTTGGTGAAGGGTTTTTGATTGTCGTTTGTGGTCTTTCGGGGTGAAAGAAAGATATTATTTTCGTAAAAATACCTATTGGTTTCTTTGAGGAAACTATCTTCTCCAAAGCCACCCCCTTATCTCTCTATCTCTCTGAGTTTTCTCCCGTGTTATTCTCTTTAAAAGTCGAAGGCTTTATCATTTTGAAGAGAGTTAGGTAAGGAGAGACGAAAGGGAGAGAGAAAGAGAGAGATGGAAGCTGTTTTGCAAACAAGAGGGCTTCTTTCCCTGCCGTTGAATCCTAGAATCAGGAGCTTACACACTTCTAATGGCTTAAAGCAGAGGCTTTTTGCCACAAAACCGAGAACCCTTGAAGGGTTTTCGTTATCTTCAAATGGGGTTTCGAAATTTCCCAGCTTTGTGTCAAAACCACAAGGGTTTGTCCCAAAAGAGAGAAATTTGTTTATTTGCAAAGCAGAAGCTGCTGCTTCCTCTCCCTCTGATGGGGTGCCTTTGATTGGTGAAGCTGAGGAACCAAAGTTCTTGGGTATTGGACTAACGACTCTAAAGAAGATTATCCCACTTGGGTTAATGTTCTTTTGTATTCTTTTTAACTACACAATCCTTAGAGACACAAAGGATGTGCTGGTTGTGACAGCTAAAGGTAGCAGTGCAGAGATTATACCATTTTTGAAGACTTGGGTGAACTTGCCTATGGCTATTGGGTTCATGTTGTTATACACAAAGTTGGCTGATGTGCTGTCTAAGAAGGCCTTGTTTTACACTGTTATTGTCCCTTTCATTGCATTTTTTGGGGCTTTTGGGTTTGTTTTGTATCCGCTCAGTAACTACATCCACCCTGAGGCGCTGGCTGATAAGCTTCTTAACATTCTAGGACCGAGATTTCTTGGTCCGTTGGCAATTATGAGGATTTGGAGTTTCTGTTTGTTCTATGTCATGGCTGAACTTTGGGGAAGTGTGGTGATTTCTGTTCTGTTTTGGGGGTTTGCCAATCAGGTGATTATCCAATCATACGAGTACCTAATTGATTTATTTGCTTCATTGTTTAAGCATTTTGATCTCAATTCTGGTACCATAGTCTTGTATGCTTGATAGTTTGTATGTTTCATCAATTTCTAGTGAGAACAAATTGTGTTAAGAGAGTCCTGGTAATCTGTATCCTAGAGGTTGCTCAAACGCTGATGAATATCTGTCTATCTTGGATTTCTTAAATGATTATCATTAATAATTGAATTGATTAGGCACTTCCATTTTCTGTTTCCCTATGTATCTCTATGGAGAGCTGACTTGTATTTGTACAACATGAGTATTTGTACATGGTCTCTTGTTTGGATTAGTAATCATGGTAAAAGATTGCAGTCATGTGAAGGCTTAGCGGAAGTAAGAGGAAATTGCTCATTGTTTTTAGAATTTGTAAAGAAGTTAGGATGTGTGAATCATCAATGATTTGGTGTTTGTGGGATTCTTAAAAGTTTGAAAGCATTTTAATATGTGAAATGGTGATTGAATTTTGCACGCTACATTTCTGCGATGTTATTTTTTTGTTAGTATGTTATTGCTTTATCTAATTTTATGAAAGTAAAATTACTACTTAAGGTGTTCCAAGTGTCAACTTTCTTGTAATAGTATCCCTTATGGCTTCCACCTTATAGCAGGGTTAAATTTGGTATATGAGGGATGAAAATGTTCCTTGGATGTGATGCAATTAATTCCTGTGATTTGTGGTTGCCTGTGTTTTTGCTAATGCCAAAATTAACGATGTTGATGCTTGACGGTGAATGTAAAATCCCATGCTAGTTTTTGTGGTGATGTAGAAGTAGTAGTTGCACAACTTCTGAATTGAAATATGGCATCAGTGTTTTGTGGTAAGGTAAAATTATTAATTTTTTCTTTAAAAGTATGTTACGGCATAAATGTATCCACAATACTTAGAAGTCATGGTTGGGTTGAATGGTTACAGCTGATTTTGTACAGAGCAATAGCTTATTTGATATCCCCTCTCCTCTCTGCATGTGAAGTTGGTGTGTGTGTGTGTGGAAACATAGAAGAAAAAATGTATGAGAAATGGAAACGGGAAGATACGTCTTAAATATATAACATCGTACAATTGTCTATCTTAATTCAGATATATGTATGACTTGAAAATTTTCTCATCTCTGTTTTCTTGGCAATTGAAGGAACATGCTTCTGCCTTGCATTCTAAGCTGAAAACACTTTATTATAGTCATGTACATTTTCTGGAATCTAATTTGTGTCCAATTGCCACTGTTTAATTTCTGATTTGCATTGGTTTATTGATGACTGAGATATTGAGTCGCACATTTTTGTTGCAGATAACTACTGTTGAGGAAGCCAAAAGATTCTACCCTCTGTTTGGACTTGGAGCCAATGTGGCTCTTATTTTCTCTGGGCGAACAGTGAAGTATTTCTCAAATTTGAGAAAAAATTTGGGTCCTGGAGTTGATGGTTGGGCCATCTCCTTGAAAGCTATGATGAGCATTGTGGTCCTGATGGGGGTTGCAATTTGTGCCCTTTACTGGTGGGTGAACTCTTACGTTCCTCTTCCTACCCGTAGTAAGAAGAAAAAGGTAATAGTCTGCTTGGAAACATTTTCATTGTTAATCATATCTTAATTGAGTCAAGTCTTAGTTATTTGAATACTGGAACCTATTGACTAATACTGTCTTGTTACATGGTATTTGAAAAAGTAGGATCTGTTTGTTATGCCTAAATGTTTTTGACTTGTGACCTCTTCTGTTTACCTCGTTTTGGTCAATATTGCTCCAGCTGTCTTTCTCATGGTGCGGAAATCCATAACCTTTTTCTTCGTAGTATGTATTAAGGGTGCTAATTTGTACACCAGGAATTCCTCAATGATTAATTCCGCAGGGATTTCCTTACAATTCATAATGTGATAAGTGTCATTATTTTTTTTCAAAGCGAGTATTATTGTTATTTTTGTTAAAGCAATTTGTGGAAAAAGACGTGATTTGTGAATTTACTTGAATAGGTATGCAACTATATCAGCACAATCCCATGCACTTGTTCAGTGGCTCATGGACATGGGCACATTGACTCTTGTAAAAATGTGTATATGGACCACTTAGATATTGTGGTGTGGTCCGTAGTCACGGTCAGAAGTATAATCTTTTTCCTTATCATAAATCCTTTTGCAGGAGAAGCCAAAAATGGGAACAATGGAGAGCTTGAAATTTTTGGTGTCTTCAAGATACATTAGGGATCTTGCTACTCTGGTGGTTGCATATGGTATCAGCATTAATCTTGTTGAGGTTACCTGGAAATCGAAGCTCAAGGCTCAGGTAAATTGAGTTTGTCTTTTGCCTGTATTTTCTTTGGCCAATGGGCTCAATAATTATTGATTCTCCCCCTTTCTTTCTTGATTTTGTAGTTCCCAAGCCCGAACGAATACTCTTCCTTTATGGGAGACTTCTCAACTTGTACTGGAATAGCAACATTCACAATGATGCTTCTAAGTCAATTTGTATTTGATAAATTTGGATGGGGAGTTGCTGCAAAGATCACACCCACAGTTCTCCTGCTTACAGGAATTGGGTTCTTTTCTCTAATATTGTTTGGGGAACCTTTTGCTCCTGTTCTTTTAAAGTTCGGAATGACTCCATTGCTTGCAGCCGTATACGTGGGTGCCATGCAAAACATTTTCAGCAAGAGTGCCAAATACAGCTTGTTTGATCCTTGCAAAGAGATGGCGTATATTCCTCTAGATGAGGACACGAAGGTTAGAACATTTTACTTATTTCAGGGTTTTATTATTCTGTGTGGCATTGTTTTTAGTCTCATTTAAAACCAAATAAACCATTGAGTTTTGGAATAGGTAGCAAAAAATGCCTTGAAATATGAATGTCATTGATATTGAATTAGGATCTAAATTTTGTTCATGATGGCTTTTCTCTAAAGTTTCTTCTACATCCCATCTTTTGTTGACTTAGCCTATTTAAATGCTGTTGTTAGGTTAAAGGCAAGGCAGCCATTGATGTGGTGTGCAACCCATTAGGGAAGTCTGGAGGAGCTCTCATCCAGCAGTTTATGATCTTAACATTTGGGTCCCTCGCAAACTCAACTCCTTACCTTGGAGGTATACTTATGGTGATTGTTCTCGCATGGCTAGCAGCTGCCAGGTCTTTGGATACCCAGTTTACAGCTTTGCGTCAGGAAGAAGAGCTCGAGAAAGAGATGGAAAGAGCCGCTGTTAAGATCCCGGTCGTCTCTCAAAACGAAGGTGGAAATGGTTCTCTTTCAAGTGGCTCAGCATTGAATCCAGCAACAGGTGACTCAGCAAGTGAGACATCTACTCCCCGCAATAGTTGAAATATTTCATCATCAATTGCTGCAGGAAGAATGAGAAGTACCCCATTACATGAGTTGATGGTTGTAGGATTTTCCCAAAATTATAGACATAATAATAGCTAAAACAAATGTTAGCATGTCTGTCTTAAGTGCGCCTTTTTTGTGTCCGTAGATAACTAAGTTTTGCATCTGTTTACTCATACATTAATGTTCTTTGTAGAATCAGATTTGTTTTTTTATTTAATAAGAACAACATTAAATTTAATCATTTTATAAATATTTCTTGTTGCAAACATGTAGGTTGCATTTGATTCACTCTTCATCAGAAATTGCTTCTTTTCATACTCTGTCCCTTTTGGTTCCTATTTCTTTATTGCAAGTGAGAGAAAGTTATTGAATTAATATATGTCAAGCCCTTTCTCAGATAAAATGAAATCTTCTGGGTAACTTTAAAAGCTAAACTGTGCTGGCTTTTAAGTGCTTTCCAGTTTGTCGAGCCTAAGTGCTTTCAAGGGATGGCATCTGTAAGTCAACGTGAACAAATTGCCTCACTGTGCAACCCGTTTCCAAAACTCAAATTCTCGTTCCTTTTCTGCGATAGCTTACATCCGATAAGACCCCTAGTCATAACTTGCAAGAATTTTAGGCCCAAGTTTGGGGTGTTCGCATGAGAGTGAGTGCGGTCTATTTGGTTGGAACTGTACCAAGCTAACACATACAGTATTGGCCCGTGGGCACACAGAAAATGGAGATACAGCTAATCAAAAAGACAAAACCAAAGAGTTCACGTGCTGCTCGTATAATGTTAAAATGTACATTTCTTCGCTCTTAAATGCCCCTATTTGTACCTTTCTTGGCACAGAGTATGGGAACTTGCTTGCCCGCACCAACGTCTTTAATCATTTGATTAGGAAATTCGATCCACCCATCAATGAAGTTTGTCTTATAATTCGTCCAATCATAGGCAAAGGGATTCACATGTTTTCTCTCTTTCTACACACTCATCATCTCCAAAAGTCCCAAATCACACAAAAAGAATCCCTATCACCTTCCCGTTAAATAAACTCATAAACCACTGTTTCTGTTGGATTACAGTAAAAAGGGCTTCACTTTTTTGCATATACATGCCAACTCTAACCCATGACACATTAGCATAAGACATGAGCTCGCTAATTCTGCCCTTGTAGCGCGTTGCTAATGTATGTATACATGTGTGTGTTTCAGAGAAAGAGAGAGAGAGAGAGAGAGCCTTTCCGTTCAAGTCTCTTTCAGTCTGGGTGGTGGCGTTCTTCTTCATGATAGCAGAGAATGAATGTCGATTTGTTGAAGTTTCATTGGGAGGAATATTGTGCATTTAAAGAAACTTGTCTTCACTCTCCCTCTCTTATCCTTCTTCATATTCATTCACATCCTTTCAAGCTTCGATTTCGTTTCTACCCGTTGGAAAGATTCTTCATTAATTCCTAAATCACCCATATCATCCTTCAAATTTATGGTCAATTTCAGGGGGTACTCTAGTCAATTAACATGTGAAATCGGTACATAAGGCAAGCCCTTCAATTTGCAGCTACTGCTACAACCAAAGTTCCAAAATGAAGAACATATCCTTGCCGGAATCTGTCACTTTCCCGGGAAAACCAACCCCGTTTGGGGCCGAATGCTGGTTCGCCGACGCATGCATTCTTGACATGGACTACTTTGTGAAGACCATAGCAGGCATCAAAGCTAAAGGCGTCAGGCCTGACCTCATTGGCTCAATCATCGCTCACTACGCATCAAAATGGCTACCTGATCTCTCCAACGACGATATGCAAAGAGGTTTAACCAACTTTGAAGAATCCCCAGATAGCGTCACAGCTTCATGGATTAAAAAACGGTTTTTTGTAGAAACCCTGGTGGGAATTCTCCCTCCTGAGAAGGACTCACTCCCATGCAACTTTCTTCTACGTCTTCTTCGCACTGCCAACATGGTGAACGCAGAGCCATCGTACAGAGAAGAGTTGGAGAAACGAATTTCATGGCAGTTAGACCAAGCTTCACTGAAAGAACTGCTGATACCGTCGTTTAGCCACACTTGCGGCACATTGCTTGACGTTGAGCTTGTATCAAGGCTGGTGAAGAAGTTTGTTCATTTGGATACTGAAGGAGCTAAGAGCGGCGCTGCTTTGGTTAAAGTTGCTAAGCTTGTTGATTGTTACTTAGCTGAAGCTGCTATGGATTCCAATTTAAGCTTATCCGAGTTTGTTTCGCTTGCTGCCGTTCTTCCTAGCCATGCTCGTGCTGCAGATGATGGATTATACCGTGCCATTGATACTTATCTCAAAGTAAGTTTACTTAATTAGTTGTTAATTATGCTAAAATTGAGCATCTCCATGGCTTTAAATTTTGTCGTTATGATATTGTCTGGCTGTTTTGGCTCAATTGTTCGCAGTTTAAATGTTAATTACTATTGTCCGCCTGAGATTAAGGTCTGTTCACAGTTTTTTTGATGATTCTTGAGGCTTAATATTCTTTGATTGCTATATTAATTTCTGACCAAAAGCAAAGGAGGGTGAATAGAAATTGGCAAAAGAAAAATTAATAAAAGCAGAAGAAACAGGGTCAGCTGGGACCAAAAGGGTTGTAGTGGTGGTTGGTGTGTTGTCACCAGCGCAAGATTCTTCATCTGATGAATCAGGTTACCGGGGTTCTTGCAGACTGTAAATTGACATTATTGCCCTTTATCTTGAGTGTAGCAGCCAGAAATAGTTGGCCCTTTCTGTTGTCTACTGTGAAGCATGCGAAAGCTAGTATAAGCTTTACCTTTTAGAATTTGTTTTGGCATTATGTATGTACTCCAACCTAATGCTCAACCACTAGCTGAAAAGTTAAATACCATTACTACACATAGGTACACCTTACCTTTACTCTTTATTTGTTTCAACTAACTTCAACTAATCAAGAGTGTTTTTAGATTTATGATTAATAGACCCATGAATTTAGAGATGATGAAATAATTTTCTTACAGGCACATCCTGGGGTTTCCAAGCAAGAGAGAAAGAGCCTTTGTCGATTACTCGACAGTCGAAAGCTCTCACCAGAAGCATCACTACATGCTGCTCAAAATGAACGTCTACCAGTGCGAGCTGTAATCCAAGTTCTCTTCTCTGAACAAACTAAGCTCAACAAACAACTCGACTGGAGTGGCTCATTTAATGGAACTAGAAGCCCTAACATAGGGCTTGACCCTCCAGCAGCCCGTTGCTTATCAAAACGTGAAGTGAATGCTCAACAGATGGAGATAAGGAAGCTAAGAGAAGATGTGCTCAGGCTTCAAAGCCAATGCAATACCATGCAAATGCAAATAGAGAAGTTGGTCGAGAAAAAGAAAGGTTTCTTTCGATGGAAGAAGCTCGGAATTATGCCTTCGGTTAAGGGAACTCTTAGTGTTGTTGAGAGGATTGAAGAAGGTGATAGAGAAGGTGACGCTACGTTTGGGAGACAAACACCAATGGAGATGAAAACCAAGCTGGTTCGAGGAAGGAATACTCCCAATAAGTGGAGAAAATCTATGTCTTAGAAAGTGAAGGAGATTGACAATAATAATCTATTTATATAAATTCTAATACAAATTTTATTTATACGAATTAAGGTGATAATATTATATATTATTATTACGCGTCTTATTCTAAAAAAATAAGACCACATATGTAATAATATATAATATTATTACACTAATTTGGATGCATAAAATTTGTGTATGAATTTATATTTTTAATAGTTATAATAAAAATTTAAGTATTTCTTTTTTTGTTATTGTAAGTTTAATTTGTTTTATTTTGTGTGTTGTGACTTAAAAAATAATGTAAGGTTGAATAAGATTGTGTAATAACTATTATAGATTTAAGGTTGTAGAGATTGGACTGACTTTTAAACTCTATATTATGTATAATAAGCTACAAAGTGACTGTGTTGTTTGTTCAATACTAATATTGTTGTAATTTATCTCTATCAAGAATTTCCATATTACCATGCATTAAACAACTGAATAATTCTTTAGGAAGAAACTCTTAAAAATATATTAATTGATAAATTAATTTATAGAACCTATCCAAAGCAACATGAGTTGGATTGGAGTGTGAAGTAATTAATTTAAATAGCTTATTAGTTTAGAATAAAGAGAATTAAAAAGATGGATTATATAAAATTAAAAATGTTTTTATAACATCATATTTAAATAAAGCTACCTAAATAAACAAATAAAATAATAAATTTTGACAAAAGCAAAAAACAATAAGACAAAAGCCAAAACGTCATCAACTGCCAAGTGTTGGCATAATTACATCACTAATTTCTCTGCAAGTGATTTCAGATTTTATCCTTTGAACTGATAAACCCTGAACAAAACCCCCAAGGACAAGAATGCTCTCTATCTTCTAACAATGGCTTTCTCTGCTAAAACCTCTCAAAATCCTCTCCATCCTAACCTCCAAAATCCCAAAACCTTAAAACCCAAAACTTCTTTCCTCTCTGTTAAACCCAAAACCCAATCTTTTTCCTCAAAATTTGCTCAAATTGTTCGAGTAGTTGACACCCAAAAAACTAGTTCACTCGCCACTCAAAACCCTAATTCACGTTTAAATGAACTTTGCCTTAATGGGTCTTTGGAACAAGCTTTAAAATATTTAGACTCGATGCAAGAGCTTAATATTTGTGTTGATGAAGATGTTTTATTGAATTTGGTTAGATTATGTGAGTGGAGGAGAGCTTATGACGAAGGATTGCATTTGCATTCTGTTGCATCAAAAACAATGACCCATTTGAGTGTTAAAATTGGTAACGCGTTCTTGAGTATGTTTGTGAGGTTTGGTGATCTGGGTCATGCGTGGTATGTGTTTGGTAAAATGTGCGAGAGAGATTTGTTTTCTTGGAATGTGCTGATTGGTGGGTATGCAAAAGCGGGGTTTTTCGATGAGGCGTTGAGTTTGTATCAGAGGATGTTTTGGGTTGGTGGTGTTAAGCCTGATGTCTATACGTTTCCATGTGTTCTAAGGACTTGTGGTGGTGTGCCGGATTTAAAGAGAGGGAAGGAGGTTCACGTTCACGTGCTTAGGTTCGGGTTTGAGGCTGATGTCGATGTTGTTAATGCTTTAATAACCATGTATGTAAAGTGTGCTGATTTGGTGAGCGCGAGGTTGGTGTTTGATGGCATGCCTAGGAGAGACAGGATATCATGGAATGCAATGATTTCAGGGTATTTTGAGAATGAAGAATACGTGGAAGGGTTAAAGTTGTTTAATATGATGAGGGAAGTCTTAATTGATCCAGATTTCATGACTATGAGTAGCGTGATTTCTGCATCCGAGCTCCTTGGTGATGAGAGATTAGGGAGGGAGGTTCATGGATATGTAATGAAAATGGGATTTGGTGATGAAGTTTCTGTGTGTAATTCATTGATTGAAATGTATTCAAGTTTTGGGAATTGGGGGGAAGGAGAACAAATTTTTAGTAGAATGGAATTTAAAGATGTAGTGTCATGGACGACAATGATTTCAGGTTATGAGGATAATATGCTGCCTGATAAAGCTGTGGAAACTTATAAAATGATGGAGACAGAGGGTATCATGCCTGATGAGATCACTATAGCTAGTGTTGTATCTGCCTGTGCTTCTTTAGGGAAATTGGATTTGGGTATTAAACTTCACAAGCTCGCTAACAGGACAGGGTTCATATCATACGTAATTGTTGCAAACACGCTTATTGATATGTATTCCAAGTGTAAATGCATTAATAAGGCCCTAGAAGTGTTCCACCATATTCCTGTCAAGAATGTGATATCTTGGACATCAATAATCCTTGGGCTTCGCCTCAATAACCGATGCTTTGATGCATTGATTTTCTTTCGGCAAATGAAGTTGAATTTGAGACCAAATGCGGTTACTTTAGTTTCTGTTCTATCTGCATGTGCTAGAATAGGAGCTTTAATGTGTGGAAAAGAGATTCATGCTCATGCATTGAGGACTGGTGTGGGATTTGATGGTTTTCTACCTAATGCAGTTCTAGACATGTATGTAAGGTGCGGAAGGATGGAACTTGCATGGAACCAATTTAACTCAAACAAAAGAGATGTTTCTGCTTGGAATATTTTGCTGACAGGGTTTGCGGAGCAGGGACAAGGAGCAGTAGCTGTAGAGTTTTTCTGTAGAATGATAGACTCTAAGGTCAGTCCTGATGATATAACATTTATTGCACTGTTATGTGCATGTAGTAGATCTGGAATGGTAACTGAAGGTATAGAGTATTTTAATAGCATGAAGCAGTTGTACTCAGTCACACCAAATCTGAAACATTACGCGTGTATAGTTGATTTACTTGGCCGTGCAGGGAAATTGGACGAAGCTCATGAGTTTATACAGAAAATGCCTATGAAGCCAGATGCTGCCATATGGGGAGCCTTACTAAATGCATGCAGAATTCATCAATGGGTTGAGCTCGGGGAACTTGCGGCTGAGCGTATTTTTGAAACTGAAACAAAACATGTTGGGTATTACATTCTCTTGTGTAATCTCTATGCTGACAGTGGGAAATGGGATGAAGTTGCGAAAGTAAGAAAGATGATGAGAGATGAAGGGCTGACTGTTGATCCTGGGTGCAGCTGGGTGGAAGTGAAGGGAGAAGTTCATGCTTTCCTTAGCGGTGATAATTTCCATCCCCAAATAAAGGAAATAAATTCAGTTTTGGAGGGATTTTATGAGAAAATGAAAGCAGTTGGTTTTGGTGGTTCAGAATATGGTTGCATAAGTGAAGTTGAAGCGTCAAAAGCTGAAATCTTCTGTGGTCATAGTGAGAGATTGGCTGTGGCATTTGGCCTCATTAACACTGCACCTGGTATGCCCATTTTGGTTACGAAGAATCTCTACACATGCCAAATGTGTCACAATACTGTCAAGTTCATCTCCAAGAATGTACGCAGAGACATTTCTGTTAGGGATACTGAACAGTTCCACCATTTCAAGGATGGAATCTGCTCTTGTGGTGATGAGGGTTACTGGCAAAGACTAGGAAAGTCAGAGAGCTGAAAGAGTGTTCCGCATTCTATAGCATATAAAAAAAATACGGGGAATGACAGCCTCAAAAGTTGTGATGAAGCTAGTGCACTTGGGCTGTGGTTGGCCCTTGAGCTAATGTAGGATTATAAGCAAAGAAGAGATCAATATGATTCAGACACCATAAGCTTGAAACATAGATAAGCAGTTATCTCGATTGATAGCCAACAGTCTTCAAAAGGGAGAAGCTGGTTTTCTGTTGTGATTGCTGCTCACCCTTCAATCAAGAAATTGAAATAGACGTTTGTGTTCATGGTGCCACTGCAATCTGGCTACCAAAATGGAAATAGCGATGTAATAAAGAATGTTGTACTGGTAGGTAAAATGATATTCTTTTGATGTATGTAGATTTCCTGTGAAATTGGATACTAAAATTTACCGAAAGTTGAAGATATTGTAAAAATCAAAATGTATAGATTTGATTTCATTTTAAGCAACTCTTGTTCTTGCAATCTTCTTATATACGAGTCCAAAGTTTTTGGGAGTAGGTTACCAGGGTTGATGATGAATGTAAACTCATGATATGTTAGAACTCAGTACCTGATAAAGTGATAGCAATATTATTGACAAGCTAGACTACATTATTTCTTTTGCTGGCCAACACAATATTCTGAACTTCAGAGAATTGATTTCTAAGAATTGATATTCCTTGTTCAATTTAGGGTTCTCATAATATAGCAAAAAATACAATCTTATACACTAAAACTGAATTTATTTATAAAACAACAAGCTGTTATCATCTAGCACAATCCAAATCGTATACACACAAGGAAAGTAACTTAACAAATTCACCCAATTATTCAGCTTGAGCAGCCTCACAGAAACAAATTAAAAAAATGAACAAATAAATCTAGTAGTATAATTAAACTTTCATATCTTCACTGCTTTCTTGATTGTCTTGATGGATGACTGGATGAAGTTGTTCCCTGCAGCATGAAACTCACCACTATTATCATCATCACCCATAACAATTGGCTTCTTACGTATGCAGTCCACTCCCTTTTTCAAAATCAAAGATGGAGAAGATGGAATTCTCCGGAAAGCTCTGGCACTCTCAGACCTTGCTAATGGTTTCTCCTTTACAAGCTTCTCTGTTTTTTCCTTCCGTTCAAAGCTCATACGACTTCCAACCCCTTCAACAATGCTAATTCCTTCCACTGCATTGCTTTTCTTTGTTGGTGTCTTGGCAGGCTCTACCTCGGTGATCTCTTCTTTCCACTTCCCAACTTTGTTTTCTGGGACATTCTGCTGCTTCTCTTCAGGAACAAGTTTTATCCTCTCCTCTTTTTCTTTCTGTGGATACTTCTCATCCAGCTGTTTGATTATATTATCACTCCTGCTTGTTTTCTTTTGATTTGTATCTTGAGGATCCAGCTCTTCTTGAGAATTTTCTAACAGCATTTGTAGCCACCTCTCAACATTTCCTTTCCCTCGTTGCTTTCTGGTCTCCTCATCTTCGTCTACATCTTCCTCTATTTCTGGTTCTCGAAGAGCTGGAAATTGCCAATTATGTGTTTTCTCCTCCTCAATTTCTAGTCTCTTAAATTTATCTTCAATGGGGTGTTCATCAACAGCAATGATGGATTTATCATAATCAAGATTTTCAGTAGAAAATCTTTTCATATGTTTTGGCAGGTCCTCTTTAACTTCTTCACACTTCCGTTCTTCGTTTGAAGACAAGCCAGCTTCTGATGCCTTGTGTTCCTCTTCTAAAAACACTCTTAGTTCTTTGTGTATTGGTGTTCTTGGTTTGATCCCGGGTAAATATAGAACAGTTCTGCTGTCACTCTCTTCAAGTAAGGTATCATCCATTCTTGATCTCTTCCTTGCTTGTTCCCATTCTGGCCTTATCTGCTTTTCAATGTCATCTCGTAGTTTAAATTTCTTGTGGAGTTCTTTCTCTGCAGAATCACAGATTGCTTTCTGTGCTTCAAGTCTTGCCATTAATGCATTACTTGCAGCGTGATTCAGCCTCACTTGTTCCTTGTAAATGACGCTCCTAGAAAACAAATAACAAACAACTTTTGAATACATAAACATAGGGAAAACATCAATTTTTTGACATTAAATAAAAGGTGTTTGTTAATCTTACTGGTGCATAGCATCTCTAATCATCTTCTCCAGCATAATCCTATATGAAGATTGTGCTTCTGCTAGCCTCCTGCACTTTTCTGCCCTCCTCCTCCGCTTTATCAGCTCCAACTCCAAGTCTTGAATCGCCAGCTTTTCTTCATCATTTTTCCTCCTCAAATCACTCACTTCCTCATCCAGTTTCTGTATTTCGGTTTGCATCTTTTGAGTCTCTTCCCTTTGTTTCAAGGAATCCCTTGCTGCAACAATGGCTTGATATGGGTTCGTAACAAAGTCCGGGCTTTCATTTTCTTTCAAGTTACTAGGTTTCACTCTTCTTGCTGCTAACACAACCAACACTTATCAGATCTAAATTCAATGTTCAGAAATAAATGTTAAACTGCTTGATCTTGTACTCACCAACTGCGGGAGAGTTTGACCTGATCTGCCTATTATAGTCCAGTGATTTCAGGGCCAACGACAAATCATGAGATTCCTTTCGAGATACAACAATACCAGCAGGAGCAAGGCCTAGTTGCTTCTTTGATTCAACAAAATGTTGTGGAAAACTATGCGACTCTACAGTCTGCGAGGCATTTATTTCTTCATTTTCCCCTTCCAAGAACAAGTATGAAAATGCCCTGCGCCTGCAAAGATAGAAAAAGACGGTGTTATGGACATTCAGCATTTGGCAACAAAATGCATCAAAATTTAAAAAATGAGTTAGACCTACCTGAAATCGGAGTTTGAAGAAGCAAAGATTGATAAGAACTGGTTAACAGATATACCCAGCTGCAAATCCCACCATGGAACAAGAAACTCGGGCTTGTTATGCTTCCTTTTGCACACTTGCCATTGCAGTATCCTTAGATTGCTGGGCACGGTCAATCCTCCCCCTAAAAGTATAGAAGATTGCCATAAAATTATATAAGAATGTGTAATATATAGAATGGTGAGAGATATTAAGGCTAAGAAATGGTATTACTTGAGCAAGGAAACCAGTGATCAATATCCCAAGCAAGAGGAGAAGCAGAGTCAGCATGATAGTACAAAACATTGCCGTATGGGTCTACTCGAATCACTGCAGGATCGAAGCCAGCATTCCTATAATTCAAGATGGATGGAATGCATTAAAACTCTTATAGCTATACATTTTATCATATTTGAATTTTAAGCTCTTTTAAGTGTAATTTTAGCTGTCAATTACCCAAGATGGTTGAGTTGTTTCCACAAGAGGCTTAGAAAGATCTTAGGCTTGGCAGTTGGTTTGGCTCTCGGATCAATAACTGGGAACATCTTTTCCAGTTCTTTAGCTCTCAAAGTCTGCAAAAACCAGAAGATACAGAAAAATTAGCTACAAAACAGCAACTTAATACATTTCTCCGTTTGTTTTCCAAGAAAATAAAATATACTTGAACTCAAGACTGCAACTTCCGTTCTACCCAAAACACCGGAACAAGACAGACCCAGATTCCCATTTCTACTTTCTCCCTCACTTCCTCGTTTTTCTACCTATCCAAAGACAAAACAAAAAAAAAAACATTTCCTCACCTCGTCTTCCTGCAAACCGAAAGGAGTGAAACAAAATGGAGGGCCACTGCTGTACAAACCAACACCAGCCCGATCTCTACAGATCTTCGCATACGCTTTAGGGAACCCAAGTCCTTCGTCAACCACCATATCATCTTCGGAGAATGTGTAATCGGCAGCCATTGTCGCTGACAAGTTTGGTTTTCTCTTCTACGGTGCTGTTCTAAGCTAGAAATGTTCTAGTAAAAACAGAGAGCTCTGTTTTGAGAAGGAGAAGAGGCAACGGTCGAATTTTGGTTTAAATGGGCTTTGTAAAATAAAATTAAAAGAAGAATTTCAGTGCCACGTAGGCACACGGTGGGTGTAACGGCTACTAGATATTGGCCCGGCGGTCCCAGTTAATTAATAAATATATTTCATCGTCAATCTTCTCCGTTATCCGGTTGGCATTTATGTTAAAAGACCAAACCACCCTTTACTCTGTGTATTTGGATTCCATCTGTTGTATCATACTAACATCTTGACAGCAAAGCTCTTTATTTCAATGGACCGTTAAATTTGAAAGAGAATTCAAGTTTCAAGTTGCCCAAAGAACTTCAAATCTCAGTTTTATGATCAAAATTATCTTTTATACATAAATTATTTCCTATAGTTTTCGGAAATTTCTCCTTAAATCATAATTATTAAACGTTATATTGTTAAAAACTATGTACAAATTTATTTACAAATATTCATCCCAAAAATCAAACTGAAAAATAATTTTGTAAAATATCATCCATCATATTAAGCATATTTAATATATTAGTCAAAATAAATTTAAACCCTTTAATTTATTCAATGAGTAAAATTAAACCATTAATACTATGTTAACTTCTTATTATTTAGTTATTTATATAAAGTAAATTTAAGTATTTATGTATAAGACTCAATCCTTTTAAAGATAAGTGGGGTTCTAAAAAAAGGGTGGTGTCAATTTTGTTTGTATTTGGATTTGCTAGACCATTTTTTGGGTTTAAAATTAAAGTTGTAATGATTTGTTTTACCAATATAGTTTGAACTAAGAACAAAGATAGACCAAAAAAGCTACTATATATAAAGTTCCTTTAAGCACTAAGTACACCTTTGGTCCCATCATATATTTTGGTTTGGTAGGACTTACATTTTGCCCTCAATATTGATCGGTTCTAGTTAAAATCAAATAATACGAATAAGTTCAACGTCGAAGCTTTATTTCAAAAATATAAATAAATATTGTAATCTTTTTTTACTACTAATATATTTTTTACAATTAAAATTCTATTGAAAGTTTATAAACTGTCTATTATAACATAGTTCATACATATAAATTCATAAAAAATCGGATGTACATGATGAAACATAAGCATATCCCGTATATACGAGAATAGAAATAATTTATCATTTGATTGTTTAAATATAAATATACTTTTTTATAATGTTATATATTGTTTCGTCTCATTTTAAAGTCCATCAATTTTATAAATAATATCAGTTTTATAAATTTATTTATAATTCTTGTTTTGTCCTTATTCTAAAATTTCATTAGTATAAATATAATTTGAGTAAAAAAGTGTGTTTCTTAACTTTTTTCTTTTGGAAAAATTGTCTTGGCCTCTCAAAATAGGGAAAAAGGATAAAAATTATTCGCACTCTCTATCATAATTAATTGAAACTTGTACTCTTATATGCAAATAGCCACTTTCTCATTTGGGGTCCCCAAGAATTAATAGTATCAGGCCAAATTTAATAATTTCACCTTTTTTAATTTTACAAATTACAACAATAGATGAATAATAATTCTATTTGTTTTCGAGATTTTTTCTACACCTTCCCTTTCAACATGTGTGTTTGAGATATATATATATCATTTAAAAAGTAAATAATATTTTGAAATACTGTCATCTAACAGTTATGGACAACAAAATGATATTATTTAATTTATAAAATAAATAGTAGTTACTATTAAAAATTTTCCTTTTTGTTTTTGAAAACAAAGATGCTTTTGAAAGCAGCATTAAACAGTTTGTCTCTTGTAAGCTGCAGAGTCATTCCTGGTCTTCAACCTGGGCTGTCACATTAGTCTTGGATTGGGCCTTCCCGGTTTATGCATACAAATGAGCCTTACATATTGGGCCTGAAAGGCTCATCATCTAAGTATTCCTCTTCAGCTCATCATCTTAATATACCTCTCGATCAATGTCGGCTTTGGGTTAATAAGTCCCAAATTTATAAACATCCATTATCAATACATATTTATTAGGACATTATTTATAACATAAAACATTACATTTACATAAACTAAATGTAAACTTGACATAACTTTGGCTTATAATGCAATGCCAGAGATGTTTGATGTAAACAAGATTGAATAACCTATCTAGGCTCGGCTTAAATGGTTAGAACGCATTTCTCCTATAAAATGAAATGTGTTTTGTGAATATTTTTACAGAATTTTTTATATACAGATTTTTAAGCAACAATTTTTTTGTTTTTGAATATAATTTTTTTGAACACTGAGTGTATTTCAATTACAAGTTATTTTTTTGATATAAATTTTAGCAGATCTCTTAATAAATATTTAGTTATAAATTTATAATATTTAAAAAAAAAAAAGAGAGAAAAGGAAGATTGATTAAGAAAGGGTAAATCACGGCTCAACCAATACATGAAGAGGCACAGTTATCCACCTAACTTTCCAACCATCCCAAGAGCCGAACTATCTTACTCCAACTATCTTCCATATGATTTATTATCACCAATAATTGTAGTAAATTTCAATCATATTATATTTGCATGAACTGTATAACCATGTAAAGAATATGCTGAACCTACAATGATAGGCTTATCTTCTTCAATTTCAATTTTACGAGAAATATTTGTTGGTTTTCGGACAGCCAAATATTAAATACAACAAAAATGCTGATGTTACAAGAACTCATTTCATCCGCATCTTGTAACACCTCGAGTCTTCGGAGCTCAGAACTCACTCACGAAACTCGCTAATCCATCCTAATGGAAGAGCAACCCACTACCACTCCTCTCCTCCGCCACCACCGTCGCAAATCCAGCCTCTTCTCCGAACTCTCCGGAGCAGTTGGCGATCTGGGCACCTTCATTCCCATCGTCCTAACTTTAACCTTAGTCTCCAATCTTGACCTTTCCACCACCTTAATCTTCACTTCCCTCTACAACATCTCTACTGGCCTTCTCTTCGGCCTTCCCATGCCCGTGCAGCCCATGAAGTCCATCGCCGCAGTCGCCGTCGCCGAGTCTCCCCACCTCTCCCAATCCCAAATCGCCGCAGCCGGCATGTGCACAGCCGCCACCCTCCTCCTCCTCGGTGCCACCGGTCTCATGTCGTTTTTCTACCGATTCATTCCCCTTCCCGTGGTTCGCGGCGTCCAGCTTTCCCAAGGCCTCTCCTTTGCCTTCTCCGCTATCAAATACATTCGCTACAATCAAGATTTTGTCACCTCCAAATCCACTTCCCCTCGTTCTTGGCTTGGCCTTGACGGCCTTATTGTTGCCCTCTCTGCTATTTTGTTTTTAGTTTTAACTACGGGCTCCGGCGATGATACGTTAAACAGTGAAGATCATTCAGCAGACGAAGATAACACTTCAATCACTCGTTCTAGGCGTAGGTTGCATAGACGTTTGAGAATTTTATCAGCAATTCCTGCAGCTCTCATAGTGTTTTTAATTGGATTATTGTTATGTTTCATTCGTGATCCTACAATTTTTGAGGATCTCAAATTTGGTCCATCAAAGATCAAACTTTTAAAGATTACATGGGATGACTGGAAAGTTGGATTTTTTAGAGCAGCAATTCCTCAGATACCCTTATCAGTATTGAACTCAGTGATCGCCGTCTGCAAGTTATCCGGGGATTTGTTTCCAGATCGTGAAGAATTATCAGCAACAAGGGTTTCCATCAGTGTTGGGTTGATGAATTTTGCAGGTTGCTGGTTTGGCGCTATGCCTGTGTGTCACGGGGCTGGTGGGCTAGCAGGGCAGTACAGATTTGGTGCAAGAACTGGAATGGCAGTGGTATTTTTAGGGCTAGGGAAATTGGTGATTGGATTGGTATTTGGGAATTCATTTGTGAGGATTTTGGGGCAGTTTCCAATTGGGATTCTTGGGGTATTGTTGTTGTTTGCTGGGATTGAATTGGCAATGGCTTCAAAGGATATGAACACAAAGGAAGAATCATTTGTGATGTTGGTTTGTGCTGCTGTTTCTTTGACTGGTTCTAGTGCTGCATTGGGTTTTGGCTGTGGGATATTGCTATTTTTGTTGCTCAAATTGAGAAGAATGGAGTGTTCTGGATTTGGGTTCTCCAACTTTAGGCCTAAAAATGAATCTTCTGCTGAAGATCACAATGATTCAATTCCATAATTGGGTGTGCTTTTAAGGAGAATGATAGTAATTAGTACTTATCTTCTATTAACGAAAAGAGAGTTATTTAAATGCTTCTTGTAATAAATAGTTTTGTATGTAAAAGTACTTTTAGTGGAAGCACTTCTTCCGCTTGCACCTTCCAAAATATGCATCCAGCAATACCAAAAGCTCTCGTAAAAGAAAGATCATCCATAATCACTCTTTGAAAATTATAGACTACACAATATTGAGTCTAAGAGTAACAGATACGGAGCTTGAATTGAATTTGATGGGCGGATCTAGATCTGCATTTTCTTTTAATTATATTATACAAGAGACAACTGTTGCCGTGTTAATCGAACATTAAATTATACTTAAATCTTAGTTGGTGAGTCCTTATCATAATGTAAGACTTCAGACAATAACAAAGGAAAAATATTGTCCCATTGTCTTGTAAGTTTGAGCTTCCACAAAAATCAGAACTTGATATTTCAAGTAATGCCTTATTTCAAGAAAATGGTTATAAATTCTCTTAACATATTCTAATCTTGCATTAACTAATATCTCTAAATTTATTTACAGTTAGAGAAAACCTGAGCAGTTTTTTCCCGATAAATTTTTAAAATTTTATTTTATTTTTCTTCGAACACGCGCCACTGAAAGCGGGTGGAGTAAGAACTTCAACAAGCAGAAGTGTACTAAAGAAACAAAAAATAACTAAATAAATAAATAAAAGATCATTGACGATTGTTCCACTATTACACCAAACCAAAACAAAACCTACTTTCATTGTACACTTCAACTTCACTCTTTGTTCTCTCTTTCTTAATTGAAGATCCAAGTTTTGGTCAAGCTGATCACTTTCACTCTGAAGATTCTGAGATCCAAGCATAAGATTGTAAATTAATCTTCACTGAGCTCTTGCAGCAAGTTAGATACATCAGAAAACCATTTTCAGGTCAGTCTTTCAATAATCAATCAAGTTGAAAATTTTCCAGAATACCCTCCAAGCTCTAAGCTTTGTTTTGTCTATTGCAATAATTTTGTTTTGTTCATTGTCTTCTTTGGATGGTCAAAAGATGAATTGCATGGTAGAGTTTCGCGGGTGAGGACCGAAACTGTGACTTTGATATGATATATGGTGTTAAGGAGCGTTGGGTAGTTGAGAAATATTGACAGTGGTATTTGAGTGTTGAGATTTTGGAATTATGACGATTGTGTCTCTGGTTATCCTTGTTTGTATTGTGTATGGATTTTTGGTTTCTGGGTTTCCTGAATCATACCCGCTGGGCATGGATTCTGAGGTTAAAAGTGAATCTAGTGTGACCTACAAGTATGATAGGATTGATGAAGTGAAGAAACAATGTAAGTTTGTTCTGTCTTCTGCCACTGAATTGAAAACAGACAGCAATAGGTTATATAATATCAGAGATGAGCTCAATGTAGGGCATGGTGATTGGGAGCAAGAGACAGGTATTGCTCCAATAATGCCATTTGATGATAGGGATATCCCCAAGAACTCGTCTCAAACCCCTGCAAAAATAGTTTCTTTCTTTGCAGCAGACGTTGATACTAGCCATAGATCGAAGAAGTATGTAAGTATTAGTGGGGACTTATTTATGGGCATAACGCTAGATGACTCCTTTGCTGAGAAGCCTTATGGGGGGAACCCTCAATTTCAGATATATCCTAATCATACTCAACTTTCAATGTCATTTCAAGGGATATATACTGAATCTAAGAAAAATGGTGGTGAAAGGGTGTTGTGTTTGTTGGGGACTGCAATGTTACCATTGCGGGAGTCAGATTCCGATAATCCATGGGAATGGATGAAGGGCTCTGATCCAAATTATTACCAGCCACCTCTTTTGCAAGATGATCAAATTCTTCTTGTGCTGCATTTTCCAATGACCTTCACCCTGACAAATATGGTGATACGAGGAGAGATGAGCAGTTTAAACCCGAAATCAAATCCCAAGTACTTTGACATGGTTCATATTTTGTCCCAGCGTGACAGGTCAGCACACTATGAATTTGGCGCTGACAAGATTGTTTCAAAGGCATGTGATCCATATCCGTACCAAGATAACTTCACAAATGGTGGCATTGATATCTATAAAGGAATTGGATTCTGTGAAGTTCTTGAGCAGGTCACTAATGATGGAGCTTTCACTGTTGTGCCAAACTGGAAATGTAATGGCACAGACAATTTCTGTAGTAGGTTGGGTCCATTTGGTTCAGATAAAGGGATTCAAGCAACGGATGGGAGCTTTAAAGATGTTAAAATTTTCATTCAGAATGTTAAGTGTCAGCAAACAAGTGGAAGGGGAAATTCCAGCTCAGCAAAGGTTGCTGCAGTATTTCGAGCTGCTCCTCCATCAGTGCATCAGTATACTGCTGCATATAGATCTGGGGTGAGCAACATGACTCTAGCTGCTGAGGGACTCTGGAAGTCTTCCAACGGGCAACTTTGCATGGTTGGTTGTGTTGGAATTGTTGATGCAGAAGGGAGTAGCTGTGACACGCGAATCTGCTTGTACATTCCCATATCATTTTCCATTAAGCAACGAAGCATAATTGTCGGCAGTTTCTCCAGCATCAATAAAAGTAGTTTGTCCTATTTTCCATTATCATTTGAAAAGTTCGTGCGGCCTAAAGACTTGTGGAATTATTTTAGCGCCTCCAAACCACGTTATAGTTACTCAAAAATAGATACAGCTGGTATCGTCTTAGAAAAAAATGAGGCCTTCAGCTTTGGAACTGTCATCAAGAAATCCTTTCTTCAATTCCCCAAATTGGAAGACTCAGAGGCAATGTTATCTAGTCTTTCTTATCTTTCGGAAGATCTGACCCTTCACATCTCTGCAGTTCCGAATCCTTTTCCTAATGCTCGTTGGCCAATAACTGATATTGGCATGGAGATTCTGTCCCTGGGCCCTTTGTTTGGGCGCTACTGGTCCTCAGGTAATTTTTCAACCAAGGAAGAGGAGACTCCTTACCACACTAAAGCTGAATATACTGAAAAGCAGCTCCTTCTGAATGTATCAGCTCAACTCTCGCTTGCTGGAGATTCTTATGGCAATTTCTCAGTGCTTTTTTTGGAGGGTCTTTATGATCCACATGTTGGAAAAATGTATCTAGTTGGTTGCAGGGATGTTCGAGCCTCGTGGAAGATCTTATATGAGAGCATGGATCTCGAAGCTGGGTTGGACTGTTTAGTTGAAGTGGTGGTGTCATACCCACCCACTACAGCTCGGTGGTTGGTCAATCCAACTGCCAAAATTTCCATAGCCAGCCAAAGAAATGATGATGATCCTCTCCATTTTAACACAATTAAGCTCCAAACACTTCCTATTATGTACAGGAGACAGAGGGAAGACATTCTCTCCCACAGGAGCATTGAGGGGATTCTTCGGATTGTGACACTCTCATTTGCAATTGCTTGCATTTTGAGCCAGTTGTTTTATATCAAGCATAATTTAGATTCCATTCCTTTCATGTCCCTTGTCATGCTGGGTGCCCAAGCTCTTGGGTATAGTCTCCCCCTCATAACAGGTGCCGAAGCTATCTTCAAGAGAAAGGCTTCTGAATCTCACGGGACAACGTCATACAACCTTGAGAAAAATCAGTGGTTCCAAGTGATGGATTACACGGTAAAGCTCCTGGTGTTGGTGTCATTTCTACTAACTCTAAGGCTCATGCAGAAGGTATGGAAATCCCGTATCAGATTACTTTCAAGGGCCCCTCTTGAACCTCATCGCGTTCCAAGTGAGAAGCGGGTGCTTCTTACTGCATTGACCATACATGTCATTGGTTATATACTAGTTCTGATCATTCATTCTGTAAACACTACCCAGAGATCAGTTCAAACAGAGAGGTACATAGATTCGGCATCCGACCAGCACCATGGTTGGGAAACTGAACTAGAGGAGTATATTGGCCTTGTTCAAGACTTTTTCTTGCTCCCTCAAGTCATCGGCAACTTTCTCTGGCAGATAGATAGCAAGCCACTTCGAAAACTATATTTTGTTGGGATCACAGTGGTCAGACTTCTCCCTCATGTATACGATTACATTCGACCTCCTATACCGAATCCTTACTTTGGCGATGAATACGAGCTTGTGAACCCAAAGATGGATTTTTACTCCAAATTTGGAGATATAGCCATACCCGTGACGGCAATTTTCCTTGCAGCTGCAGTGTACATTCAGCAGAGATGGGATTATGAGAAGCTCAGCCACATACTTTCTTCCGGACGTTTCAAGCTTCTTCCTTCAAAATCCAGAGCATACGAGAGGTTACCTTCCAAATCCATTGAAGCTGAGCTTGCTTCTGACGTTAACAGTAATGCCAGAAATGGGAAAGAGCATGATGATGATGATGATGATGATGATCATGATCATGAATGAGATTATCAAATTATGTTGTAACGACATTATACTAACAGAATGAGTTGTTGTAAACATAAAAAAAAAGAGTAACTATTCTTTGTTGTGGTTTGTTTTTCACGTACGAAATGTTGTAATGTACAGACTTGAATTTGTCAGATTTTCCGAGTCTGCTACATGGATTAAACCCAAAATCCTGCTATAGTAAATCAGCCCAACAAAAAAGGGTTGCCTTTGATTGGAGGGCACGTGGCGTCCTGCGAGTGAAGTTTACTATACGTTGACTTGGTTAACATTGGGCTTCTCTTCCTTGACTTTTTTTTTTGTTTTTGGCATTTTTGGGCCCTTGTTTGCCACCCTCCAACTTTTATCCAAATGTATAGAGCATTCCTATGTAAAGTCTTACGTATAACTCATCTATATAAATTAACATTATAATATTATATTATATGAGATACATTAATAATATAATTTTATCACGTTATATTAATATGCAGTATGTCGTAGGAACAACTTGTTTTATAATAATTTTATAGAATTTTACGTACAATCATTTTTGTCACATTATCTATAAAATTTATAATAAAATCATATAGTGTATATTATTATTATTATTATTATTTTAAAATTGATAACTTTGTAGCGACGATTAAAATAAGTGAGGGAGAAAATGTAAAGTACACCATTTAATAAAAATAAAATGTCATAATATCCTACTTTCGTGTTCATATTAAATTAAAGATGTTTAAAATAAAGTTATTAGTTGTAAGTCCAACTCAATTTGAAATGTAGGTCTAAAATGAGTTTCATTAGGGTTTTTTTTTTTCACTTATTTTTTGTGAAGATTTGGTGTTATTCTTGTAACGCAGTTTCTACTTACCACAAAATTGATCTATAAAGTCGTCATATTCATAATTTTCATATGATTGATATCAAAGTCAATGAACAAATTAAAATGAGTAGAACATGCTCAAAATTATGGGTAGCCAAACTAAACTATTCACATTAAATAGCCTTTCCACATGAATAGCAATTGCCAACCACAAGACTATTTCGAGTTCAAATAGATCATTAAAAGTTCACCTATATTATCTCTTACAATGCAGTTGAGAGATTTTAACACATTAATTGACACTCTTGCTTTTATATGTGATCATTTTTAAGTAATAATTTACGAGTATTAGTCTAGTATTCACATCATCTAAATTTTAATTTGTTAAAAAATTCTACCTTCGAAGAAAAAAATTCAAATGGATAACTAACTCCACTTAAATTATTGGATCATATATTATTTGTACATTTAATTTTTTTCATATATAATAATAATAATTTAAAAATTTATAAAAATAACTTAACGTTAAATTTATTAAAAATTATGTATAAATTCATACGAGGATGTTGTATTATAAAATAGAATCTATTTATTTTTTCTCTTTTATTTATTATAATCGTCAATACAATCGATAAAATTTAATGTAAATATTTATGTACTAAGATTTTATATATAACACTGAATATAGAAGTGTAAACATGAGATTTTCTCCTAACATGTGTGTCTTTCATATCATAAATGATACATGATGATGAACACATTTTCATTCCATCTTTTCTAAGTATGAATTCAAAAGCATTTCAACAATTCTAGAAGTTATGAAGTCATGAATTCATGAATGAAGAGATAGAATTGCACGTATCATATTAATTGTTGTGATGATTAAATTTCTCCAATATGGGCTGCATTATTTTTCATGATTAAATGCCCACATGAAACAACGTGCATGCATGGATACACTGGACGATAATGAAAGCACCAAGATGATATTAATATTTTTATTTTCAAAATCCATATATATATATATATATATACCAAAAAAATAAAACTATGAAAGAGACTTGTATGATTATAACATTCAACCATACCGTATAATTTTATTTTGTTTTTATTATGCTTTAAAAAGATAAAATAACTGAAAGAAATACTCTATATATATATGTTAAAGTTATAATAAAATACTACCAACTGGCATACCAAAAATACTTAAATTCGATATGTCTATAGAAATATAAAAATTTCAAACTTTCTTAAAGCAAAAATTAAATTTGAGATTTCAACTACACTTTTTTCTTTAATTATATTCATTTTAAATTTTTAATCTAAAAAAATTTAGATAAAATATATGTATGATATTGTTCTTATACCATCTAATAAATATTTGTCACATTTATATACATTACTTTGAAATTAATTAATAAAATTGTCATTATATTCTTGTTTGTTTACAAAAGATTATTAAAGGGAGGTTGAACTGTTATATTAAATTAAATTAAATTAAGTATAATTTTAGACAACATTATCTCATATAAATTATGTTTTATTATGATTATGGAACCCTCTACGTACGTAATTTTTTTTCAAAAATTTATCCTTAATTTGACTTTTTAAAAGGTCTTAAGAAAACATTATTTTCTGTGCATTAATTGATGGATTTACTCGTTTTCCAGCCAACCCAATTAATTCAGGTCGGTTTCTTTCAATTATTTTTTGGATAATTACCATTTTTATCCCTAAACATATCAAAATAATGAGTTAGGACACAATTTGTTTTTTTTATCTTTAACATGTTAGTCTTCATTTAGGACAATTAAGTAGATAATTTCAGTTATTAATATAATGTAATTACTTAAATTATTAATCATATAATAAATAGATTTATTAAATTCAAATCCGACAATGACATAATAGTTATACATCTTTGTTACTTATTTATTAATCATTATTATTTTTTATCAACTCAAATTCATTTATTTGTATTAAATTCGTAATAAATAATCATATAGAAACTCAATTTGTCACTCCTGCTACTATGCCGACCTTGCTTCACTGTAAAAAGCTGAGTTAAGACAAAGATTAGAAACTAAATTGTTAAAAATGAATAAACCATATCCTTATTTGTTATTTTATCAACATATGAGGATTAAAATGTTATTTTATTTCTATTTCTTTTTAAAAAGAAAAAAGTAGCTATCCAATTTGAACTCAGCCGATGATGATGGTTTGACATATGATCCATACCCGTTGGGTCGGTAGTCGGTGGCTAACAATTTTGGGTTGGTGGTGCACCTCTTGGCTCTGTTCTTAATTGAAGCCTCGCCCCACCTCTTGACTCCACATTTTGGTTCCCATCTATTCATTCATACCCCTCTCAATATTTACCAACATTTTGTACGCCTTTACCTAAAATACAATGTTTTTGTATTTATATCTATAAGCTATATATATATAATGTAATTTTATTAAATGAAGGTAGGGCCAACTAGGGCCAAGTGCCTTTACGTCGAGCCAAAAATTTCAAATTTTTTAGTATAGCATTTATATTTTTAAGTTTATATATAATTTAATTTTTATAATTTTATAAAATTATTGATTTATTTTTTAATTTTTTAATTATTTTTAAATTTTTAATCAATTAAATTTAATTTTTAAAATATTTTTAACCCTTATTTATTTTTAATTTCGCTCCCGAAACAAATTTTATTTAAGTTTTTCGTTTAAAAACATAAGTCAACCCTTATATAAATTTCTTATTGCTCTGTCATTGTTTATATGATTATTTAATAAAATTATATATCACCGATAATAATTTCATTAAAATTTTATTATTTAAGACTATTTTTTACGAAATTATGATTTTTCGCTTGTTTAATCGGGTTATTACATTCAATTCAATTTGAACGTTGAAGAAAAACTATTGAAAATCAAGTGACAACTTTTATTTTTCTCATTCAAATTAGATTTTGATTTTTTAAATTTAATTCATAAATTTCTAAATGTAAAAATGTCATCGTACGTAAATATGTACATAACTATAGCATATAGGTACTGAATTATTTTTTTTAAAATGGCATTTAATAATATCTTAAAAAATTAAAAAAAAGGAGTTTCCGTTAATGTGTTACACATACTGCAATCTTCTTGAAGTCTCATCAGTGCTGTATTATTTAAACTTAATATTTATTGTCATCTGTTTGATTTGTGACAGAAATTGGAATTACTATTTATTAATATTAATTGAATATATATAATTTCTAGATTCTAAATCCGACCATAATTTTATTTTCAATAACTTTTATTATTCTGTTCTTATATAATTCATATTATTTTTTGTTAAATAGGCAATGAAATTTTGATTTTTTTTTTTAAAAAGCAAAAAAAAAAAATATTGAACTTGATTAACATGGGGATTGGCACACCTTGAGAATATTTTTAGGTATCAATTCCCAATAAATTTTAGATTATCTAAATTTCTGCCTTATTCTATCAATTTTATATATGAAAATTACAATTTATGTCATAATAATAAATATTTTAGAAGATTAGTTTTAAAGCTAGATTAAAGAGTTGTGAAAAAATTAAAAAAATGATAATATATGCTATATTGAGTAATAAAAAAACAAAATTCATACTTTATTAATAAAACATAATCAAATTACTTAATTGGGTTGAATTAGGTTGTGATATGATTTTATATAAACAAGTATCATTTGATAATGAAATAGATTAATTTTGAAAAAAATACCTGATAATTTATTATCAACCTAACTCTCTCATGATTATATATGGAATGGGGCACCTTAATTCTAATTAAAATCGAAATTAGTAGAAAAGTATAGACAACAATATTTAAATTGTATTAAAATCAATAAATAATGTATATATAAAATCAAAGCTAGTAGAAAGAGATTGATAACAGAAAATAATTTAAGACCCATTCACATGCTTTTAACCAAAATCACACAATACAAGTTGTAGTTGTAGTTGTAGTTGAGCTTGTGTTTGTACTTCTTTTTAATCAATTTTATGTGTATTTTGTTTTATTTATAATTATTTTTTATCTCTATGTTACGTCAATTTATATTTATATAAATAATTTTTTTAAAAAAAGAAGAAAAAAAATCCTAAAAAAATGTGACATGAATAATGATATAGAATATGTAACTTCTAACTGCAATAACACTAACCAACGAGGAAATTCAAACCGCCTTAGAAATTAATAGGACAGCCATGTGAGCCGCCCATTTTCACTTGTATATATTTTCATCAACATATACAACACATTGATTTATGAAAACAATACCCATCTCTGTTGTTATTGGATTTCTTTGTTGTTTAAGTTCAGCAGAAAGAGAGAAGCTGAGAAAGCACTTCTGTGTTTTGGTGGGTTTTCGGTTGTGATAATCTTATAAATGGAGGGTGGTGATATTTACAAAGCTAGTAATAGTTTACGTGTAGGAAGCGCTTCTATATGGAGAGGTAGTGTTAGGGAAGCAAGGTCTTCGAGGGAAGAAGATGATGAGGAGGCTTTAAAATGGGCTGCACTTGAGAAATTGCCTACTTTTGATCGTTTGAGAAAAGGAATATTAACTACCTCCCATGGTGGTGCTAATGAAATTAGTGTGTACAATCTTGGACTGCAAGAAAGACAGAAGTTGATTGAAAAGTTGATCAGAGTTGCAGAAGTTGATAATGAGAGCTTCTTGTTGAAGCTCAGGAATCGCATTGATAGGTAAAATTTCTCCCTTTTCATGCCGTAAATGGTTGTCTGTACTACTCTTTAAACCCAGAAAAGTTAAACATCCATAAATGGAATATATGTATGTATGTATCATGTATGCATACCCAAGACATCAAAGTCACACAAGCCAAGATGGACCAAAATTTTTATGGATGTAGAATGTATGTGTGTATTCACGTATGCATTCATGAGTTTGAGTTTACACAAATACTCAAGCCATCTGAGTGACAAGGGCAAGATGTATAAATTTTTCATGTATGTATGTATGTATATGTATATGCATGTATTCATGTATGGATGCACGAATTTGTGCAATACCATTAGAGTCATAGAGTCCTAGATGAATGAAGGTGAAATCCTCCAATTACTTTTAAGTAAATGATAAGAGATGTTATGTGTGTATTGTTGGCAAGTTTTCTCAGAGGAAAAACGGGGCAGCTATGTTCTAGTCCTTGAAATTGTTGTTTTCGTTTGACTTGTATTTAAATATGATGTTCATTTTTCTTTTGATTTTTTTTTCAGAGTTGGAATTGACCTTCCAAAAATCGAAGTTCGATTTGAGCATCTAAATGTTGAAGCAGAAGCGTATGTAGGAAGTAGAGCCTTGCCAACATTCTTTAACTTCTGTGCCAACATAATTGAGGTAGCAACATTCATCTAAAAGTTGAATCAGTAATTTTGCATAATTATGTTTTGTTAATTTCTTTGCTCATGCGTTAACAACTTGTGTATGTTTGAAGGGTTTCTTGAACTCCCTGCACATTCTTTCGAGTAGAAAGAAGCATTTGACAATCCTGAAAGATGTAAGTGGAATCGTAAGACCAAACAGGTGAGAACTGAATTGGTATTGTTTATTAATTATCCTTCAATGAAAGTTTAGAATAACTTGGCACTCATTTTTCATTTTGTTCATTTCTTTGTTGCAGAATGACATTGCTTTTGGGTCCTCCAGGTTCTGGAAAGACCACATTACTGTTGGCTTTGGCAGGGAAGCTTGATTCTAGTCTAAAGGTGAATTACATGCTAAAAATCTCTTATTATTTCAGAGGGTTTGGCTTTTAGCAGTGATTTTCATTCTTTGGTTTTATCTCTAATTTGAGAATTCAAATGTTTATCTGTAGGTTTCCGGTAGGGTGACATACAACGGCCACAATATGAATGAATTTGTGCCTCAGAGAACAGCTGCTTATATCAGTCAACATGATGTTCACATAGGAGAAATGACTGTCAGGGAAACCTTGGCCTTTTCTGCAAGATGCCAGGGGGTCGGAACCCGTTACGGTTAGTTTCTTTTCTCTCTTTTGTTTTTCCTGAACTATAAAATTCAGATTGCATTGCGAGGGATTTCTTTTTTATAGGACTGAGAGGTTATTGTTGCTTGAAAATGCAGACATGTTATCGGAGTTAGCCAGAAGAGAGAAGGCATCAAACATCAAGCCTGATCCTGATATTGATGTTTTCATGAAGGTTAGTGAAGCTGAAGTCAATTTGATTCCAATCAAACAAGTCATTTCAGAAAAAGAATAAATTTTGATAAATTTTGGGTTATTAAAGGTTGTCTTCAATCGGGTGTTCCTATGAATTAAAATCCTAGCCAGTACACAAACTTCGATTTTCAACTCCTTGAGTCATTTACTTGAATTAGTACTTTTTTATATAAAAAATGTGCTCATAAGCTAATGGAATCATTTTAGTATCAAATTTACAGAATGGAATTGCAGTCACAGTGACTGAATTTGTTGTATTTTTGTGCAATCTCCGATTATAGGCAATAGCAACTGAAGGCCAAGAAGCCAATGTGGTCACTGATTACATCCTAAAGGTAACATCAATGTGAATCACTATAAGATTGTGAATTACTTTCAAGAACGAGGAACTTGATACCTCTCATCATAAATTTACAGGTTCTGGGACTAGATGTCTGTGCTGATACCATGGTCGGTGATGAAATGTTAAGAGGTATATCGGGAGGACAAAGAAAGCGTGTTACAACAGGTTAAACAACAAACTTTCATGAACACTTCATTTGCGGTTGCAGATAGGAAAAAAATTATCATCCTTCTGACATAAATGACAGGTGAAATGATGGTTGGACCAGCACAAGCACTGTTTATGGACGAAATATCTACTGGTTTGGATAGCTCGACAACTTACCAAATTGTGAATTCTCTTAGGCAACTTATTCACATCCTTAATGGAACCGCCCTGATATCTCTCCTACAGCCGGCACCAGAGACTTATGATCTATTTGATGACATTATCCTCCTATCTGATGGCCAAATTGTGTACCAGGGTCCCCGTGAACAAGTGCTAGATTTTTTTGAATTTATGGGCTTCAAATGTCCGAAAAGAAAAGGCGTGGCTGATTTCTTACAAGAAGTAGGCGCTTATAGAGCTCTTTTTGATGACATTTTTCGCTAATACCACAAAAGTTTTGAGAACTAGGGTAATCCCCATGTGTAACTTATCATCCAATCTCCATGAATAATGAAAATGCTGCAGGTGACTTCGAAGAAGGATCAGGAGCAGTATTGGGCAAGTAGAGATGAGCCTTACAAGTTTGTGACAGTCAAGGAATTTGCTGAGGCATTCCAATCATTCCATGTGGGACAGAAACTTGGTGATGATCTTGGAACTCCATTTGATAAGAGGAAAAGCCACCCAGCTGCTTTAACAACCAGAAAGTATGGTGTTAGCAAGAAGGAGTTGCTGAAAGCTTGCATCTCAAGAGAACTTTTGCTGATGAAGAGGAACTCATTTGTCTACATCTTCAAGCTCTTCCAAGTGAGTATTGCGCTTAATTTGAAATTGTTTCAATCTTTCTTTAAGAGATAATATTATATTGACTTTACTCTGCTACTAGCTTACAATTATGGCAGTGATTAGTACGACACTCTTCTTAAGAACGGAGATGCATAAAGATTCAGTAATTGATGGAGTAATTTACACCGGTGCTTTGTTCTTCACTGTAATTATGGTCATGTTCAATGGAATGGCAGAGATTTCTATGACCATAGCGAAGCTTCCTGTATTCTACAAGCAAAGAGACCTCCAATTCTATCCTTCATGGGCATATGCTCTTCCCACATGGATTCTCAAGATACCCATCTCATTTGTAGAGGTAGCCGTTTGGGTATTCATAACCTATTATGTGATTGGATTTGATCCCAATAGTGGAAGGTAAGAAGAGAGAAAAGAGTGGCAAATTTGTTAGGAACCACTGAAGGTTCTATTACATACATGAATCCAACTGTTTTACGAGGCGATCTACTTGCTGCAGGTTCTTTAAACAATACCTGCTGCTGTTGGTTGTTAACCAGATGGCTTCTGCATTGTTCCGATTAATTGCAGCAACAGGCAGGAATATAGTTGTCGCTAATACATTTGGTGCATTTGCGTTGCTGTTGCTTTTTGCACTGGGGGGATTTGTCCTTTCACGAGGTATTATTAGAACATAAATTCAATAAAAAAAACGAATTTATCTTTTTCTCACATTTTAACTTAAGTTCTTACTTTTCTGTTTAATAACGCAGAGGACATCAAGAAATGGTGGATATGGGCTTACTGGTGTTCACCTTTGATGTATGCACAGAACGCGATAGTGGTAAATGAGTTCCTTGGTCAAAGTTGGAGAAAGGTAATGCCTTGAATGAGCCTTATATTATTGCATTTCTCTCTTAATAATCTGCTAATAGCTTCAATTCCTCATATGAAGATTGTGCCAAACTCAAACGAAACATTAGGAGTTGCAATTTTGAAGTATCGTGGATTCTTCCGGGGTGCATATTGGTATTGGCTAGGTGTAGGAGCGCTGGCTGGTTTTACACTACTGTTCAATTTTGGCTTCACTCTGGCTCTAAAATTTCTCGACCGTATGTTTCCTTACCTTCTTCACTTTAGTGCATTCTAAAAGTGAGCAACTGTATACTAATTGGTGAAATCATGTGGCAGCATTTGATAAGCCTCAGGCTCTTATATCAGAGGAATCTCAAGGCAATGAGCATGATAAAAGAGCTGGGGGAACTGTTCAGTTATCAACCCGTGGAAGTAGCTCTAGTCATAGAACTCGCTCAGGTAACAAAGCTCATTTGAAAACTTCTTGCATGTAATAGATATTTTGTATATGCCTTTAGATGATAATTAATTCTTCTTTAACAAGCAGGGAGTGGACACAGTACAAGGAGGAAAAGCTCCTCCAATTCCTCATCAATGATAGAAGTCGCTTTTGAGGCCAATACTAACAAGAAAAGAGGAATGGTTCTTCCATTTGAACCACATTCCATTACCTTTGATGAAATTACATACTCTGTTGACATGCCACAGGTAACGTTAAGATTGAAAAAAATCTATATATTTCAGTGCAATGTAGTCCTGTCATGATGAATAATTGGTTTGATTAACTTTGCAGGAAATGAAAATTCAAGGTGTTGTTGAAGACAAATTGGTACTTTTGAATGGTGTGAGTGGTGCATTCAGGCCAGGTGTTCTTACAGCTCTGATGGGTGTTAGTGGTGCTGGTAAAACCACTCTGATGGATGTATTGGCTGGTAGGAAAACAGGGGGATATATTACTGGGAATATCACAATATCTGGTTACCCAAAGAAGCAAGAAACATTTGCTCGTATTTCAGGATATTGTGAGCAAAATGACATCCACTCTCCTCATGTTACTGTATACGAGTCCTTGGCTTACTCGGCCTGGCTTCGATTACCCCCAGAAGTTGATTCTGCAACAAGAAAGGTCAGTACTTGAACCGGTGGAGTCATGATATGTCCATCTTTTCTCTTGTCATTGAGAGCTAAAATAGAAGAGAAACAGCTTTAATCCTTGAATACATTGTTGGATAATGTATAATAATTTATATTTTCACCCTTACTTTGCAGATGTTTATCGAGGAAGTCATGGAACTTGTGGAGTTGAACACATTGAGAAAAGCACTAGTTGGTTTGCCTGGCATAAGTGGTCTGTCGACAGAACAGCGAAAGAGGCTCACCATTGCAGTTGAGCTTGTGGCAAACCCTTCCATCATATTTATGGATGAGCCAACTTCAGGGCTAGATGCAAGAGCTGCTGCAATTGTGATGAGAACTGTTAGGAATACCGTGGACACTGGCAGAACGGTAGTTTGCACCATCCATCAGCCAAGCATTGACATATTTGAAGCTTTTGATGAGGTGAGAATATTTAATTATACTGGACCGACCGGAGTTGAAAAGTTTTTCTCTGTATGTGGTTATGAATGTTGAACATTGCAATGCAGTTATTCCTTCTGAAGCGAGGAGGACAAGAGATATACGTTGGGCCATTGGGTCGCCATTCTTGCCATCTTATCAACTATTTCGAAGTATGACATGATAAACATTCTCAAATTATGAACAATGAAAAATTCATCTTAAAATAGAACATTATGAAACCATCTAATATACGTTTATTTTCTTTTATGCAGGGTATTGCAGGGGTTAGTAAAATTAAAGATGGTTACAATCCAGCAACTTGGATGCTAGAGGTTACTGCTTCATCCCAAGAATTAGCTTTGGGGGTTGATTTTGCTGAAATTTACAAAAACTCAGAATTATACAGGTGGGTTTGTGATAAAATTCTAGGCTATAGCACATGGGGAAAACTCCATCCTCCACTGTACTGATGCCTTTGTTTTGCTCAAAATTGTTGCTGATTAATGTCGTGTATTTCAGGAGAAACAAAGAACTGATCAAAGATTTAAGCAAGCCTTCTCCTGGTTCAAGGGACCTCCATTTTGCTACACAGTACTCGCAATCATTCTTCACCCAATGTATGGCTTGTTTATGGAAACAGCATTGGTCATACTGGCGAAATCCACCATACTCTGCTGTCAGATTTCTGTTTACAACCTTCATAGCTTTGATATTCGGGACAATGTTCTGGGACATGGGCACTAAAACGTGAGTTACAACTATGAAACTGAAACATTATGTTTGAAATGTCATTCAAAGCCTTATAACTTTATCTGCCTTTCAATCTTACTTCAATTTGGCATTTCGAATGATAGAACAAAGCAAGTAGATCTGTTTAATGCAATGGGTTCCATGTATGCTGCGGTTCTCTTCCTCGGCATTCAAAATGCTGCGTCTGTGCAGCCGGTTGTAGCTGTTGAGCGAACAGTCTTCTATAGAGAAAGAGCGGCTGGAATGTATTCAGCCCTGCCATATGCCTTCGCACAAGTAACTGTTTTGACATCTGACATACTTGAAATGTAGAATTCCTTGCGTTTCTTTACCGAACCTTTTTCTATTCTCTGCAGGTTATGATTGAGATTCCTTATATAATTGTTCAAGCTACGGTATATGGTATTATAGTCTATGCAATGATTGGATTTGAATGGACTGCTGCAAAGTTCTTTTGGTATCTATTCATCATGTTCTTCACCTTATTGTACTTCACCTTCTATGGCATGATGGCTGTGGCTTTGACACCAAACCACCACATTGCTGCCATTGTTTCCTTTGCATTTTATGGATTATGGAACGTGTTTTCTGGGTTTATAATCCCAAGAACCGTAAGTATTTTCTTCCCATTCCCAACCGAAATGCTAGATTTCCATAACTTACAGATACTTTGTTGCTAATTCTTTCCATTATCTCTCAAACTTGTTTGATAACAGAGAATTCCTGTATGGTGGAGATGGTACTACTGGGCATGCCCCGTATCTTGGACCTTGTACGGGTTAGTTACATCCCAGTTTGGAGATTTACATAACACGCTTGAGACAGGTGAAACTGTGGAACAATTTCTGAGAAATTACTTTGGTTTCAAGCATGATTTTCTTGGAGTCGTAGCAGCTGTTGTTGTCGTGTTCTCAATGCTCTTTGCATTCATCTTTGCTTTGGGAATCAAGGCATTCAATTTCCAGAAGCGATAGAAACTATAGTTTCATTTCTAGATAGCCTTAACACATATGTAGACAGAATCATCCCGTAGTGAAACGAATTGTATCAATTTCTTGTACATCTTTTTCAACAGTTATATCCATGGCATTTGGTTAGTATATAAAAATGCAAGAAGTTTGGAACCATTTTGAGAATTTGTTTTGTATACAAGCTTGAGGTCAATAAAGAACAGCAGAAGCTAGTTCAACTTTGTCATACCAAGAAATTGGGATTTTCAGGATGAATTCTTGCTTCTCAAATGTATTGATTCTTTCGGTCAAATCTGAAAAATAAAAAAAAGTCAGAATATGCATGTAATATGATAATCATATACTCTCTATGTCATTTTTGATCTCTTATCTCTTTGGTTTGATAATGTGTAAGTGCTTCTAGGAAGCATACTGTAAGCACTTCTTATTTTAACACTAAGAGAGTTTTACTTACTTCGGTAACACGTATGAAACCAATTTCCATCTTGTATTTCTTCGCAATGTGAAAATGATTAAAGTAAATTGCAAGATAGAGAATCATAAATTATAGCACACCAGAAGGATAAAATTGATTAAATTTCTAATTACATCTAATTTTATTTGACTATGTTGCCTTCAAAATCTATGAATTTAATTATGAATTGGCTTCATGAGAGACTCACCTTTACATGACTGATCCCATTTTCTTTATTTTTGGACTAAATAAATCATAAATGGAGTAATAATATTTTCGTCCCCATAATTTTGTTAATTAATAAGTTATGGTCTTCTCATTTTTTATATTTTATTCCACGTTGTCAGTGGTACGTTATGAAAATATGAAAAACATAGTTTAAAAACGAAGGAGACGGGACTAAATTGTTAAGATGGAGAAATATATTCACATATTTGTTATTGTACTAAATTATAGGGACAAGAGTGTTAATATCCAATCTTAAAAACATGTGATTCGGATAAGATTCAAGCGTGTCGGCCTCTCCTTTGACTTTGACGGTAGGAAGCTTCTGATAATTTTTTATTTTAGATTTTCTAATTAATGTTTGGTGTGATTTCAAGTTTTCAACCATATTTTTGGAGATGTTAGACAATAAATTGTTCTAAGCAATTCGAGAATTGTGACTAATTAATTATTGCATGGTTATAATTTTCAATTTTATTTACTCGATTTTTGAATAATAACTTCTATATTATAATTAATATTTATTATTTATAGCAAATTATTTTATGATGACTGAGAATTAAATATTGCAACACTTTTATTCTAAACATATCTTAAATTTTTTTATTAAAATATGTCATCAAGAACGAGAGGAATTAATTTAGAAGGAAGTATTTAAAATAATAGAGTCTACAAAATTTAGATAGTACAATTAATTTGATTATTATTATCACTAATTTATTTAAAATTTCAAATGAACAAAATCAATTATGAGTTGTTGTTAGTACTAATAACTAATTTAATTAATAAAATATTTTGACGTGATATAAAATATTTGGTATAAAGTATTTAATTTATACTTATGACCACATAAATTATAGTCTCATGTAAATAATAACAATAATAATAATAATAATTTTTACAATAATAATTTTTTAAGAAAAATAAATTCTCTTGCCACATGTGGGTTTTTTGTTTGATTGCTCCAAATATTTTGCTTCTAGAATCAAATAAAAAAAAGAAGCTTGGACTTTAGTGCATAAAATAGTAGTCTTTTCAATTGACGATGGTATTTCACATTTATAATAAATTATGTTGGTTCCCACTACTTTCTTCTCTCTCTGTTCTATCTAGAAAACCTTATGCAAAAGCATGCATATAAAGTCATAGGAAAGTACTTATGGAAAAGCGCTTTTGCTTGTCTTCCAAGTTGAAAATTTTAAGGGCAATGACATCATTCATGATGGGAATATATTTCTTCTTGATTTGATTTAGAATATTCATGCATGTGGGCAGTTAAAAAGAAAAAAATAAATTAACTCATGTAATTTTCAATTAATTGTTTGTTAATTTCTTCTTTTAATTTTCAATCAAGAATTGATCAAAATTTGTAAGTCATATACAAGCTTGACTTTGCGTTTGGTTTGAGCTTGAATTGAATTGAATATTCAACATAATAAAAGTCCATTATTTATTTTAAAATGGTAAATGAGAAATTAATTTTAAATTAGATTTAATGACTCAAAACAATGTACTTATCGCATGCGTGAATGTGGAACAAGTATCTCAATTAGAAACAAATGGAAAAAAATAAAATAAAAAACCTAATTGGGGAACATGTTAATGAAATTAAATTAAAAAAGGAAATAATATTTTAAATTTTTTTAAAACCACCGAAATATTTATTTAATAATAGAAATTATTTAATTAATGATTAAAATAAAGTTAATTAGTTGCAGAAGCATGTCAAATCCAAATTGCATTGAGGTCTTAAGTGTTCAAGAGTCAATAATTAAAAAAGTAGTTGTGTGACATCCAGGGTGATATCATTTTTTTTTCAGTTTTCTTACTCCAAAATCAATTGAATTCAATATGATTTTTAAATTTGAAAAGGTCCATGGTCTATTATAGCAGCCTTTTGCACTCAATAGTAGAAAATATTACAATTTCTTAATGAAAATAAAATAGATTTTTCTTCATTCTAGAATATGTTATTTTTGTTTTAAGCAATTACCAAAATTCCATTTATTCAAACGCACTTTAAACTAATTAGGTGGAGTTTTTTTGTCAAATTTATTAAAAATCATTCTCATTAAATATATAACTAAAATTAATCATTAAACTTACTGTTTAAATTAAAATACTGATTTAATGCAATAATAATAACTAAAATCTTAAAAATGTTGAAATTTTTTAAATAAAACAGTTTTATTGAGATCATTTAATTAAATTAGATAACAAATATTATCAAATAAATGTAAGAAATAATTTGATCTATTTGTCTCATCTAAAATAGTTTAAACGTTGGCATAACAAACGTGGCCTAAAATTATTACAAAATTTGGTTTAAGTCTTTTTTTATTTTCCTTTCTAAAGCTTGGCAACGAGGATAAATTAAAAAAATATATATGAAAATACCAAGAATACTCTCATGACAAGACGCAAAATGGTGCTCTTGAACAGCATGTGCTAGTTTCAACTTTTGCCCGCCAGCTGCAACGAATATGAATGAAACAACATGGAAATTCTTACTATTGGATTTGACATATCAATCGCTGCCTATTTCCCTCTATATATACAGCTGCCTTTCCCTACTATCCAACGCCTTCATATCAACTCAATATTAAGAGGAAGATATAGTGCTTTGTAAAAGAACAAAGCCATTTCCATCATTGGATTTGTTCTTGAAGCTTGAACAACGAAGGGAAAATAAGTAGTGGATTGTGGTGGCTTTCGGCTTGAGTTGTGATGGAGAGCGGTAATATTCATATAGCGAGCAGTAGTATACGTTCTGGGAGCTCTTCGATATGGAGGAACAATACTATGGATGTATTTTCAAAATCTTCAAGAGAAGAAGATGATGAAGAGGCTTTAAGATGGGCTGCACTTGAGAAATTGCCAACTTTTGATCGTTTGAGGAAAGGAATACTGACAACTTCGAAGGGTGATGCTAGTGAAATTGATATAAACAATCTGGGATTTGATGAAAGGCAGAAGTTGGTTGAAAGGTTGGTGAAAGTTGCAGAGGTTGATAATGAGAAGTTCTTGTTGAAGCTCAGGAACCGCGTTGATAGGTAATATTTTTTATTTGATTTTCTTGTGTCGTGCATGCATGTGTCAGTTCGTGTATTTTCTTGGCAGCCAAACAGAGGAGCTCTGTTCGTGTTGAAATTCTTCTGATTTTCTTTGTTTTGGGATTTTTTTGTCTCAGAGTTGGAATCGAACTTCCCACGATTGAAGTCAGATTTGAGCATTTAAACGTTGAAGCAGAAGCACAAGTGGGAAGTAAAGCTTTGCCTACTTTCCTTAACTTTTGTTTCGGCATAGTAGAGGTAACAACCATAAACTAGTTCTTGCTTTTGTTCTTCGTTTTAGTCTTTTGGGTTAATTTTAGCTTTACATTTTCCCGTTGTCTTCTGTTTTTCAAGGTTCTCTTGAAATATCTGCATATTTTTTCAAGTAAAAAGAGACACTTGACAATCCTGAAGGATGTTAGCGGAGTCATAAAGCCAAGCAGGTGAGAACTGCATTCCTATTCTTTATCTATTCAAATTAGTGATATCTTGGCAGTTGTGTCTCATTGTGTCAATTGCTTTGTTGCAGAATGACATTGCTTTTAGGTCCTCCAGGTTCTGGAAAAACAACACTGTTGTTGGCTCTGGCCGGGAAGCTTGATCCTAATCTAGAGGTGATTTTGTATTAGTAACGTCGATTGATTCTAGCCTAGAGGGGATCTGTATTTTAGCATTGAGTTTTGCCCTTGGGGCTTATTTCTAAAGTGAGAAGTGAACTGTCTTGTGTAGGTTGGTGGTCGGGTTACGTACAATGGCCACGAGATGAATGAATTTGTGCCTCAGAGGACTGCTGCTTATATCAGTCAACACGATGTTCACATAGGAGAAATGACTGTCAGGGAAACATTAGCGTTCTCTGCTAGATGCCAGGGAGTCGGATCCCGTTTTGGTTAGTTGCTTTTTTCTCTTTTGTTTTCCTTTCAACTATTAAATTCAGATTGCAGGATAATGAATTTTTGTTGTATGAACATTATGAAATAATTAACTTTCTTAAAATGCAGAAATGTTATCGGAGTTGGCTAGGAGAGAGAAAGCAGCAAATATTAAGCCTGATCCTGATATTGATGTATTCATGAAGGTGAGAAAAGCTGAATTTGGTTCATGAAGACGGGTAGTATTCAACTTATTTCATTCTTATTTCATTTCAATCAAACGAGGGTTTCTGAAACAAGAAATTTTGATTAACAAATAGTTAGGATTTTGGTTTTAAAACATGTTGAATCATGTACTGGAATTGGTTTATCATATTTGATTCTATATTTTGTGTTTGATTGGATGCTATCTTATGGCTATGGATTTATACTCATGGCAATTGCATTTCTTATGTCTGTTATGGATTCTAATATCACAGGCAGCAGCCACAGAAGGCCAAGAAGCCAGCGTGATCACGGATTATGTTCTAAAGGTATCTTCATAATAAATCACTGTAACCTTGTAAGTTATCATTAGATATAATGATGTGACTTGTCAGTAATTTTGCCTCATAATATTACAGGTTTTAGGACTGGAAGTATGTGCTGATACACTGGTAGGTGATGAAATGTTAAGAGGTATATCGGGAGGACAAAGGAAGCGTGTTACAACAGGTAAATTGCACAACATCATAAATTTATTTGCATTACAAAGAAAAAAGTGTAAACCTGTTATCCATTTTAATTTACGAATCAAAATTTCTGATAATTGTATTATAGGTGAAATGCTGGTTGGACCAGCAAAGGCTTTGTTCATGGATGAGATATCTACTGGTTTGGACAGTTCTACGACTTTCAATATCGTGAACTCTCTCAGGCAAAACGTTCACATCCTTAACGGAACCGCATTGATCTCCCTCCTACAGCCAGCACCAGAGACTTACGATCTATTTGATGACATTATTCTTCTATCGGATGGCCAGATGGTGTACCAAGGTCCTCGGGAACAAGTGCTGGACTTTTTTGAACAAATGGGATTCAAATGTCCCGAGAGAAAAGGCGTGGCTGACTTCTTGCAAGAAGTAAGTGCTTATAAATCTCTGTTTCATTAAAATCTTTTAATAATAGAAAAAGAAAAATTCTTCTGAGAGGTTATCTGCGTTTTCTCCACTTCGAAAATAATACAAGTTTTACTCACAGTAAGAGGGGTCTCATGCTTAAATTCTTGTATTCAATTTTCTGATTCAAAAAACATTGCAGGTGACATCGAAGAAAGATCAGGAGCAGTATTGGGCACGTAGAGAGCAGCCTTACAGATTTGTAACAGTCCAGGAATTCGCCGATGCGTTCCAATCATTCCATGTGGGACGGAAGGTTGCTGATGAGCTTGCAATTCCGTTTGATAAGAAGAAAAGCCACCCGGCAGCTTTGACTACCAAAAAGTATGGTGTTAACAAGAAGGAGTTGTTGAAAGCTTCCATCTCAAGAGAGTTTTTGTTGATGAAGAGGAACTCTTTTGTCTACATATTTAAACTCGTTCAAGTGGGTGTCAGCTCCATTTAAATTTCGTTTAGTCTTTTATTTAAGTTATAACTTACTTACAGATTGTTTTCATTCTGCTCCCAGCTTACAATAATGGCAATGCTTACTATGACACTCTTCTTTCGGACAAAGATGCACCGAGATTCAATAAATGATGGAATGATTTTTGCGGGTGCCTTATTCTTTTCGGTTGTTATGATCATGTTCAATGGAATGGCAGAGATTTCTATGACCATTACAAAGCTTCCTGTATTCTACAAGCAAAGAGAACTGCTATTCTTTCCTTCTTGGGCATACTCTCTTCCCACATGGATTCTCAAGATCCCCGTCGCATTCTTAGAAGTTGCTGTTTGGGTATTCATAACCTATTACGTGATTGGTTTTGATCCCAATGCTGGAAGGTAAGAAGAGAGAATTGTAAATTTGCTACGAACGTTTGATCTATTAATCCAAATATCTTACAGTGTGACCTACTTGCTGCAGGTTGTTCAAGCAGTACTTGCTGCTTTTGTTTGTTAACCAGATGGCTTCTGCATTGTTCCGATTTATTGCAGCAACAGGAAGAAACATGATTGTTGCTAATACATTTGGTTCATTTGCATTGCTCCTGCTTTTTGCTCTGGGTGGATTTGTCCTTCAACGAGGTATAAAAATTTACTATTTCTCATTGTTTGTTAAATAGACTAATTAGCTTGCTTATAGAAATTTAACTGCAATACATTCTTTCCAATAAAACAGATGACATAAAAAAATGGTGGATATGGGGATACTGGATTTCACCTATGATGTATGGACAGAATGCAATAGTTGCTAATGAGTTTCTTGGGAACAGCTGGAATAAGGTAATGCCCGAACCCAGACTAATTACCTTGCGCATATTTGTTTATATGGGCTTTAATAAAATGCTGATGGTTTGAAATTTTGCAAATCAAAGATTCTGCCAAACTCAACTGAGCCACTTGGAGTAGAAATTTTGAAGACTCGTGCGTTCTTTCCCCATGCATATTGGTACTGGCTGGGAGTAGGGGCTACAGTTGGTTTTATAGTACTGTTCAACTTTGGTTTCACTCTTGCTCTCACTTTTCTCGACCGTGGGTATCTTTAACTTTTTCACTTTCATTTCTTACAAAACATAGAGATTATATTCTTATTTTGTACAAATATATGTGCAGCGTTTGAGAAGCCCCAGGCTGTTATAACAGAGGAATCTGAAAGTAGCAAGCATGATAACCGAAATGGTGGAACCATTCAGTTATCAACTCGTGGAAGTAACTCTAGTCATAGATCTCACTCAGGTGATTAATCTCATTTATGAGTGTTATGTGTGAATGTATATGATAAAACGTGGTGTGCCTATTTGAGAATAAATTCTAGTTTACAGTTCAAACTTACCTTGATTGACATACAGAGAGCGGACATGACATTAGGAGGAGAAACTCCCCTTCCAATTCCTTATCCACGTCAGAAGCAGCTGCTGCGGCCAATCAGAACAAGAAAAAAGGAATGGTTCTTCCATTTGAACCACATTCCATTACCTTTGATGAAGTTACATACTCTGTTGACATGCCGGAGGTAATGTTTAGTTTAAAAAGTAATCTGTATAATTTCACTGCAAATTAGGCCGGATCTGACTGAATAATTTGTTTGGATTAACGTTGCAGGAAATGAAACTTGAAGGTGTTAACGAAGACAAATTGGTACTTTTGAATAGTGTGAGCGGAGCATTCAGGCCGGGGGTTCTTACGGCTCTCATGGGTGTTAGTGGAGCTGGTAAAACAACTCTGATGGATGTATTGGCTGGCAGGAAAACTGGGGGGTATATTACTGGGAATATCACAATCTCTGGGTACCCAAAGAAGCAAGAAACATTTGCTCGCATTTCAGGGTACTGTGAGCAAAATGACATCCACTCTCCTCATGTTACTGTATATGAGTCCTTGCTCTACTCGGCCTGGCTTCGATTACCCTCCGAAGTCAACTCTCAAACTAGAAAGGTTAGTTCTGAAATCCCAAGGTGTTTCAGGCTTTGGGTCATTTTTTTTACCTAGTGTCGGAGCTGAAAGTCAGCTAGAAGAGAAGTAACTTGAAGTATTGAACATGTCCTTGCAATGGCTACGCCAATTTATATTTTCACCTATTATTTGCAGATGTTCATTGAGGAAGTCATGGAGCTTGTGGAATTGAATCCATTGAGACAAGGACTGGTTGGTTTGCCTGGAGTAAATGGTTTGTCCACAGAGCAGCGCAAGCGGCTTACCATCGCAGTTGAGCTCGTTGCAAACCCCTCTATCATATTCATGGATGAGCCAACTTCAGGGCTAGATGCCAGAGCTGCTGCCATTGTTATGAGAACAGTAAGGAACACAGTGGACACAGGAAGAACAGTTGTCTGCACCATCCATCAGCCTAGCATTGACATCTTTGAAGCTTTTGATGAGGTGAGAATTCTTAGTACCAGATCAAGGGATTTAAGTTTTTTCTTTAAGTTCCCTTCTATTTCAGAGTGTCATATGTTTAACCTGCCATTGCAGTTGTTTCTGCTGAAGCGAGGAGGACAAGAGATATATGTTGGGCCCTTAGGTCGCCAATCCAGCCAACTTATCAATTATTTTGAGGTGTGATGTTATGAATTTTCGCAAACCACATATGAAGAATTTTAATTTCATATTACTTTTTAACTGGAGATATTTAAATTACATATAAAACTAGCTAATGCATTTATATTTTTCTTGTGAAGAGCATTGATGGAGTTGCCAAAATTAAAGATGGGTACAATCCAGCGACTTGGATGTTGGAAGTTTCTGCTTTATCCCAAGAAATAGCTTTGGGGGTTGATTTTGCTGCTATTTACAAAAACTCAGAACTGTACAGGTTAGCTTATGGAAAATAACTGAGCTACATTATTACCCTAAATCCGTCTATCACCTGTGTTGGTTCTTGATTAAATTTGTTGACAATGTATGTTATATTTTTCAGGAGAAACAAAGCACTGATTAGAGATTTGAGCCAGCCAGCTCCGGGTTCAAAGGATCTTTATTTCCCCACACAGTATTCGCAACCATTTTTAACCCAATCTCTGGCATGCTTATGGAAACAGCATTGGTCATACTGGCGTAATCCACCATATACCGCTGTTAGGTTTCTGTTTACAACCTTCATAGGTTTGATCTTCGGAACTATGTTCTGGGACATGGGCACTAAGACGTAAGTTATTACAAGTGGAAAATGACATTTCAATGTCAGGCATCTTGTAGCTTTATCTTCCTTTCAGTCGGTATTAACTTTTGCCATTTCAAATTATAGGAAAAAGACGCAAGATCTTACTAATGCAATGGGTTCTATGTATTCTGCTGTTCTCTTCCTCGGAGTTCAAAATGCTCAATCTGTGCAGCCAGTAGTTTCTGTTGAAAGAACTGTCTTCTACAGAGAAAGAGCTGCCGGAATGTATTCAGCATTGCCATATGCCTTCGCACAAGTAACTAGCTTTTCGCATGCATGTTACATACTCTGAAATCTAAAACTCTTTGTCCATTTCATTTTCTTATTCAATTTTCTTATTTCCCTTGCAGGTTTTGATTGAGATTCCTTATATATTTGTTCAATCCATTGTTTACGGTATTATAGTCTATGCAATGATCGGATTCGAATGGACTGCAGAAAAGTTCTTTTGGTACCAATTCTTCATGTTCTTCACATTACTATACTTCACCTTTTACGGAATGATGTCAGTGGCAGTGACACCAAACCACCACATTTCTGCCATTGTTTCATCGGCATTTTACGGCATATGGAATCTCTTCTGCGGCTTCCTCCTCCCAAGAACCGTAAGTATCCGCTGCCCACCATTCATTCAAGTACATTCATTTCACCCATGAAATAACAATATTTTTCTGACATTGTTGTATAACAGAGAATTCCCGTATGGTGGAGATGGTACTACTGGGCATGTCCTGTATCCTGGACTCTATATGGACTGGTTGTATCACAATTCGGAGACATACAAGACATAATGGACGGATCAGACGAAACTGTGGAACAATATATCAGACGTTATTATGGATTCAAACATGATTTTGTTGGCGTTGTTGCTGGTGCTGTTGTTGGATTTGCACTACTTTTTGCATTTATTTTTGCTTTAGGAATTAAGGTATTTAATTTCCAGAAGCGGTAGAAATTTTCTACCATTCTCTCTGTTTTTTTTTTTTTTAATTTATGCTCTACATATAAGTTGTATGTAATGTAATCAATCATTTTACTCATTCGTTGTATCTCAAATTTTAATAATTAATAAAATTATATTAATTATTTATATTTTAACATTAATTCTTATAAGCCTTTGAAAAATAACAAATTTGAGACAGATTTTTAAAATTGTAACGTTTTAGTCTCCGGTAAGCAACGGTAAAGAAAATGCCAAGAGTGAAGAGGGGGACTGAATTGTTGCATTTGAGAAATCCTTAATTTTATATAATATGTTTCTGAAATATAGGGACGAAAATGTCATTATCCCTCCTCAAAATTGATTCATAGAGTTGGATTGCAAGAGCTTCTCGTACTAGACATTATATACATGATAAACAATTTCTAAAATAGTCTTATTTTGCCTTCACTGTTAAAAATCCTTTGAAATTTTAATTACTTCAAGAAAATTACAGATGTTTTGGAAATTAATTGTTTTAGTACAGTGTGATCTGGATCATATTAATTGTTGGACTTGTTAGCCAAATGTGTTCTGAACAATCCAAAATTAAGACAAATTAATAAAATTTTTTTTTATATTTTTAATTAATTTTAAAAATATAATAATCAAAATATTTTGATAAACAATTATATTTTAGCCGTTAAAAGGGAAATTAGTTTTTGAATTTTGATTTTAGGAAGTGACAAATGGAAAAAAAAAATTGACCCTTTATACCTTACATTTTTTTCTTGGACAATTATTAGAAATACCTTCCATTCTTCACCTTTTTAAGAGAAAGGATTATTAGAAAGTACAACCACAAACATGACCTTCAAATTTTATATGCTTTTTCCTTTGATCTAGAATAAAAGAAACCATCCAATTTAAAGCTTAAGACTTTACTTCACTCAACAATTACTCCCTAAAAGTCATCAAAGCCTAGCCGGGATGGTTAGATGTGAAGGGAATGCGTTCCAACATTCATAAAGTTTTCCACACACATTATCTGACTTATTCTTAAAGATCTATGGATAATAGTTCTTTCACTCTTGAAGGTAGTCTCTTTAGATGTTGAATATGTTATAATTGCAGGTTATCTTCTGAGTATAAATTCCAATAAATCTCTGATTAAATAATAGTAGATATTTAGTTAAATATTAGTAGATTTATAATATATATAATATATATTTTTTTCTATAAATGGAATAATTTAACAATAATTAAGGAGCAATTATTATTTTCTCAACAGTAAAAATCAACTTAGAGGCTTACTCAAAGTGCTTTACTCAAAAAGGGCTTTCTTTTTTTTTTCAACTTTTTGCTTGCTTTTGCTTAATAAAACTTCTACTAATAGATACATATATATCTCTGTGTGTGAGCTATGATATCATTGATGTTCGAATTACATGCCCTTAAATTAATTTTGTAATACAACCACGATCTTTATGCTTGATTTTTAATTTAATTGGATGATAGAATATTTCAACATATCAAATCTAATTATAAAATTAAGGATTTGTTTGATATAAAATGTGAATATAATTTTTTTATTTTTTTAAAACAAAATTATAGAAAAACAAAGACAATTTTATTTTTATACGTAATTATACAGTCAAATTTTGTATACTCATTTTATCTATTATATTGCACCCTAACTAAGACAATATGAGTTATCCATTTTTTCGACTGACATTTTTTTCTCTGTTTTTTTACCTTTTATGCTGTCTTGTTAGAACTTGCCTTTTACATGCGTTCATTTTATGCATATACATTACCTTTTAGGAATTTTTTTGACGTTTTATACGTTTTGGTTATTTCTATTTTGGCACAACTACATTGATCAAAAATTGTTTGTCGTCCGGTTTATGTCGATTTTCAATAATCTCTAACACATGGTTTATAATTGATATCAATCTTTCTCACTTTAACTTTCATGTCACAAAATATAACAACAATGTCGATTTGCTTAATATCCATCATGTTAATAACGATACACAACCATCAATATTCATCCTCTCAACAATAGCATACAACCATCAAATAAACAATCATAATTATTGCAATACTAAATAAAGAAAATGCCCATACCCATAACATATAATACCACAAGAAACTAGACTTCTTCAAATACCCAACGAAAAAACATATTCCAGAACCAATAACATTAAACAAACTAATAATATACATAACAAGTGCAACTAAAACAATAATTTTCCAAAACTAGTTAAAGTGAATTCGATCACTCATTTGTCAATTGTTCTTGATACTCTGACCGATATCCTTCCTGCTAAAATGTGGTGAAAACTAAAAAAAGAGACTAAACCGCGATATTTCGTTCTAATAGCAATCCAATGTCTTAATGTTTTTGTTGAACTTTCTTTGTTAATAAGGGTTTAAAGTTAGGTTCAGAGCTGGGTAGTGTTTTTCGCGCAAATGAAACTGAAAGAATGTCAAAAGACCTTTTTTTTCCAATGCCAATAAGCGATGGTTACTGTTTGGCAATTTCTTTTCTTTCTTCGTTTAAAGTGTTTTTTTAATTTTTTGGGTTATGTTAAATGGGTATAATAGGTGTCGTAGATTTTAGTTGTGGGACCAGATCTTCTTTCAAATTCTGACAACATAAGCAAGTTTTATCTGCAATCACACGCAAGTGGGTAAAAATATATAGTTGCCCTCGAAAGTTAACACTTCCAGCTAACGGAGATAATGTTAGAGAGGAGTCGGGGTATTAGCGATATAACGGGGGAAAGAGCTAGGGAAGTAGGTTGTAGTGGGATACTATGCCAAACAGTGAGGGGGAATCGAAATTTTCCCTTACCAATTGGGCTCTCTAGGGCTTGGAGACAGATGCTGTTGATGTGGTTGGAATCTCTCTGAGGATCATGCAAGAAATCATGGTACAAGGTTGATATAAGTGGCCTACGACTATACTTATTTCTCTTCTCACCTGTGTCTTCTCGTCGTTTAGTGAGATTCTCTCTTTCTTTTTTGATCTTGCTTTCAGCATGTTTACTGACTGTTTTTCAACTTTTTAATGAAGTTCGGGGCTTCCTTTTGCTCTTCAATATACGTCTTTGGCGAAAAGTCACCTAAAGTTTGCTACAATCTTCCTATACGTGTGATTCGTATCAAAGCTGTAGGTGTGTTGAGATCATCGTATACTCCTAACTAAATGACAGCTTTGTAGAACCACTAGATGAAAGCCTCATTTGACTCATTCTCTTCTGTTTTATACTAAATAGCGTGTCCAGATCCTTCTCAGGTTACCTCGCACCACAAAAGCAATTTACGAACTCTATGTACAAGTGGGAGAATACGTGGACGCTTTAGGGTTTCATTTTCTCATCCCACAGTCTCGCCGGTCCCAAAAGTGTCAAAAGGAAAAAACTTGCACACGATATTGCCAGTAGCCCCTGCACACCATTCTCGGTACAACTTCAAATGGTCACCGGGTCGTATATCCTATATACGATTGAAGTTATGGCATCATAAACTTTTGTAGTGGCCTTGCCTGTTGTATTTCTACCAGGAATGGTGAATCTAACTCCACTAATGAATCCACTAACTATTGTGGAACCTGTGTGGTTCCCTGTAAATTAACAATCATTTCCTTAAGGTGGCAAATGCAGTATATATAAGACTTGGAAAGAAATGTGCTCTCCATGTTTTGCCATTTGTTGCCTCAACACCCAAGTATAAGTCGCTGAGCCTTTTTCGACTTCTTCCCAAGATGCGTGATTATCCCAAGTGCGTACCCGCAAATTAACATACATACATTCAATAACCTCATCTTCCCGAGATTTCCTTACATGTATGTGGTTGCCTTGATTGTGATGTCCTCCATTATGTGATGGTGGGTGAGGTGGCTCGTTGTACTGTTTACCATTGTAGCCTAGATCTCCTTACGTTGACAGCTTCAACTTTGCAACTGCGTCTCTACTAGTCACAAAGGAATATTTTCGGAAAGAGTATGTCGGCTTTACTAGATAACGGTTTCGCTCTCCACGGTGTTACGAGCCCTGAGGATGTGGTTGCTCTATATGTGGATCCACAAACCCTTTACTTGCCGCCGCAAGCCCTTGTTTTGTAGCTTCAATGCTCTTAGTTTTTCAAATCTTCGTTCCTCGTATTGTGTGTGACAGGGTAGAAGGTGACATTTGCATCTTTGTTCACCTTTTCTCCACCTCTGCGTCCTACCACAGTGGTCATTAGGCTTTGAACGTGCCTATTGGATGCCTCCTAAGCCATCACAAGAACAAGTCAGTGGCATCAGTGATTGTTACCGACGTATATCTTTTGACAATTAAGTCAGGTAAGTGTTTATGGACAAGTTTTGGGAGCAATGTATGTAGTTGTATGTGGATTTTGGGAGAAAAAATTCAATTACCTTTGTTTGAAACTCATTTTTGTTTATACAAGTATTAGAGAAAAAAGCATTACCAGCATTTTTTCACATCAAGTGACCTATTGTTCACTTATCACTGGGGAAAATAGGTCTCCACTTATGCTCTCTTCCTCGTTCACTTATCGCTTGCTTTTTTTCTTTTTTATTTATAAATAAGTGTTTCCAAAGCCCATTTCTCTACGTGGCTGCTTCTTGTTGGTTGTGTTTCCACAGCCCATTTAGTATTAGTACTCCATGCTACGGTGAGATACTATTGAGGTAAGAAAAAGCGGTGCTATTGCGATGGTAAGTACACGTGGCCTGTTGATGCCATACTATTATCTCTATGAATTGAGTTAGTTAAAACCATTGATCTTTACGAAGTGATTTTAATTTTAATAAATCACGTTTTAATAATAAAATGTTATTTAAATTAAAGAATAAAAAAAAGTTAATTAGTTGCGGAAGTATGTCAAATCCAAAACTACTTGTGTGACATCAAGGGTGATATCATTTTTCGTTTTCTTATTCCAAAATCAATTGAATTCAATACGAACATCAATTTTAAAGAGGTCTATGGTCTATTGGAGTAGCCTTTTGCCCTCAATGGTACGAAATAGTACCATTTATTAATGCAAATAAAAGTCTAACTTTTCTTCATTCTAGAATATGTTCTTTTTTGTTGCTAAAAATTACTAAAATTGCATTTATTCAAACACTTTAAACTAAGTAGGTCGAATTTTTGGTTAACTTTATTGAAACATCATTAATTTTAAGCACTCTCTCACTAAATATATAAATAAAATTAATCAATAGGATAGTAATTCAAACCTTAATAAAAATTAATATATTTTAACTTTAAAAAATCTTAAATAAAAGTTTCATTAGGACCATTCAATTAAATCAGATCATAAATGTTATTAAATGAATGTAAGAAATAAGTTGATTCGTTTGTCTTACCTAAAATAATTGATAAAATTTGGCATAATAAAAGTGGCCTAAAATTATCATAAAATTTAGTTTTAAGCTTTTTTTTTTTTTTCCTTTTCTAAAAAAGCTTGCGACTGGGATAAATTAAAAAAAGTAATAAGAAAAATACCAAGAGTACTCCCATCACAAGACGCAAAATGATGCTCTTGATCAGCAATTTTCAACTTTTGCCCGCCAACTTTAACGAATATGAATGAAACAACTTGGAAATTAATTACTGTTCGATTCGACATACCAATCGCTGCCTATTTCCCTCCATATATACAGCTGCCTTTCATTAATATCCAATCCCTTCGTATCAACTCAATATTAAGAGGAAGATATGTTGCTCTGTAAAGCACAAACCCAATTCCATTATTGGATTTGTTCTTAAAGCTTCAACAAGGAAGGGAAAATACGTTGTGCGTTGTGGTGGTTTTTAGCTTGAGTTGCAATGGAGAGCGGTAATATTTATAAAGCGAGCAGTAGTTTACGTTCAGGGAGTTCCTCCATATGGAGGAACAGTGCTATGGATGTATTTTCAAGATCTTCAAAAGAAGAAGATGACGAAGAGGCTTTAAGATGGGCTGCACTTGAGAAATTGCCAACTTATGATCGTTTGAGGAAAGGAATACTGACAACTTCGAAGGGTGGCGCTAGTGAAATTGATATAAACAATCTGGGATTTGATGAAAGGCAGAAGTTGGTTGAAAGGTTGGTGAAAGTTGCAGAGGTTGATAATGAGAAGTTCTTGTTGAAGCTCAGGAACCGCGTTGATAGGTAATATTTTTTATTTGATTTTCTTGTGTCGTGCATGCATGTGTCAGTTCGTGTATTTTCTTGGCAGCCAAACAGAGGAGCTCTGTTCGTGTTGAAATTCTTCTGATTTTCTTTGTTTTGGGATTTTTTTGTCTCAGAGTTGGAATCGAACTTCCCACGATTGAAGTCAGATTTGAGCATTTAAACGTTGAAGCAGAAGCACAAGTGGGGAGTAAAGCTTTGCCTACTTTCCTTAACTTTTGTTTCAGCATAGTAGAGGTAACAACCATAAACTAGTTCTTGCTTTTGTTCTTCGTTTTAGTCTTTTGGGTTAATTTTAGCTTTACATTTTCCTGTTGTCTTCTGTTTTTCAAGGTTCTCTTCAAATATCTGCATATTTTTTCTAGTAAAAAGAGACACTTGACAATCCTGAAGGATGTTAGCGGAGTCATAAAGCCAAGCAGGTGAGAACTGCATTCCTATTCTTTATCTATTCAAATTAGTGATATCTTGGCAGTTGTGTCTCATTGTGTCAATTGCTTTGTTGCAGAATGACATTGCTTTTAGGTCCTCCAGGTTCTGGAAAAACAACACTGTTGTTGGCTCTGGCCGGGAAGCTTGATCCTAATCTAGAGGTGATTTTGTATTAGTAACGTCGATTGATTCTAGCCTAGAGGGGATCTGTATTTTAGCATTGAGTTTTGCCCTTGGGGCTTATTTCTAAAGTGAGAAGTGAACTGTCTTGTGTAGGTTGGTGGTCGGGTTACGTACAATGGCCACGAGATGCATGAATTTGTGCCTCAGAGAACTGCTGCTTATATTAGTCAACACGATGTTCACATAGGAGAAATGACTGTTAGGGAAACATTAGCCTTCTCTGCTAGATGCCAGGGAGTCGGAACCCGTTATGGTTAGTTGCTTTTTCCTTTAATTATTAAATTCAGATTGCCGTGTAATGAATTTTTGTTGTATAACATTTTGAAATAATTAACTTTGTTAAAATGCAGAAATGTTGTCGGAGTTGGCTAGAAGAGAGAAAGCAGCAAACATAAAGCCTGATCCTGATATTGATTTCTTCATGAAGGTGAGAAAAGCTGAATTTGGTTCATGAAGGCATGTAGTATTTAACTTATTTCATTCCAATCAAACGACGGTTTCGGAAACAAGAAATTTTGATTAAGAATTGGTTAGGATTTTGGTTTTAAAACATGTTGAATCATGTACTCGAATTGGTTTATCATATTTGATTCTATATTTTGTGTTTGATTGGATGCTATCTTATGGTTATGGATTTATACTCATGGCAATTGCATTTCTTATGTTTGTTATTGATTCTAATATCACAGGCAGCAGCCACAGAAGGCCAAGAAGCCAGCGTGATCACGGATTATGTTCTAAAGGTATCTTCATAATAAATCACTGTAACCTTTTAAGTTATCATTAGATATAATGATGTGACTAGTCAGTGATTTTGCCTCATAATATTACAGGTTTTAGGACTGGAAGTTTGTGCTGATACACTGGTAGGTGATGAAATGTTAAGAGGTATATCGGGAGGACAAAGGAAGCGTGTTACAACAGGTAAATTGCACAACATCATAAATTTATTTGCATTACAAAGAAAAAATATAAACCTGTTATCCATTTTAATTTACGGATCAAAATTTCTGATAATTGTATTATAGGTGAAATGCTGGTTGGACCAGCAAAGGCTTTGTTCATGGATGAGATATCTACTGGTTTGGACAGTTCTACGACTTTCAATATCGTGAACTCTATCAGGCACAACGTTCACATCCTTAACGGAACCGCATTGATCTCCCTCCTACAGCCAGCACCAGAGACTTACGATCTATTTGATGACATTATTCTTCTATCGGATGGCCAGATGGTGTACCAAGGTCCTCGGGAACAAGTGCTAGACTTTTTTGAACAAATGGGATTCAAATGTCCCGAAAGAAAAGGCGTGGCTGACTTCTTGCAAGAAGTAAGTGCTGATAAATCTCTGTTTCATTAAATCTTTTAATAATAGAAAAAGAAAATTCTTCTGAGAGGTTGTCTGCGCTTTCTCCACTTCACAAATAATACAAGTTTTACTCACAGTAAGAGGGGTCCCATGCGTAAATTCTTGTATTCTATGTTCTGATTCACAAAACATTGCAGGTGACATCGAAGAAAGATCAGGAGCAGTATTGGGCACGTAGAGAGCAGCCTTACAGATTTATAACAGTCCAGGAATTCGCTGATGCGTTCCAATCATTCCATGTGGGACGGAAGGTTGCTGATGAGCTTGCAATTCCGTTTGATAAGAAGAAAAGCCACCCGGCAGCTTTGACTACCGAAAAGTATGGTGTTAACAAGAAGGAGTTGTTGAAAGCTTCCATCTCAAGAGAGATTTTGTTGATGAAGAGGAACTCTTTTGTCTACATATTTAAACTCGTTCAAGTGGGTGTCAGCTCCATTTAAATTTCGTTGTCTTTTATTTAAGTCGTAATTTACTTACAGATTGTTTTCCTTCTGCTCCTAGCTTACAATAATGGCAATGATTGTGATGACACTCTTCTTTCGGACAAAGATGCACCGAGATTCAATAAATGATGGAGTAATTTTTTCGGGTGCCTTGTTCTTTGGTGTTATTATGCTCATGTTCAATGGGATGGCAGAGATTTCTATGACCATAGCAAAGCTTCATGTATTTTTCAAGCAAAGAGATCTCCTATTCTTTCCTCCTTGGGCGTACTCTCTTCCCGCATGGATTCTCAAGATCCCCTTCTCATTCGTAGAAGCTGCTGCTTGGGTATTCATAACGTATTACGTGATTGGGTTTGATCCCAATGCTGGAAGGTAAGAAGAGAGAAAATGACAATTTGCTAGGGCCGTTTGATCTGTTAATCCCAATATCTTACAAGGTGACCTACTTGCTGCAGGTTGTTCAAGCATTACTTGCTGCTTTTGTTTGCTAACCAGATGGCTTCTGCATTGTTCCGATTTATTGCAGCAACAGGAAGAAACATGATTGTTGCTAGTACATTCGGTTCATTTGCATTGCTCCTGCTGTTTGCTCTGGGAGGATTTGTCCTTCAACGAGGTATAAAAATTTGCAATTTTTTTATGGTTTAATGGGATAAGATCAAAAAATTGGAATTTGTAAATGTTATTTATTGTATTAATATTTTTGCTGAATCTATCACTGAGAGTCTGTGACTACTTAGTAGCAGCATAATATTTTCCTCAATAGTCAGAAAAATGAGCTTATTCTGGTTCTTTTTTAGATTGAATTGATTTCAATGGTAAACTTAAGTCTGGGTTTGTATTTTTTCCGGGTAAATTGCATTATTTGTATGGACTATGCATCACATGATAAATTCGGCCCATGTAGTCAAATCCAAGATAATTCCATTTGAGGTTTTAAATCTAAATTGGCATAGACTTTTGTGTAAAATTGGCACCAAAAGAACCAAAGCCAGATAGGGTCTAGCTTTAAATGGATTTCATTTACATGATATTGTTAAAAATACAGCAAAGTAATCAACAATTTTATGATAAGAAATACCCATAATTAGCAATTTAGGTAGAAAGGAATTTGTAATTTTTTCCGTAATTTTACTTTACTCTTGCATTTTCTTTGTATTTAATGGTCAACATGAGTCAAACCCTCATTGTGATGGAACAATACAAGGTAATGGTTTTATTAACAAATATTTTCGAAGTAGGAGTCTGCCTGTTATTTATTTTCAATATCGGGATCTAAATAGCACTTTTCTTATTGTTTGTTAAATAGACTAATTAGCTTGTTTATAGAGATTTAACTGCAAAACATTCTTTCCAATAAAACAGATGACATAAAAAAATGGTGGATATGGGGATACTGGATTTCACCGTTGATGTATGTACAGAATGCAATAGTTGCTAATGAGTTTCTTGGGAACAGCTGGAATAAGGTAATGCCCGAACCCAGACTAATTACCTTGTGCATATTTGTTTATATTGGTTTTAATAAAATGCTGATGGTTTGAATTTTTGCATATCAAAGATTCTGCCAAACTCAACTGAACCACTTGGAGTAGAAATTTTGAAGTTTCGTGCGTTCTTTCCCCATGCATATTGGTACTGGCTGGGAGTAGGGGCTACAGTTGGTTTTATAGTACTGTTCAACTTTGGTTTCACTCTTGCTCTCACTTTTCTCGACCGTGGGTATCTTTAACTTTTTGACTTTCATTTCTTACAAAACATAGAGATTATATTCTTATTTTGTACAAATATATGTGCAGCTTTTGAGAAGCCTCAGGCTGTTATAACAGAGGAATCTGAAAGTAGCAAGCATGATAACCGAAATGGTGGAACCATTCAGTTATCAACTCGTGGAAGTAGCTCTAGTCATAGATCTCACTCAGGTGATTAATCTCATTTATGAGTGTTATGTGTGAATGTATATGATAAAACGTGGTGTGCCTATTTGAGAATAAATTCTAATTTACAGTTCAAACTTACCTTGATTGACATACAGAGAGCGGACATGACATTAGGAGGAGAAACTCCCATTCCAATTCCTTATCCACGTCAGAAGCAGCTGCTGCGGCCAATCAGAACAAGAAAAAAGGAATGGTTCTTCCATTTGAACCACATTCCATTACCTTTGATGAAGTTACATACTCTGTTGACATGCCGGAGGTAATGTTTAGTTTAAAAAGTAATCTGTATAATTTCACTGCAATTTAGTCCGGATGTGACTGAATAATTTGTTTGGATTAACGTTGCAGGAAATGAAACTTGAAGGTGTTAACGAAGACAAATTGGTACTTTTGAATAGTGTGAGCGGAGCATTCAGGCCGGGGGTTCTTACGGCTCTCATGGGCGTTAGTGGAGCTGGTAAAACAACTCTGATGGATGTATTGGCTGGTAGGAAAACTGGCGGGTATATTACTGGGAATATCACAATCTCTGGGTACCCAAAGAAGCAGGAAACATTTGCTCGCATTTCAGGGTACTGTGAGCAAAATGACATCCACTCTCCCCATGTTACTGTATATGAGTCCTTGCTCTACTCGGCCTGGCTTCGATTACCCCCCGAAGTTGACTCTGAAACAAGAAAGGTTCGTTCTGAAATCCCAAGGTATTTCAGTTTTACCTAGTGTCAAAGCTGAAAGTCGGCAATCATTGAATATGTTCTTGCAATGGCTACCCCAATTTATATTTTCACCTATTATTTGCAGATGTTTATTGAGGAAGTCATGAAGCTTGTGGAATTGAATCCATTGAGACAAGGACTGGTTGGTTTGCCTGGAGTAAATGGTTTGTCCACAGAGCAGCGCAAGAGGCTGACCATCGCAGTTGAGCTCGTTGCGAACCCCTCTATCATTTTCATGGATGAGCCAACTTCAGGGCTAGATGCCAGAGCTGCTGCAATTGTTATGAGAACAGTCAGGAACACAGTGGACACAGGAAGAACAGTGGTCTGCACCATCCATCAGCCTAGCATTGACATCTTTGAAGCTTTTGATGAGGTGGGGAATATTACTACCAGGTCAAGGAAGTTATTTTTTTCTTCAATTGCCCCAATTACAGTATGTTTAACCTGCCATTGCAGTTGTTTCTACTGAAGCGAGGAGGACAAGAGATATACGTTGGGCCGTTAGGTCGCCAATCCAGCCAACTTATCAATTATTTTGAGGTGTGATGTTATGAATTTTCGCAAACCACATATGAAGAATTTTAATTTCATATTACTTTTTAACTGGAGATATTTAAAATTAAGTATAGAACGAGCTAATGCATTTTTATTTTGTTTTGTGTAGGGCATTGATGGAGTTCCCAAAATTAAAGATGGATACAATCCAGCAACTTGGATGTTGGAAGTTTCTGCTTTATCCCAAGAAATAGCTTTGGGCGTTGATTTTGCTTCTATCTACAGAAACTCAGAACTGTACAGGTAAGCTTACGGTAAACTTACATGAGACTGAAATCTGCCTACGAATTACGTTGTTGCTAGCTTAAATTTGTTGCTGACGTTTATAATGTGTTTCAGGAGAAACAAAGCACTCATTAGAGATTTAAGCCAGCCAGCTCCGGGTTCAAAGGATCTTTATTTCCCTACTCAGTATTCACAATCATTTTTCGCCCAGACTCTGGCTTGCTTATGGAAACAGCATTGGTCCTACTGGCGTAATCCCCTGTACAGTGCTGTTAGGTTTCTGTTTACCACCTTCATAGCTTTGATCTTCGGAACAATGTTCTGGGACATGGGCACTAAAACGTGAGTTATTACAAATTGAAAAATGACATTTCAATGTCATGCATCTTGTAGCTTTATCTGCCTTTCAATCAATCTTAACTTTTTCCGTTTCAAATTATAGGACAAGGCAGCAAGATCTTTCCAATGCAATGGGTTCTATGTATGCTGCTGTTCTCTTCCTTGGAATTCAAAATGCTCAATCTGTGCAGCCAGTAGTTTTTGTTGAACGAACAGTCTTCTACAGAGAAAATGCTGCCGGAATGTATTCAGCACTGCCATATGCCTTCGCACAAGTAACTAGCTTCTCCCTTGCATGTTACATGCTCTGAAATCTAAAATTCTTTTGTCCATTTCATTTTCTTAGTCAATTTTCTTATTTCCCTTGCAGGTTTTGATTGAGATTCCTTATATATTTGTTCAATCCATTGTTTACGGTATTATAGTCTATGCAATGATCGGATTCGATTGGACTGCAGAAAAGTTCTTTTGGTATCAATTCCTCATGTTCTTCACATTCCTGTACTTCACCTATTACGGAATGATGGCAGTTGCTGTGACACCAAACCACCACATTTCTTCCATTGTTTCATCTGCATTTTACGGATTATGGAATCTCTTCTGCGGCTTCCTCATCCCAAGAACGGTAAGCATCCTCCGCCTACCATTCATTCAAGTACATTCATTCCACCCATGAAGTAACAATATTTTTCTAACATTGTTTGATAACAGAGAATTCCCGTGTGGTGGAGATGGTACTACTGGGCATGTCCTGTATCCTGGACTCTGTATGGACTGGTTGCCTCACAATTCGGAGACATACAGGACAAGCTTGATGGATCAGAACAAACAGCGGAACAATTTATCAGAAGTTATTATGGATTCAAGCATGATTTTATTGGAGTTGTTGCTGTTGTTTTGCTTGGATTTACACTACTTTTTGCGTTTATTTTTGCTTTAGGAATTAAGTTATTTAATTTCCAGAAGCGGTAGAAATTTTCTACCATCCTCTTTTTGTTTTTTTCTTAATAATATATGCTCTATGTATAAGTTGGATGTAAGCTTATCTAATCAATTACTTTACCCATTTATTGTATCTCAAAATTTTAATAATTAATAAAATGTTATCACATTATCGACTAACTATTGAGAATATGCCTATAAATATTGTTTCTGCGCACGTGATTCACAAGTGCAAAAGTTTTCTGTTAATGGAGTTTTAATATTAATTCTTTCGAGCCTCTGCAAAATGGGTTCATAACTTCTGTCTCCTAAACTTATAAAAGCTATAACTAATTGAGATCAGGCTTTTCCATTTTTGACATTTTAGTCTCTGCTAGGAAGGGGGGACTAAATTGTTACATTTGAGAAAACCATATTCTAATTTAATATTTTATTGAACTTTTAGGATGAAAATGTTATTATCCTCTGCAAAATTAATTCATAATCACATAGTTGGATTGGAAGAGCTTCTAGATGTGATGTACACGATAGATTTTTTTTTCTAAATAGTCTTATTTTGCCTTCACTTTTAAATCCTTTGAAATATTAATTATTCCACGGAAATTACACTTATTTACATTTATAAGTATTGTTTAATCAATATAAATATAGAATTCACATGAATACAAAATCTATCAATTCTTCATATATAATTTTTAAATTTTTTTTTGGAATTCTTTAAAAATTTATTATTATAAAATCTAGATAAATTTTAATGAATATGATTGGAGATAAGATTTGAAGAGTTTCCCATCTTCTTGTTTGACTTGAATGTAGGAAAACCTCTAACAATTAATAATTCTGAGATTCATTTCTGATCTCGTTTGAATTTTTAATATTTTTTTATTAGAATTTGTAAAGAATCAACAAATTTTGAGAAATTTTAACTTGGTATAGTGTGCTTGATCTGGATCATATTAATTGTTGGAGTTGTTAACAATCCAAAATTCAGATAAATTAATAAAAATTGTTTTTTGTATTTTTAAATAATTTTTAAAATACAGTAATTAAAATTTATGATAAGCAATTGTTTTTTAGTCGTTAAAGGGGAAATTATTTTTTGAATTTTGATTTTAGGAAGTGAAAAAGAGAAAACAATTTGAAGCGTTATAATTTTACATTTTCTTTTTGCACAATTATTAGAAAAAAAGATTATTGGACAGTACAACCCCCAAACATGGCCTTTAAATTTTATATGCTTTTCCTTTGTTCTATAAAAATATTTTGCTTCTAGAATCAAGTGTCCATTAAGCAAAAGCAAGCAAAAAGTCAAAGAAAAAACCCTTCTGGGAAAAGCACTTTTGAATTTTGATAGTAATACAAGCATGATCCTTTATGCTTGGTTTTTTTATTTAATTGGTATGATAGAATATTTCAACATGACAAACCCAATTATTAAATTAAGGATTTGTTTAATATAAAATTTGAATATAATTTTTTATTTTTTAAAAAAACAATACAAAAAATAAAGATAATTTTTAATTTTTATACGTAATTATAGTCAGTTTTTGTATACTCATTTAATTAAAATACATTCGTCACTTGTATTATTCATTGTATTGCAGCCCATGTGAAATATTATGGATAATATAATTAAATTAGTTGTAAGTAAAAAAATAAATAGGGCTATTAAAAATTAAAAATAATTTTAAATATCATATTCAATATCGTTATAGTCTTCTAGATATTAGAAATATTAAGAATATAATTCAAAATTTTAAATTACGTCCTAATTTTAAAAAATTATTTTTAAATTACCATCAGATGTGAAAAAAAATTGAATAAAAGTATATATATATATATATATATATATATATAAATTACATGCATGAAAAAGTGGGGTATTTCATATAAATTGTTAAACCAATTAGATAAAAATAAAATATATAAGAAAATTCCAATTGATGAATTCTTTAATAAAACTTTTAGAAAGAAATAGTAAATCTAAAGACTTTTATTCCTATCAGCTTTATTTTGTTATCATATTTCAATGTATAATAATTTTATATAAATAACCAAAAATCAATTGGGCGTATATTCGATCAAATTTAAATATAAAGAATTAAAGTGCATCAAAATAGAACAATTCAAAATAATTATCAGCCTCTTCACACGCAAAAGTAATGTTTGTATTGTTTTATCTGTAGGTTGAATATAACTAAAATTTAAATATAATTAATATATTTATTTTTTTATTTTCACACGTTTTAATATAAATATTACGTTATTCGTTTTATAAAAATAAAAGATTTGAAATTGATATGTTGATATATACACTTTGAAAATCTAAAATTAATATGTTAAATTATTAATATATATAAATTTAAAATAATAAAATAAAGGTGTTATTTATAGACAAATAAAAAACTTTAATTTAATTAAGAAATTTTGAACAAATATTGTTCAAACATAAATTAAAAACAAATAGATCTTAAACATTTAAAATAATTATATTTAAATTTCAGTTAGAAAAAAAAATCTTTAAATATGAGTATTAAAAATAAATTTAATGTTGATAATCACATATACTATGTTGTAGGTATATCGATAATAGAAATTCATGTTTAATATCTTTCTAAGAGTTTTTAATATATATATATACATGCTTGAAATTTTGTTATAATAACAAAAATATGAGAAGTGATTTTAGTATACAGGAAAAGATTATAACTGAGAGGTTGAGAGAAAATTTTTCAATTAACTTACTGCATCAATTTGAAATCATCATCATCTGGTGGCAAAAAAATCAAATTCTTATTTGGCCAAGTCTACTCATTCATAGAAATTAGTTGCATCATCAACCTCAATTGTCTTATCATTTGAATTTTTCAAATGTTAGAATAAGAACTATTCTTATCTATTAAAATAACATCACTTAAATTTGTGAATTTCGAAAGCAAAATCTATTGTATTGTAAATACGACTATAACTCATCCAACCTTTAGTTGAATGCTGAAAGGAAAGTGTGTCGAGAACATACAGTTGAAACTTTAAGACATAATAAGAGCAGTTTGGTTCCAATCCAACTGCTCCATAATTTGGAAACATATTGTAATTTTATATCTGACTTTAAGGGCATTTTTGTCATTAAACTAGATTTTAAATTCACTGTACCTACACTGACTCAGACATAAAGCATTGTCTGAATTTAGAACCTTGATTTGTCTTCTTGCCCCACCACTGAATCAGCCGCCATTTCATCAGCATGTTACTAAGTAACACTAAGCCCCATAAAACTGTACAATTTTTCAATTTCTTTGACGTAATTTTTAATTTTTTGTTCCATTTTTTAAAATTAAAGATTAAAAAAAATGGTAGCATTCAATCTTTATCCACCTTAATCCTGCTTAATTAGCAATTTACAAAATTTTTATTTATTTTAATTACTTAATTAACGGTCAATTCACGCTTCTATAGTCTTGAGCCAAGTGTTAATGAAGGCGAATCTTGTTAATGTAGAAAGTCAACAAAGAATAAAATATGGATACAATATTTTTTTATCCATCTCACTAGTTGAATATTGTACCCTACACATTATGTTTTAATAATCCTTATTTTAACGATATAATTATATTTTATTAATGATTAGAATATTTAATTTTTTTAAGAAGTACAAAATAGGGTGTGGGTCTAGGTCAAATAAATCCAAAATTGCAATTATAGTATGATTTAAGTTGTTAAGTGTAGATAACCCAAAAATTAATGACATCAAAGGTGATGCTAGCCACAATTATTCGTTCATATTGTATAACATAATTATTTTTCTAAAAAAAAAGAAAGTATTTTTTTTTAATTTTCAAAAGTTCAATGGTCAAATTTAGCATCTTTCCCTTTAATAATATAAAAATATAATATCACGTAAAATCAATTAATGAAAAAGCGAATCTCCTTAAATTTATATTACTTTTTTAATTTTCAAAAGGCTTATCATTATGGTCAAATATGGCTTCCTTTCTCTCCTCGATAAATCCATAAGAAATAATACAACGTTCGGTTAATTTATGAAAATTAACTGAGATTTATATTAGGAAAAAATAATTAATTTTGAAATGGTTTGTGGTCTAATATTTTTAGCATCCTTTTTAATAATATTATGTGATATAATCAATTAATCAAAAATTAAGAAAATCATCCTGAATTCATACTATAAAATATTATTTGTTCTAAACTAATTTGAATGAAAGATTAGCTTTGCTTACTATTTAAACAATATTTGAACATCATTGACTTTATCTATTCTTATTTATTATTAAATAGTTAGTTGAAATTAATTAATAGACAAATCATTTGAATTAAAAATCATACAATCGTGAGAATATAGATTCACATAAAATTTATCCATTGATTAATCTAATCTTAATTATATTTTTTTTTTTAAAAAAATAATATTAATGTTTAAATTTAAGAAAAAAAAGATCTTATTCATGAATCAAAATATTCAAAAACCAGTTGTCTATTAAACTAAATTATTATTTTTTCTCTTTGATTGAGAGTAAATAAAGAAAATGGAAAAACAACAGAATTTAAGGTTGAAATTAACTCAATTCGACTTTTTTGCTTCATTCAATTCATTTCAATTCTTATAAGAAACAATGGATCTAATTCAAATTTCGGTTCACCACTGACTTGAAAGGAAAACTAAAAATCAATCAACTTGGAAAATTATAAATTTCAGTAAAAAATTATAAATAAATTAATTCTTTAATCTAATTTAATCTAATGCTTTTTGACACACACTGCTATTTTTTACGATATAAGTAGAAAAATGTAGCAACTATCCTCCATTTTGAATCCCTTTCAAATTAGATTTTAAAAAGAATTATAAATAATTAAGAAAAAAATAAAAGGTGACCGGCCACATAGAATGAAGTGAATTCGTTGAAACTTCAACTTTTGCCCGCGAGACCGAGAATGAAACAAACCCGGAAACTAAAAAATATTACAGTTATTTGACACATCATTGTATTTGGCGGCCAACTTTTTCCACCATTATTTATTCAAATGTCACTGACAAACTCTCTTATATAACTCAACATTAAGTGGAAAAACATTGCTTTGTGAAGAACAACCCATTTCTACTCTGTGGTCTGTTCTTCAATCTTGAACAAAAAAGGGAAATTAAAAAGGAAACAAATTTTGGGTTTTGGTGGGTTTCAGCTGTTTGAGTAGTGATGGAGAGCGGTAATATTTACCTGGCAAGTGCTAGTTTACGTGGAGGAAGTTCTTCTATGTGGAGGAGAAATGCTTCTGACGTATTTTCAAGGTCTTCAAGGGAAGAAGATGATGAAGAGGCTTTGAGATGGGCTGCACTTGAGAAGTTGCCAACTTTTGATCGTTTGAGGAAAGGGATATTGACATCTTCAAGAGGTGATACTAGTGAAATTGATATACATAATTTGGGATTGGAAGATAGGCAGAAGTTGATTGAGAGGTTGGTGAAAGTTGCCGAGGTTGATAATGAGAAGTTCTTGTTGAAATTCAGGAACCGTATTGATAGGTAAAATTGAGAGTTGATTTTCTTGCGTTGTGATTCCATGTGTGAGTGTGTGTATTTTCTTGACATCCAAACAGAGGAGCTCTGCTTTGGTGGAAGAAGTTTATGTTTCCACGTGTACTTACTTCGAGCTTTACTTACGATTTTCTTTGCTCTGGATTTTTTTTTTGGATTAAAGAGTTGGAATCGAGCTTCCCACGATTGAAGTCCGATTTGAGAATTTAAATGTTGAAGCAGAAGCACAAGTGGCAAGTAGAGCTTTGCCTACTTTCTTTAACTTTTGTGTCAACATAGTAGAGGTAACAACCATAAACCAATCTTTGTTGTTCGTTTTTTGTTTTTTTGTTTTGGGTTAATTTTAGGTTTACATTTTTCTTTGCTCCATTGTTTTGAAGGGTTTCTTGAACTCTCTGCATGTTCTTTCAAGTAAAAAGAGACACTTGACAATCCTGAAGGATGTTAGCGGGATCATAAAGCCAAGCAGGTGCGGAATGAATTCTTATTCTTTCTCCATTCAAGTTAGTGAAATCGGGGCAGTTATGTCTCATGGTGTTAATTTCTTTGTTGCAGAATGACATTGCTTTTAGGCCCTCCAGGTTCCGGAAAGACAACACTGTTGTTGGCTTTGGCCGGGAAGCTTGATCCTACTCTAGAGGTGATTTTATATAAATAATTTTAGTTCACTCCAGTCCACAGGGGATTTGATTTAAGAGTATCGATTTTTTCTCCTTGGGCTTATTTGTAATGTCATAAGTGAACTTTGTTGTGTAGTTTTCGGGTAGGGTAACATACAATGGGTACGACATGAATGAATTTGTCCCACAGAGAACTGCTGCTTATATCAGTCAACATGATGTCCATATAGGAGAAATGACAGTGAGGGAAACCTTAGCCTTCTCTGCAAGATGCCAGGGTGTCGGAAGCCGTTATGGTTTGCTTCTTTTCTCTCCTTTGTTTTTGCTGAACTATAAAATTCAGATTGCAAGTATGGTGGGTTTCTTATTTAGTATGAGCATTAAGGTTATTGCTTGTTTTAAAATGCAGACATGTTATCAGAGTTGGCCAGAAGAGAAAAATCAGCAAATATTAAGCCAGATCCCGATATTGACGTTTTCATGAAGGTTAGAGAAGCTGAACAGAGAGTTTTATTTTAAAACTTTTCTTCAGTCTGGTGTTTTTCTGACAATATTGATTTTGATGTTCAATTTCTACCATGCAGAATTGTTTCCTTGAATTTGTTTAATATTTCTTTTGTTCTATGATTTGTGTCACTTTAGCAAATTGAATTTGATTGGATTTCAATCTCACGTGTATGATTCTAGACTCATGCTGCTCGAATTTCTTATCTCTGTCAATGTCAATTCTCATGTTACAGGCAACAGCCATTGATGGTCAAGAAGCCAGTGTGAACACAGATTACATTCTAAAGGTTTTATCATCGTAAATCACTTTAACCTTATGAATTGTTATTAAGAATAAGAGCCATAATGTCACAAACTTTTCACTTTGCAGGTTTTAGGACTGGAAGTCTGTGCTGATACCCTGGTAGGTGATGAAATGATAAGAGGTATATCCGGAGGACAAAAGAAGCGTGTTACAACCGGTAATTGTCAAACTTCACAAATTCAGATGTACTGAAAAGAACTAATATAAGTCTATCATGTCTTCTAATAAAGGATATGATTGAATTATAGGTGAAATGCTAGTTGGACCAGCAAAGGCTCTATTCATGGATGAGATATCCACTGGTTTGGACAGTTCAACGACTTTCAATATTGTGAATTCTATCAGGCAAAACATTCACATCCTCAATGGAACGGCTTTGATTTCTCTCCTACAACCTGCACCAGAAACTTATGATCTCTTTGATGATATTATCCTTCTATCTGATGGCCAAATAGTATACCAAGGTCCTCGAGAAGAAGTACTAGACTTTTTTGAACATATGGGATTCAAATGTCCTGAAAGAAAAGGCGTGGCCGATTTCTTGCAAGAAGTAATTGCTAATAAAACACTCTTTTATTACATCTTTTAATAATACAAAAACAAAATTCTTCTAAGAGATTTTTTAAATTCACAAGTTTTACTGACAGTAAGAGGAGTCTCATGCATAAATGCTTACATTCTGTGTCGTGATACACAAAATGTTGCAGGTGACGTCAAAGAAAGATCAGCAGCAGTATTGGGCTCGTAAAGAAGAGCCTTACAGGTTTATCACCGTCAAGGAATTTGCTCAGGCTTTCCAGTCATTCCATGCGGGACAGAAACTTAATGATGAGCTTAGAACTCCGTTTGATAAGAAGAAAAGCCACCCAGCTGCTTTAACTACCAAAAAGTACGGTGTTAATAAGGAGGAGTTGTTGAAAGCTTGCATCTCAAGAGAACTTTTGTTGATGAAGAGGAACTCTTTTGTCTACATATTCAAACTCACCCAAGTGCGTATCAGCTTCATTTTAAATAGCTTTAGACTTCAATTTTAGCGATAATTTACTTACTTATTGCTTTGCTTCTGCTCCTAGCTTATAATAATGGCATTGCTGGGTATGACAATCTTCTTTCGGACGAAGATGCCTAAAGATTCATTAAATGATGGTGTAATTTATACGGGTGCCTTGTTCTTTGGTGTTGTTATGATTATGTTCAACGGAATGTCAGAGATCTCTATGACCATAGTAAAGCTTCCTATATTCTACAAGCAAAGAGACCTGCTATTCTATCCTTCGTGGGCATATGCCATTCCCTCATGGATCCTCAAGATCCCCATCTCATTTGCAGAGGTTGCTGTTTGGGTCTTTCTAACCTACTACGTAATTGGGTTTGATCCCAATGTTGGAAGGTAAGAGGAGAGAAATTGTGCTAGTTTCCTGGGAATCACTGAAGATTCTATTACATGTTTGATCTATTAATGCAAGTATTTACAAGATGATTTACTTGCTGCAGGCTTTTAAAGCAGTACTTGCTTCTGTTGTTTGTTAACCAGATGTCATCCGCATTGTTCCGATTAATCGCAGCAGCAGGCAGGAACATGATAGTTGCTAATACATTTGGTTCGTTTGCATTGCTCCTGCTTTTTGCACTGGGTGGATTTGTCCTATCACGAGGTATAGAAGTATAAAAGTTAAATTGATGAATGTGCCTTTCAATTTTTGTCCCCACAGAGATAACTCGGTTTAATCTTATTTTGTGAATGAAAGCAGTTAAGAACTGATTTCCCCTCACACTAACCGGGGAGTTGGGAGTTTCTTTTATTCCTGTTTGTTCATGGGGGTTTAGCATTTTTCTAGAAGTTTAACTCCTATACTTTCTTTACAGATTATGGAAATCTAACTGAAATACTTTCTTCCATTGTTATATAACACAGATGATATCAAGAAATGGTGGATATGGGCTTACTGGATTTCACCTATGATGTATGGACAAAATGCAATAGTAGCAAACGAGTTTCTTGGGCACAGTTGGAATAAGGTAATGCCTTGACTGACCCCTGCGGATATTTGTTTACTGGCTAATAATAAAATACTGATGTTCTAAATTTTTTCATATGAAAGGTTCTCCCAAACAAAAATCAAACCCTTGGAGCAGAAATTTTGACGTCTCGTGGGTTCTATGCCCATGCATATTGGTATTGGCTAGGAGTAGGGGCTACAATTGGTTTTATACTATTGTTCAACTTTGGTTTCACTCTGGCTCTCACTTTCCTCAACCGTGGGTATCCTTAACTTCTTCACTTTCATGCTTCTAAAACATCGAGATTATGTGCTTACGTTGCGAAAATTTATGTGCAGCATTTGAAAAGCCTATTGCTGTTATAACTGAGGAATCTGAAAGTAATGAGAATGATAACAGAAGTGGAGGAACCATTCAGTTAACTGAAGCAAGTAACTCCAGTCACAAATCTCACTCAGGTGACTAAGCTCATATACGACACTAATGTGTGCATGAGTATTATGAATTTGATGATAAATTCTAACTTACAAGCCAATCTTTTCTTGTGATAGAAGTAGCTATTGAGGCCAATCATAACAAGAAAAGAGGAATGGTTCTCCCATTTGAACCACATTCCATTACATTTGATGAAGTTACATACGCTGTTGACATGCCACAGGTTACATTATATTCGAGAAATTAAAATGTATAAATTACAGCATCATAGTCAAGACTTGATGACTAATTTGTTTGATTTAACTTGGCAGGAAATGAAGCTTCAAGGTGTTGCTGAAGACAAGTTGGTACTTTTGAATGCTGTGAGCGGTTCGTTCAGGCCTGGTGTTCTTACAGCTCTGATGGGTGTAAGTGGTGCTGGTAAAACCACTCTGATGGATGTGTTGGCCGGTAGGAAAACTGGTGGATATATTACTGGTAACATTACAATATCTGGTTATCCGAAGAAGCAAGAAACATTTGCTCGCATTTCAGGATACTGTGAGCAGAATGACATCCATTCTCCGCATGTTACTGTATACGAGTCCTTGCTCTACTCAGCCTGGCTTCGATTATCCCAAGATGTTGATTCCGAAACCAAAAAGGTTGGTGCTGAAATCCCATGGTCTTTCCTGCTTACTGTCATCTGTTGCCCGTGTTATTCAGTGCTGAAACAAGCCGTGTCAGCTTGAAAGATGTTGCTGGATTCTTTGACTGCATGCTTGGCAATTGTTATACCGATTTATATTTTCACACATGATTTGCAGATGTTTATTGAGGAAGTCATGGAGCTTGTGGAATTGAATCCATTGAGACAAGCACTGGTTGGTTTGCCTGGAGTAAACGGTTTGTCCACGGAGCAGCGCAAGAGGCTTACAATTGCAGTTGAGCTTGTTGCAAACCCCTCTATCATATTCATGGATGAGCCAACTTCAGGGCTAGATGCCAGAGCTGCTGCCATTGTTATGAGAACAGTCAGGAACACAGTGGACACAGGAAGAACAGTGGTCTGCACCATCCATCAGCCTAGCATTGACATCTTTGAAGCTTTTGATGAGGTGAGAAATATAAATACCACATTGAAGGAGTAATGTTACTTTTGAGTTCTCTACTTGTGAGTGTAACATGTTCATCCTGCCACTGCAGTTGTTTCTACTGAAGCGAGGGGGACAAGAGATATATGTTGGACCCTTGGGTCGCCATTCCAGCCAACTTATCAACTATTTTGAGGTATGATGTGATGAATTTTCACAAACCACATACAATGAATTTTAACTTCAAATTTCTTTCTGACTGGAGATTTTTAAATTACATATAAAACTAGCTAATGCATTTATATTTTGTTTGTAAAGAGCATTGATGGAGTTCCCAAAATTAAAGATGGATACAATCCAGCAACTTGGATGTTGGAAGTTTCTGCTTTGTCCCAAGAAATAGCTTTGGGCGTTGATTTTGCTGCTATCTACAGAGACTCAGAACTGTACAGGTAAGCTTATGGTAAACTTATATGACTGAAATCTGCCTACGAATAACGTTGTTGCTAGCTTAAATTTGTTGCTGATATTTGCAATGTGTTTCAGGAGAAACAAAGCACTCATTAGAGATTTAAGCCAGCCAGCTCCGGGTTCAAAGGATCTTTATTTCCCTACTCAGTATTCACAATCATTTTTCACCCAGACTCTGGCTTGCTTATGGAAACAGCATTGGTCCTACTGGCGTAATCCCCCGTACAGTGCTGTTAGGTTTCTGTTTACCACCTTCATAGCTTTGATCTTCGGATCTATGTTCTGGGACATGGGCACTAAAACGTGAGTTACAAGAAACTGAAACTTTACATTTCATGGTCATTCAAACTCTGATAGTTCTGTATGCCTCTCAATCTTACTTAATTCTGACATTTTCAATTGCAGGAAAAAGCAACAAGATCTGTTTAATGCGATGGGTTCGATGTATGCTGCTGTTCTCTTCCTAGGTGTTCAAAATGCTTCATCTGTGCAGCCAGTTGTTGCTGTTGAACGAACAGTCTTCTATAGAGAAAGAGCTGCTGGAATGTATTCAGCCTTGCCATATGCTTTCGCACAAGTAACTAGCGCTATCACTTGCTATGTACCTGAAGTCTAGAACTCTGTCCTTTTCTTTGTTCTTACTGAACTTTTTGTTTTCCTTTGCAGGTTATGATCGAGATTCCTTATATATTCATTCAATCTTTTGTATACGGTACCATAGTCTATGCAATGATTGGATTTGAATGGACCGTCGCCAAGTTCTTTTGGTATCAATACTTCATGTTCTTAACATTATTATACTTCACCTTCTATGGAATGATGGCAGTGGCTATGACACCAAACCACCACATTTCTGCCATTGTTTCATCTGCATTTTACGGCATATGGAATATCTTTTCCGGGTTCATCATCCCAAGAACGGTAAGCATTCGCAGCCCATCACTCATTCAAATGTCAGCTTTCCTAACACGATACTCATCAAATAACATCTTTCAACTTGTTTGATAACAGAGAATCCCTGTATGGTGGAGATGGTACTACTGGGCATCTCCAGTATCTTGGACACTTTATGGATTGGTTGTATCACAATTTGGAGACATAGAAGACGAGCTTGAGTCTGGTGAAACTGTGAAGCAATTCTTGAGAAGCTATTTTGGTTTCAGGCATAATTTCCTGGGAGTTGTTGCCGTTGTTGTTGCTGGGTTTACAGTAAGTTTTGCCTTTATTTTTGCTTTCGGAATTAAAGCACTTAACTTCCAAAGGAGATAAAACCTTTTTTCTTTTTTTGGGTTATTGTTGGCTTAACATATAGTTTTATTTATGTGATGAATCAAGTTCTTGTATATGTTAATGATTTTTGTACTTGTTACTATTGTACTCTAAATTTTAAATATTAATAAAAATTGTATTTTTCTTACGGTGCAACCAGTTTTACTGCTTATTGGGCCTTGATACAATATCAGGCCGACGTAAACCTTATCCAGATGAGTTGGTGTTGGCTTAAAAATTTAAAAGTAATTTATTTATGATTTTGGATGAAAATAATAGGCAAAATTTTCAAAATAGTCCTAATTAGCTTCAAAATAGTTGCTAGTAAAAAGATTTTACCAATCTAGACTAATATGCATTTTTTGGACACGATTATCATAAATAGCCCAATTTAATTTTTTAACTTCTTCATTTTTACTAACTTTTTCTTTTTATAAAAACCCCAACTTTCCTCCTAAAATCTCTTCTTTCCAATAATGATGGTGGATTAAAGTGACTATATAATTTCTTTTTTATTTTTTAACATGAAATAAAGCAGATATATGATTTATGATGCTTATAATATAAATGAGAATGTTTTAGAATGTGTTTTTTCATAAAATTATTGAATGCATGTTTTTGTATTATTTTTTAAAAAAATACATGGATTTGGGATGCAATAGGTATATTGTGGGTTTAATTTTTGATGGGTGTAGATAATGTGAATATATTTGGTAGAAATTTAGCAAAATTATGAAAAATATTGTCTGACTAAGACAAGATCTAGCAAAAAAAAAAATTGAAGAAAAAGGAAGAAAATAATCTCTAGGTCAAGCATGATTTTTCGTATAAGAAATGTTTTTTGGGTATAACATGATTTTTGGGTTAGGTCATCTTTCTTTACCTTTGTTGAAAAACTATGCCTTAAAATTATATTTCACTCGAAATTCATATCTTATCTAAATACTGTACTTTACCCAAAAACATGCCTTACCCCCATTTTTTTTTTTTTCTACGTCTTGTCTTATTCTGACGATATTTTTTAAATTTCAGTCAAACTTCTATCAAATATATCCATATTATTTACACCTAGCAAAAATTAAACTCATAATATACTTATTTCATCCCAAATCTTTGCATATTTTTTTAAATGGTTCAAAACACATGCATTCAATAATTTCATCAAAAATTCATCCTAAAATACATTTTAAATATTCTTATTTATGATATAAATATCATAAATCATATATCCATTTTATTGCGTACTATAAATGAAAAATACACATCCACTTTAATTTACTATTATTATTGAAAAAAAGAAATTTTTTAAGAGAAAAAAAAGTCAAGATTTTTGTAAGAAGGTAAAGTTAATAAAAAGGAAAAAGATAAAAAAGACAACATAAAATGTAAAAAAAAAAAAAATTGAAAGTGGCGAGTGAGAATAAAATTATCTAAAGAACGTATATTGAGCTAAATTGGCAAAAAAAAATTATAAGGTTATGTACGTCAATTGAATTCAAATAAGGATTATTTTAAAAAATTTTCCAAAATAAAATATTCCATAAAAAATTAAATGCTTTAATTGGCGAATCTTTTTTCCCACCTACCCATTACTCATTGGCCCATTCATTGATTGCATTATTATTAGTTAAAAATAAAGTATTTAAATCTAATAAATAAAATAATCTAAAATTAATTAATTAAGTTTTGTAAATCAAATACCTAGCTAACCTAAAAATCCCAAACCCACATTCATGTGTACATACGTGCATGTTCATTTTCCGAAAATCAACTATTATCTTTGTCGCCTTCTGCTATCAATTATTATCTATTCGGGATATTATAAATGACATTCATTTCCTCATGTAATACTCTCTATAATCATATTATTATTATCATAATTTAAATAATTATTCGTCAGAAATTTAAAATTAAATTTTTAACATCTAAAAATTTAACTTTAAAAACAAGACGGACAATTATTCAAACGATAATTATAATAATATTATAGTAATATAAACAGATGATGTTAAACGGTCAAGGATAGTTGATAATGGCAATCAACAACTCATTAGACTTAATTGTAAGTTTTCTAATAACAAGATGACATGTGTTATACTGATAGATATATATATGGATGAGTATACCAAAAGATCGTTTATCTATTCAATCAATTTATACGCATATAGAAAATATATAAGTAAATATTATCTAAATAGAAGATATAAACTAACTGATGCTTTTTTTTTAATATTTCTATAAGACTAAAACAATCAAATTTAAGGGATTATATATCGCTTATCTAATTATATGTATATATATATATATATATATATATATTTCATAACTTTATTTTTATAAAAAAATGGACAAAACTTAAGTAAGAGTATATTCTACCAAATTTAAATATAAACTTTAAACTATGTGGTAATAAAATAATTTAAAACACTTCACACGCCAAATATGAGCACTAAAAGTAAGATAAATTTTGATAATTAATAAAATATATTCCTTTTAGATACATCAATAATAATAAAGATTGGTACTATTTAATAAGAGTTTTAACATATAAATTTTGTTATAATAATTAACAAAATATGAGTAGTGGTTATAGTGCACAACAAATTAAAGATTATAATTGAGATTTAAGAGAAGAATTCTCAATTAACTAACTACTTCATGATCAATTTGAAATCATCATCATCATCATCATCTGATAGCACAAAATTCAAGTTCTTACCTTAATCAAGTGATCTACTGATCGTTTTGATAGAAATAAAATTGCATCATCAACCTCAATTCAGTTGTCTTATCACTGCAAAGCACAGAATTAATTTTCAATGTTAATTAGAATCAAAACCACTCTTAACTATCCATATAAACAAGAAGAAGAAGCAAACTAATTCTCAGTTGAAGCAACATAAACTTGAAGACATACAAGAATAAAATAAAAGTAAAAAAGGAGCATACAGTTGAACACATAGGAGTGTGTGGTCTTATATACCAATACAAAAATGTTGTAATTTATCTCTGACTTCAAGGGCAATTTTGTCATGGTCAAGTTTCTATAATCAATGGCGATGCTGGCCTCAATTATGCATTCATTCATACTATATATTTTATAATATAATTATTTTTCTAAAAAAATATATATTTTTTAATTTTCAATAGTCCTATATATGGTCAAATTTAGCATACTTTTTCTTTAATAATATATAAAAATATAACACCACGTGAAATTATTTAATAGAAAAGCAAATCTCCTTCGATTTTTTATTTTATTTTTTAATTTTCAAAAGGGGTTCATCATCATGGTCAAATATGGCTTCCTTTCTCCTCAATAATATACCATTCACGTGTGATTAATTTATTAATTTATTAAAATTAACTGAAAAGTTATATGAGGATATATTATATAATTGATTCTGAAATGGTCTGTGGTCTGCTTTGTACGTAGCATCCTTTTAAATACTATAATGTGACATAATTAGTTAATGAAAAACAAAACATCAACTTAATTAAATTCATATTAGATGTATTCGTTCCAACTAATTTGCATGAATGATTGGGGTTGGATTATTATTTAAATATATTAATTATAATATCATTAATTAGTATTATGGAGCACATGGTTGAAATTTTAATTAATAGGCATATCATTTGAATTAAAACATTGATACAACGTGGGAATATATATACACGGATTTGAAACATAAATAAATACAATGATTAACCTAATATTGATTATATCATTTTTTTTAGAAATAATATTAATAGTTAAACTTAACAAAAAGATAACTTTCATGAATAACTAAAATATTGAGAACAAAAGAGCCGAAATAGTATTGAAGTTAAATTAATTCCATTTTATACTTCATTAATTCAGTTTATTTTGATAATTAGATGGTTTAATTAAATTTTCATTTACTATTAACTTGAACTAACACTTAAAAACCAATCTACTTCCATTCAAATTTGATGAAGATAACTAAAAAAAAATAGAATCGAATAGAATAATCAAATTTTAATTTCTGTTATTATCAATGTTGGTTAAAAATTATAGATAAATTAATTAATTTTTAATCTATAGCTTTTTTTAGTCTAATTTGAAAATAATTAAAAATAAAAAGGCGACAAGACAGGGAAGCACCAACTGGATGGAAGTTCAACTTTTGGCCGCGAGACCCAGAATGGAAACTCAAACATATTACGATTTTGACACATCATTTTATTTGGCGCCTAATTTTTTATACTATTTTGCGTTTTACTGTCACTGACCAGTTTCCTATATAACTCAACACAAAGTGAAAAACATTGCTCTGTGAAGAACAACCCTTTTCTAATTTTGGCGTTTGTTTTCTTGAATCCTGACCAAACAAATAGAAAAAGGGAAACAAATTCTGGGTTTTGGTGGGTTTTTGTTGTGTGAATTGTGATGGATAGTGGTAATGTTTACTTGCCGAGTCCTAGTTTACGTGTAGGAAGTTCTTCTATGTGGAGGAGAAATGCTTCTGACGTATTTTCAAGGTCTTCAAGGGAAGAAGATGATGAAGAGGCTTTGAGATGGGCTGCACTTGAGAAGTTGCCAACTTTTGACCGTTTGAGGAAAGGGATATTGACATCTTCAAGAGGTGATACTAGTGAAATTGATGTACATAATTTGGGATTGGAAGATAGGCAGAAGTTGATTGAGAGGTTGGTGAAAGTTGCCGAGGTTGATAATGAGAAGTTCTTGTTGAAATTCAGGAACCGCATTGATAGGTAAAACTGAGTTGATTTTCTTGCTTTGTGATTCCATGCGTTAGTTTGTGTATTTTCTTGACACCCAGACAGAGGAGCTCTGTTTTGGTGAAAGAAGTTCTATGTTTTCAGGAGTATTTGCTTTGAGCTTTAGTTATAATTTTCTTTGTTCTGGATTTTTCGGGTTCTCAGAGTTGGGATTGACCTTCCGACAATTGAAGTCCGATTTGAGCATTTAAATGTTGAAGCAGAAGCACAAGTGGCAAGTAGAGCTTTGCCTACTTTCTTTAACTTTTTTTTCAACATAGTAGAGGTAACAACCAAAAACCAGTCTTTGTTTTTTGTTTCTGTTTTTCGGTTAATTTTAGCTTTACATTTTCCTTTGCTCCTTTGTTTTGAAGGGTTTCTTGAACTCTCTGCATGTTCTTTCAAGTAAAAAGAGACACCTGACAATCCTGAAGGATGTTAGTGGGATCATAAAGCCAAGCAGGTGCAGACTGAATTCCTATTCTTTCTCCATTCAAATTAGTGACATCTGGGCAGTTATGTCTCATTGTGTTAATTTCTTTGTTGCAGAATGACATTGCTTTTAGGCCCTCCAGGTTCCGGAAAGACAACACTGTTGTTGGCTTTGGCCGGGAAGCTTGATCCTACTCTAGAGGTGATTTTATATTAATAATTTTAATTCATTCCAGTCCACAGGGGATTTGATTTAAGAGTATTGATTTTTTCTCCTTGGGCTTATTTGTAATGTCATAAGTGAACTTTGTTGTGTAGTTTTCGGGTAGGGTAACATACAATGGGCACGACATGAATGAATTTGTCCCACAGAGAACTGCTGCTTATATCAGTCAACATGATGTCCATATAGGAGAAATGACAGTGAGGGAAACCTTAGCCTTCTCTGCAAGATGCCAGGGTGTCGGAAGCCGTTATGGTTTGCTTCTTTTCTCTCCTTTGTTTTTGCTGAACTATAAAATTCAGATTGCAAGTATGGTGGGTTTCTTATTTAGTATGAGCATTAAGGTTATTGCTTGTTTTTAAAATGCAGACATGTTATCAGAGTTGGCCAGAAGAGAAAAATCAGCAAATATTAAGCCAGATCCCGATATTGACGTTTTCATGAAGGTTAGAGAAGCTGAACAGAGATTTTTATTTTAAAACTTTTCTTCAGTCTGGTGTTTTTCTGACAATATTGATTTTGATGTTCAATTTCTACCATGCAGAATTGTTTCCTTGAATTTGTTTAATATTTCTTTTGTTCTATGATTTGTGTCACTTTAGCAAATAGAATTTGATTGGATTTAAATCTTATGGGCATGATTTTAGACTCGTGGTGCTCGAATTTCTTATCTCTGTCAATGTCAATTCTCATGTTACAGGCAACAGCCATTGAAGGTCAAGAAGCCAGTGTGAACACAGATTACATTCTAAAGGTTTCATCATCGTAAATCACTTTAACCTCAGGAATTATTATTAAGAATAAGAGCCATAATGTCACAAACTTTTCACTTTGCAGGTTTTAGGACTGGAAGTCTGTGCTGATACCCTGGTAGGTGATGAAATGATAAGAGGTATATCCGGAGGACAAAAGAAGCGTGTTACAACCGGTAATTGTCAAACTTCACGAATTCAGATGTACTGCAAAGAACTAATATAAGTCTATCATGTCTTCTAACAAAGGATATGATTGAATTATAGGTGAAATGCTAGTTGGACCAGCAAAGGCTCTATTCATGGATGAGATATCCACTGGTTTGGACAGTTCAACGACTTTCAATATTGTGAATTCTATCAGGCAAAACATTCACATCCTCAATGGAACGGCTTTGATCTCTCTCCTACAACCTGCACCAGAAACTTATGATCTCTTTGATGATATTATCCTTCTATCTGATGGCCAAATAGTATACCAAGGTCCTCGAGAAGAAGTACTAGACTTTTTGAACATATGGGATTCAAATGTCCTGAAAGAAAAGGCGTGGCCGATTTCTTGCAAGAAGTAATTGCTAATAAAACACTCTTTTATTACATCTTTTAATAATACAAAAACGGAATTCTTCTAAGAGATTTTTTAAATTCACAAGTTTTACCGACAGTAAGAGGAGTCTCATGCATAAATGCTTACATTCTGTGTCGTGATACACAAAATGTTGCAGGTGACGTCAAAGAAAGATCAGCAGCAGTATTGGGCTCGTAAAGAAGAGCCTTACAGGTTTATCACCGTCAAGGAATTTGCTGAGGCTTTCCAGTCATTCCATGCGGGACAGAAACTTAATGATGAGCTTAGAACTCCGTTTGATAAGCAGAAAAGCCACCCAGCTGCTTTAACTACCAAAAAGTACGGTGTTAATAAGGAGGAGTTGTTGAAAGCTTGCATCTCAAGAGAACTTTTGCTGATGAAGAGGAACTCTTTTGTCTACGTATTCAAAGTCACCCAAGTGCGTATCAGCTCCATTTTAAATTGATTTAGACTTCAATTTAAGTGACAATTTACTTATAGATTCTTCTCCTTCTTCTCCCAGCTTACAGTAATGGCATTGCTGGCTATGACAATCTTCTTCCGGACAAAATTGGACAAAAATACATTAAATGATGGAGTAATTTATACGGGTGCCTTGTTCTTTGGTGTTGTTATGATCATGTTCAATGGAATGTCAGAGATCTCTATGACCATAGCGAAGCTTCCTATATTCTACAAGCAAAGAGACCTCCTATTCTACCCTTCTTGGGCGTATGCCATTCCCTCATGGATCCTCAAGATCCCCATCTCATTTGTAGAGGTTGCCTTTTATGTCTTCCTAAGCTATTACGTAATGGGCTTTGATCCTAATGTTGGAAGGTAAGGAGAGAAAATATGCTAGTTTTCTGGGAACCACTGAAGCTTCTATTACATGTTTGATCTAATCACGCAACTACTTTACAAGATGATCTACTTGCTGCAGGTTTTTAAAGCAGTACTTACTGCTGTTGCTTGTTAACCAGATGTCATCCGCATTGTTCCGATTAATTGCAGCAGCAGGCAGGAACATGATAGTTGCTAATACATTTGGTTCGTTTGCATTGCTCCTGCTTTTTGCACTCGGTGGATTTGTCCTATCACGAGGTATAAATGTATAAAAATTAAATAGATTAATCAGCCTTTCTTTGCAGATGACAGAAATTTAACAGCAGTAATTTCTTCCATTGTTGCATAACACAGATGATATCAAGAAATGGTGGATATGGGCTTATTGGATTTCACCTATGATGTATGGGCAAAATGCAATAGTCGCTAACGAGTTTCTTGGGCACAGTTGGAGTAAAGTAATGCCTCGAATGACCCTTGTGGATATTTGTTTATTTGACATATAACAAAATGCTGATGTTTTAAATCTTTTCATATGAAAGGTTCTCCCAAACAAGACTGAAGCACTTGGAGTAGAAATTTTGAAGTCTCGTGGGTTTTTCCCTCAAGCATATTGGTATTGGATTGGAATTGGAGCTTTAATTGGTTTTATACTAGTGTTCAACTTTGGTTTCACTCTGGCTCTCACTTTTCTCAACCGTGGGTACCTCTAACTTCTTCACTTTTATGCCTTCTGAAACATAGAGATTATGTGCTTATGTTGTAAAATATTTGTGCAGCATTCGAAAAGCCTTCTGCTGTTATAACTGAGGAGTCTGAAAGTAACGAGCATGATAACAAAAGAGGAGGTGCCATTCAGTTATCAACTCATGCAAGTAGCTCTAGTCACAGATCTCACTCAGGTGACTAAGCTCACATATGTTCTAATAAGTGTGCATGTTATAAATTTTGATGATAGATTCTAACTTACAAGCCAATCTTTTCTTGTGATAGAAGCAACAGTCGATGCCAATCATAACAAGAAAAGAGGAATGGTTCTTCCATTTGAACCACATTCCATTACATTTGATGAAGTTACATACTCTGTTGACATGCCACAGGTAACATCATGTTTGAGAAATTAACAAGTATATTTTACAGCAACATAGTCCATTCTTGATGCCTAATTTGTTTGATATTCGACTTTGCAGGAAATGAAACTTCAAGGTGTCGTTGAAGACAAATTGGTACTTTTGAATGGTGTAAGCGGTTTCTTTTAGGCCTGGTGTTCTTACAGCTCTGATGGGTGTAAGTGGTGCTGGTAAAACCACTCTGATGGATGTGTTGGCTGGTAGGAAAACTGGTGGATATATTACTGGTAACATTACAATATCTGGTTATCCGAAGAAGCAAGAAACATTTGCTCGCATTTCAGGATACTGTGAGCAGAATGACATCCATTCTCCGCATGTTACTGTATACGAGTCCTTGCTCTACTCGGCCTGGCTTCGATTACCACAAGAAGTTGATTCTGAAACTAGAAAGGTTGGTAGAGAAATTCCATTGTCTTTCTGGCATATTGTCTTTTGTTTCCTGTGGTATTAAGAGCTGAAACAAGTCCACTGTGTCAGCTTGAAGAGAAGTAGCAGGAATACATTCTTGGCAATAAATATTCCAATTTACATTTGCTCCCATGATTTGCAGATGTTTATTGAGGAAGTCATGGAGCTTGTAGAATTGAATCCATTGAGACAAGCACTGGTTGGTTTGCATGGAGTAAATGGTTTGTCCACAGAACAGCGCAAGAGGCTTACCATCGCAGTTGAGCTCGTTGCAAACCCCTCAATCATATTCATGGATGAGCCAACTTCAGGGTTAGATGCCAGAGCTGCTGCCATTGTTATGAGAACAGTCAGGAACACAGTGGACACAGGAAGAACAGTGGTCTGCACCATCCATCAGCCTAGCATCGACATCTTTGAAGCTTTTGATGAGGTGAGAATTATTACTAGCAGATCGAGGGAGTTATGCTTTGCTTAAGTTTCCTTCTATTTCAGAGTGTAATATGTTTAACCTGCCATTGCAGTTGTTTCTACTGAAGCGGGGAGGACAAGAGATATATGTTGGGCCCTTGGGTCGCCATTCTAGCCAACTTATCAATTATTTTGAGGTATGCTGTCATGAATTTTCTCAAACCACAAAACAAAATTTAAGCTCAAATTAATTTTTGACTAGACATATAAATGATGTTATAAAACAAGCTAATGCATTTATATTTTGTTTGTGAAGGGAATTGATGGAGTTAGCAGAATTAAAGATGGATATAATCCAGCAACTTGGATGTTGGAAGTTTTCTGCTTTATCCCAAGAAATAGCTTTGGGGGTTGATTTCGCTGCCATTTACAAAAACTCAGAACTGTACAGGTAAGCTTATGGTAAACTTATATGACTGAAATCTGCCTACGAATAACGTTGTTGCTAGCTTAAATTTGTTGCTGATGTTTGCAATGTGTTTCAGGAGAAACAAAGCACTCATTAGAGATTTAAGCCAGCCAGCTCCGGGTTCAAAGGATCTTTATTTCCCTACACAGTATTCGCAATCATTTTTAACCCAAACTCTGGCATGCTTATGGAAACAGCATTGGTCATACTGGCGTAATCCACCATATACCGCTGTTAGGTTTCTGTTTACGACCTTCATAGGTTTGATCTTCGGAACTATGTTCTGGGACATGGGCACTAAAACGTTAGTTACAAGAAACTGAAACTTTACATTTCATTGTCATTCAAACTCTGAGTTCTATCTACCTCTCAGTCTTACTTAATTCTGACATTTTCAATTGCAGGAAAAAGCAACAATATCTGTTTAATGCGATGGGTTCTATGTATAATGCTGTTCTCTTCCTAGGTGTTCAAAATGCTTCATCTGTGCAGCCGGTTGTTGCTGTTGAACGAACAGTCTTCTATAGAGAAAGAGCTGCTGGAATGTATTCAGCCTTGCCATATGCTTTCGCACAAGTAACTAGCTCCATCACTTGTTATGTACCTGAAGTCTAGAACTCTCCTTTTCTTTGTTCTTACTTAAAATTTTGTTTTCCTTTGCAGGTTATGATCGAGATTCCTTATGTATTCGTTCAATCTTTTGTATACGGTACCATAGTCTATGCAATGATTGGATTTGAATGGACCGTCGCCAAGTTCTTTTGGTATCAATACTTCATGTACCTAACATTACTATACTTCACCTTCTACGGAATGATGGCAGTGGCTATGACACCAAACCACCACATTTCTGCCATTGTTTCATCTGCATTTTACGGTATATGGAATATCTTTTCCGGGTTCCTCATCCCAAGAACGGTAAGCATTCGCAGCCCATCACTCATTCAAATGCCAGCTTTCCTAACACTATACTCATCAAATAACATCTTTCAACTTGTTTGATAACAGAGAATCCCTGTATGGTGGAGATGGTACTACTGGGCATCTCCAGTATCTTGGACACTTTATGGATTGGTTGTATCACAATTTGGAGACATAGAAGACGAGCTTGAGTCAGGTGAAACTGTGAAGCAATTCTTGAGAAGCTATTTTGGTTTCAGGCATAATTTCCTGGGAGTTGTTGCTGTTGTTGTTGCTGGGTTTACAGTATGTTTTGCTGTTATTTTTGCTTTTGGAATTAAAGCACTTAACTTCCAAAGGAGATAAAACTTTGAATTTTTTTTTTTTTTTGGGTATTGTTGGCTTTACATATAATTTTATTTATGTATTGAAAAGAAGTGCTTTATCAGATTCTTGTACATGCTAATGATTTTTGTACTTTGTATTCCAAATTTTAAATAGGGAAATTAATCAAATTTTTATATTTCTCGTGGTGCAATTAGTTTTTTACCATTTATTGGGCCTTGATATGATATAAGGTCCATGTAGACCTTATCCAGATGGGTTGGGCCAACAGAATCTAATCCTCCGGGCACTTTTATCGCTCTATTTGCTGTTGCCTTAAAAAATTAAAAGTAATTTATTTGTGATTTTGGATGAAAATAATATTCCGTAAAACTTTAAATGCCTTAATGGTTAAGGCTTTGTTTGCGTACAAGTTTGTTTCATTAGTGTTAAATTAAATGCCTTAATAGTTAGGACCACTAATCAAGCCAATTTGCTTAAATGTAATTAGGCAGTATAATTAAAAGCTTAGCCCACTAAGTATCAAATGTAGCCAACCACTAAGGAGGGAACTAGATTTAGGTTTAGTCTGCTATCCTTGCCATTGACAAGAATTTATTTCTATCATAGGTGAAACTCCTATTGCATATAGGACCTATAACTTACTATAAGTGAGATTCATCGTATTAAAATGTAGATAATTCTCCAATATAATATTAGTAATTTACATATATAATATTAAAAAAAAGTAACAAATATAACCTATCAACTTTTAACTAAATTGCTATTTACTTGCTTCTAGGCACACAACAAACTTATTTAAAGTAAAAATTAAAAAAGAAAAGAAAAAAGAGAAAGTTCATAAGTATGGTAGAATTTTCATTTAATAACAAACTTATTTGGTCAAACTTTATTCTCTCTACTATGATCTTAATAAGATAAATTAGAAAATTTTATTATCAATTTTTAGATATTTAAGTTACATTGCATTTCATATGGGATTTTCATATAAAATGACATAATGAAATCAACATTAGGATAGCAAAATTTTAATTTAGGTACTTTTTGAAAAATAAACTCAAGGATATAAATTTACAAAAAGAAATTATTATTATTATTTTTTTAAAAAAATTCCAAACTTGTTGAAGAAATTGATGACTACTCTATTATGGAACTTTGCAATTTGTCAATAATGATGATAAATGAAAGTTTTCATTTATTTATTTTATTAATTTATTTTTAAAAAATGAATGGCAAATAATTTTAGTTATAAGAAAAAGCAATAAATCAACTAACAATAATTTTCTTAAATGTAAAATACAATAGGTCGGTCACAACTCAAAGTAAATATTTAATTACTTTCTTGAATGGCATTAATTAAATAAATACCATTTTTATGACAGTTTTAAAGTAGGACTTTTACAAGCACTTATCTATTATAAATAGACAAATGTTTTTCTTTTCTTCAAACAAATAGAAATACAAGGATCTGAATGTTATTATCCCATTTTTGAATTGTAGATCATATACGTACATATACATATTCTCTGAATTCATTGGCTGAAATTTTGTGGGATTTTTTAGCTGCTTTTGGTTTCATTATTCTCTAGCTGTTTCTCTCAGTAATGGAAGCTGGTGATCTGTATCAAGTTTTCAACAGTTCTTCATTATGGTGGGACAGAGGACAGGCTTCTTTTTCACGATCGTTTCGAGAAGATCACGAAGATGAAGAAGCGCTTAAGTGGGCAGCACTTGAGAGGCTTCCGACTTATGGGTTATTGACGACAACAGAGGGTACAATCGAAGTTGATGTAAGTAAGCTTGAGTTGCAGGAAAGGAAGAATTTTGTTGACAGATTGGTGTGAAAGATACCGAAGAAGATAATGAGAAGTTCTTGTTGAAGCTCAGGGAATGCCTGGATAGTTATTTTTCATGAACATATTTTTTTGAAAACAAGTTGTCTTGTTTTTCGTAAAAACACAGGAAAACATCGAAAAGGAAGAAAATTTCTTCCTGAATTTTTTCCAAACACATACTAAATAACGTAAACATATTGCAGAAATACGAGTGCCAGGAATGAGTAGTATATTATTGGAGAATTTTAGTTTAATATGCAATTTTTCCTACAATTATGTTATAATTAATAAAGTTTGAAACTCTGTTATAAACATTCCTAATATTTCATGCAATATACCCACACTTGAAGTCAGATTCAGAATCTAAATGTAGAAGCAGAGGTATACATGGGAGGCAGACCTTTACCCTCGTTTTTTAAACTTCTTTAAGAACATGATAGAGGTACTAACTGAATTACGGACCATTTTACAAGCTTCAGTAATCTCACAACTAAATTATATCCAAAATTTTGATGTTTCGCCAAGATTTTCTCAGAACTAACTTTGTCCCTTGATTGGAATGGGAGCTATCTACATCTGATTGCTAATAGAAAAAAGCACCTCCATATTCTTAATGATGTAAGTGGAATCATCAAGCCTTACAGGTGAGAAAACAGACTTCGGATCATTTGATTGTGTATTGCAGTCTTGTAGTCTTTTACGTATATATATGGTAACCCATTTGGGTTTGTATAACATTTGCATTTGGATTTGTATAACATTTGCAGAATGACATTACTTTTAGGTCCTCCAAGTTCTGGAAAGACCACCCTCTTGAAGGCTTTGGCTGGAAAGCTAGACCCAGATTTAAAGGCGGAAACTCTTTTCGCAGATTTTGTTTTCTCATGGATTGTATTGTTGATTACCATGTATTAGCTTGGATTGCTGCTTTTTATATATGTTTGAGTTAAGGACTATAAATTCTACATTCAGTTGTCTGGGAACGTCACATACAATGGCCACTGGACGAATGAGTTTGTGCCTCAAATAACTGCAGCTTATATAAGTCAAAATGATGTGCATATTCCTGAAATGACAGTAAGGGCAGCCTTGTCCTTCTCTGCCAGATACCAAGGGGTTGGATCCCGTTATGGTTAGTTAGAAAGATGATGAAAATTCTTTTATCGAATTGTTAAAATACAGAATTTAGTGCATTGATTTCACATTGTCCAGTATGACTAACTATCCCGTTTGCTAATGTAGAGATGTTAGCAGAGTTGATGGGGAGGGAGAAAGCAGCGGACATAAAGCCTGACCCTTATATTGATGTCTTCATGAAGGTGACAAAGAAGCTATCATTATAAATTTTAGGGATAAAGGCCTTGAATTTGATAATTCTGTTGGAATATGATTTTGATAGAGGTGGATTCACAATTTTTTCTTTTGCAAGGGTTGATCTGATCTGGAACTTTATTAGCTAGAATTTTTTATTCTGATAAACACAAGTCCAAGAATTTTAATATCTTAGTTTGATTTTTCCAAATCTAAAAAGAAAAAAAAAACATAGGTTAACAGATCTTTTATTAGTAGCAGACTCGGCGGATGCTAATTTTTTCTTTCCATTTTCATCTGAATTCTAATGTTCCAGGCAGCATCAACAGATGGTCAGGAGACAAAGATAATCACAGATTATGTTATAAAGGTAATATTCTGGATAACATTTCTATGACTATGGAAGCATTTTCTAAACTAATGAAAATAGAAATCCTTCAATTTCACCTGTCATTTGCAGGACTGGACATTTGTGCAGATATCATGGTAGGGGATAACGTGCTAAGGGGTATCTCTGGAGGACAAAGGAAGCGAGTCACCACTGGTAAATGAACTCAAATTACTTCAACAATGAATGCTAGCATGATAACACTTCACTTTGTGATAACTTGCCATAAATTTGTACTATAGGAGAGATGTTGGTCCATCGAAGGTGCTGCTCATGGACGAGATATCTACTGGTTTGAACAGTTTGACACTTTCCAAATAGTGAACTCGCTTAAGCAGTACGCTCAAATTCTTAAAGAAAACCGCTCCATTTCTCTCCTGCAGCCGGCACCAGAGACTTTTGATCTTTTTAATGACATTATTCTCCTCTCTAATGCCCAGATTGTGTATCAGGGTCCCCGTGAACAAGTACTAGAATTTTCTTGAATCCACGGTCTTCAAGTGTCCTGAAAGAAAGGCTGTAGCTGACTTTTTGCAAGAAGTAAGCATATAGAAATGCTTTGTTTCCTTAAAGGTGATCCATACAAGTGAAGAATGAGTTTTTCTTATTTAATATTTGCTGCAGGTAACATCAAGGAAAAATCAGGAGCAATACTGGGCACGCAAAGATGAGCTTTATAGTTTTGTCTTAGTCAAGGAGTTTGCGGAGGCATTTCAATCATCCCATATGGGAAGCCACCTACAAATTGAATTGTGACTTCATTTGACGAGAGCAAAAACCATCCATTACTTTTAACAACCAAAAGTATGGCGTTAATAGGAAGAAACTGCTCAAAGCTTGCTTCCCAAAACAGTTATTGTTGATGAAGAGGAATTCTTCTTTTCATATCTTCAAGTTTATTCAGGTGGGTATTGATTTCATTTCAGTTCTCTGAGTTTATGGAAGTGATTATGATTTATAGCACTCGTGCTTTCAGCTTCCAGTGATGGGAATGGTTGGATTAACACTCTTCTTACGTACGGAGATGCAGCATAACACAATAAATGATGGAGCATTGTACATGGATGCTTTATTCTTCAATATGATGACGATCATGTTTAATGGAACGACAGAGCTTCCTTCGACTATTTTTAAGCTCCCTGTATTTGTCAAGCAAAGGGACATGCTGTTTTATCCAGCATGGGTATACGCTCTTCCGACATGGATTCTCAAGATCCCGTTAGCATTTGTAGAAACTGCCCTTTGGGCATCGCTGACCTATTATCCAATTGGATTGGATCCAAGTATTCAGAGGTGAGCAAATAGACAAAGTAAAACAACATAAGATGTTGAGTACTTGTAAAGATGTGTCTGTATTTCCATTCTGTACCAACTTATAAGATTGTGTTCTAGGTGCAGGCTCTTTAAGCAGTACCTTTTGCTCGTTCTAGCTAGACAGATGGCCTCTGGATTATTCCGAATGATTGCATCTTTGGGTAGAGACATGACTGTGATAAGCACATTTGGATCATTTGCATTGCTTGTACCTTTTATAAATTGTGGCATTGTCCTGTCACGAGGTATGATAAGCAAACAAATTTGACCCTTGGTTTTATGTTTATGTGACGAAATCTTAAAGAATGGTTCTTTCTTCTTCACTTTTTCTTATGCCGCAGATCAGGTAAAGAAATGGTGGAATTGGGGTTACTGGATATA